>JAGSMR010000015.1:1510000-2110000 GCA_029286605.1 Sericinus montela | reverse complement strand
AAACACTTTTTCTAAATTTGACAATGACCCGTCCAGGAATCGAACCCGGGAAACTCAGAGCTGGCGACACTTTAAGACCCGGTGTGTAACGCAACTAGTCAACGGAAATCGTCATATGATCATCAATAGAAAAATAATAGTGATAAGAAGCATATACATATTATTTCCATGAGAAATAAAACATAAGGTGCGGGAGCGGGATTTCGATCCGAAAAGTCCATCATGAGCAGGCAAACACAGCGGATTCATTGGGCTGTTTAAGATATTCATTCATAGTTCAAAGAAAGTTTCATGTAACCAGTTCAACCAGAGTGGGTGGTCGGAATTTCGAGTCGAGAAACCCGAGTTCGATCCCCAGGTGGCAGTACCAATGAGTTTTTCTAATTGTCTTTCTTTTATAATTGTCTCTGATGTAAGAATCGGTGTAAATCAATGTTACTTTCGTGCAATTTGGCGATCGTGTTGCCTCAAGCAAAGCTTCCTAACGGCTAAATGTTTGTGGAGGATTTTGTGCACTTGAGTCATACCGATGCATAAGCTTTTCCGAATCTGCTAATATATATAGCTAATAGGTTATTCTTGAATCAGTCTCTATCATACACCGCAAAACACTGATGTTGTCATTGATGGGGTCATTTCTATAAACTATCAGTGTCGCCCATGTAATCTCTATTGCGTAAGGTAGTTTAATGATAAGACTTTCTGAGGTAGTGTTTCTCTTCGGATACTTCAGCTGTGGCATATAAAGGAATACATTTCGATCAACAAATCAACAGACAGTGCAAGTTGTGTTTAGTTGCACCTATACATGAAAGGGTAGTTCTTAACGTTTTATAACTAGTTTATTTGGCTTTTCGGCTATACCGCGTAATTTGCGGAATTCTATTGGACGACAGGCTGAAGGAAAACGGTCTTAAGTTAAACTACTAGTCTATATCACGACTCCTCTTTTTCTTGTCACGTCGTTATCTTAATTCAGTGCCAGTGAAAACAAAATTTAATAAATTAAAGAGAAAAAAATGTTTAATATTTCAACTAACACGGGCAGGATTTGAACCCGCGACCTTTGCCGCACCGTGGCACCACTCTTAACCTCAGAGCCGTGTCCTACACGCATCAGTTGAAATTTTAAAAATCTTCCTTTATTTATGCTTGTTTTTGGCATCGGCGCCATCTACTGTCATCTCGCCCGTGTTAGTTGAAATTTTAAAGATTTTTTCTTTTTAATTTAATAAAAGAGATTTATCATAACTTATATGCTTTAAAATCAATAAAAAATTCCGTAATAAAATTTAATAAATCTCAACAAAAGAGATATAACTCTGGACACTCTCCAAAAACGTATCCAACAACAGCCAACATTTGTCTAGAATTGAATATTAAGGAGGTCAAGGTCTAACAACCACCATAGAGCTTGGAAGGTTAAAAGTAATGAAAATATACATGACAAGGTTGATGAAGGAATATTTCTGGTATTATTTTCTTCATGTTTCTAATTCAATTCGTGTACGTCATTGATAATTAATGTAACAATTTTTTGACTTCATTTTTCGTAGTAAAAGTAAATTAGCAAACAGCAAAACAAAAGATTTTACGACACATTAGTATACCAACACAAAGGATATTAAAAGGATTATAATCAGTAATTTAAATAATCGTTTACTGAGTTAAAAAAACAGATTTAAAAACAAATTAATATTCCCATGACTTTAATTTTAAATGATACTTTATTGATAAATATTTTATACCGATTCCTTTTAGAACTTATACTTTTCGTAATAACAAGAGTTACTAGTTTAATTGGGTATATTTATTATTTCATAAGTAAAAAAAATATATTATATAAATTATTAATTAAAATTAAATTTCATAAGTATTTATTATTATTTATTTTTCTAGACAACCATCTCTTTATTGCGTTTATAAAATTGTTTTTCATGTTGTTTAATGATTAAAACAATTTACCATTACAAATATATTTTTAAAGTCGGAGAACTGGTAAAATTCCTAAAACCGTAAACACAGTTCTTCACATTTGGAGTAACACCTGTAATAGCGCGAACACATTCCTTTCGCGCTATAAAATCTTCTGATTCTGTACTGTTGTGCTAAATTTAAGTCTTTAGACGGCGACGGGCTCACCACATATCACGTTGTTCCAAAAACGTATTCAGTGAAAGGAAATAATAACATAATTGTCTATGTTCTCTTCTGCCTAACCCTATTGGGAAGGCCGTGAAGATTTTTTTAATGTTATAACTTGCTGATATATTTTAATTATAATGCTATACGGCATACAAAAATTACGGTACCCATCGACGATGTCGCTAAAGTTCTAGTCAAATTGTCAAGTATAAGTCACATTGCGAAAAGTACAGATTGGCACAAGGTTTATTCAAAAAAATTCATTTGGTGGCACATCACAACGTGAAAGTTTGTAGTGTACCTCGTTTTACCACTGATTTTACATAGACATAGATTTTATTTTACATATAACCACGACAGCCGAGTGGTTGGGTGATCGGGATTTGAGTCAAGAGACGCGAGTTCGAGTGAGATGCGATGTGTATAGCAGCGTTACCGCCGGTCCTTAAAAAAATCTTGGCGATAAATATAATATACATAACAATATCTTTACGCCATTTATTTTGGGGTGTCTAGACCTCACTAGACAATAAAGTCCTTTCGACCCACCTACCATCGTCGTTATGTCCAAGCCAACGATATAAATCGACATAAGTTTAAAAAAAACCATTGGTAGGAGCCTGAGGATCGAACCATTCGGCTATCGTGATTGTCTAGCGAATCCAGGCGATAAAGAAGAGCGTTTTTCGAAAACTCCTTGTTGCGTTGTCAGCGTTATATATCTCAAAAGCCGATGAATGTTAGCATACTTTAAGTTTTATGCAGATTGCGAACCTATTACGACTTCGCAATGTAGCGTTACATAACTTCTTTCCTCAATTAATCCTAATTATTTTCAAACGTGAACATCGCCTTACTCTTAATATTGTTGCTTTTATTTCGAACTAGTTTATATCTAATTCCACTCTGATCACTAATTCACCCGCTAAACGTGGCGCTTATGGTATCGTCTTCACCGTAGAAGCCGTGCATAGTAATAATTACTACTTACTTGTAGTTTAATGGATATTGTGGCAACATCTATGTCTCTACATTGGAAGCTCGCTAGGGCTTCAACATCCTGCATCTCTCCATTTGAATTTCGCACAATTACACGCATATAGAATACTGTTAGTGCATACTGGAGAAGACGTCCTCCCTCAGGTCATGATCACCTGACCTGGCGGGTAGCTACCGTTTTCCTGCAGCACGTCGTCGGCTATTACATTATTTCGTAGAAGTGCGAATTTTTGTGATGACAAACTCCATCACGGTCAAGCAGGTAAATTCTGGATATCTCTTCTACAGTTGACAGTTTATTTATAAATAACACAAAGAATAAGAAGCGCCATGACTAACGATTAGTTACATTGCAACTTACTAATATTTAAATTCAATGGAGGAACGTCGCCACAGGAAGTATTTGCATGAATATACAATAATCAGCTCAACAATACACATAGTTCAATACATAACAGTACTAACAGAAAGACAATGGTCTGGCTGCCAGTAGTGATTTTTAATCATATACACTATTATTGATAATGAGGTCCTTCGTGTCGATATCAGCAACGGTAGCTATATTCAAAAACTGTAAGCCCCAAAAATGTGTAAGCTGTCCAGATTCACCACACCAGTATACGAGTTAAATTTACAATGAGAGATGAAGCATAACAAATCAAGACCCGGAAAGTCATGACGTGCGTAGAATACATTTAAATTGAACCTAAAACCCATTGGCTGAATTTACAGTTACGCGAGTCACAAATCTGAATCTGAATCATTATTATGAAATCGTACGCTTGGAATCAAAAAGCAAAGTTCTGCTTGGACTCATTGATTAGTTACTGCCAATGTTACTTAATATAAGTTTTACAATCTAATCCTAATATGAAAACAAATTCAGAAACAATTTGGTATCGATGCTAGAGTTTTGGCTTCATTCCAGGAAACTTGAAGCAATTTTCCAACTATAAAATTCTCTATGAGCAAGGTCAGCGCACACTGTAAGCAGATACACTTAAGAGCTCTACTTTTAGGTAAAGAAAACTATGGTTTTAAAAAAAATTATAATAATTATGACAAAAAGAAACAAATTTATTACTGTCGTATCTAATTGAGACTTTACCTATTTCTATTTTTAACACAATAATAAATTAATAACGAAAGACAACTTGAAATTATAAATGACCAATACGCACTGAAACAAATAATTACAATTGTTATACTATTTTCAAGAAGAAAAACAGCATTAAAATTCATGTTACATCGTCAATCACACCAACATGACTTACCAAATCACTGTCATTAGACGTCGCTACTTCGTCCATTGGATTTCCATTTTCAACATCGATTCCAGAGTCGTTGGGATCGCCTCTTCTTCTCGCTTCGTACCTCGTCACTTCGTTGAATGTGCTTCTAATCGAATTAAAATTAATACGCAAGTCCGTGCTGAAATCGTCGAACAGCTTGAACTGGTTCGCATTGAACTCGGTATCGTTGTCGAGGACGTCTCTGCTGTCTATGTTGGAAACTATCTTACGGTCCGATGATTTGTTTCTGTACATCACTTTATAGAAATCTCTGGCACTCATTTTAAAACTTTCACTGATCAATAGTCTTTTTGTACGTAGTTAGGACATCGTTATCAATACGACGATGGGGTTAAAGCTATGGGATAGTTGTAGATTGAGTTATTATGTAGGTACTATTTACATTAAGATTGTTTAATGACAGTCGCAACGATGTAAATTATTATAAATCGAAATAAGGAATTGTGTTGGATAATGTGTGTGGTTGGTTATTGTGTTAAGATTTCTATTTTGCCAGGATGAGACCGACCAATTATATACTTTGTTTAAAGTGTCAACATCGCCCAATTGTCATGGACCTAATTTAATGACTCCAAACACCGACGTTGGAGATTCCTGCCTACCAAACGACGATTATGCACGATACCACTTTTGACACTTATAATCTATTATGCTTAATTGGACAATTTAAAAGGAATATTAGTAAAGATATTAAGATTAGGTAGATTTCTCTCTTTTATTAAATACAAACTTAAACCTCAACTTTCTATAAATGCGAAACATGGAATTTAACCGTAAATCTTTCATTCTATGCGGGGTATATACAAAAACCAAGTAATATAGTCCACACCTCTCATGGCATGAAATAGGTCAGCAATATTCATAACAACGGATTTAGAAACGGTGAGGGCCCTCCTCGCTTTTATTAAACATCGCGAACGGCGGATCAAGATAAACGAAGAATGGGAAAAGAATAGACAGAATTATCTTCACGCAATTCCCAATACAGGGGTAGACAGAGGTCGAGTCTAGACAATTAAGTCCCTTCGACCCACCTTTCACCGAAGATATTTTCGGGACAACGTGACAGGTGGTGAGCCCATCGCCGCCTTTATGTCCAAGCCAACGATATTCGTACATAAGTTTTTGAAAAACTCATTGGTACGAGCCTACCAACTGGGGATCGAACTCGGGTCTATTGACTCGAAATTCCGACCACCCAACCACTCGGCTATCGTGACTATATTATCAGAGTGACAGAATTATCAACAATAGTAATTCGTCTATTTTTATATATTCAATATTGTAATTAAAGTTTCTCTGTCAGTCTTGTTTTATTATGTCTTATACTAAACTGCTGAAAGGATATTGAAAGGATTTGATATTGACATGAAATTTGGCAAAATTTTATGGAACATACATATAAATCGATATTTTATTGCAACTGTGAAAAGTAAACATTACACTGTTTTTATTACTGTTGTTATTTTTCACACTTGACGACCTCCGTGGGCGAATAGCGTACCACACCAGTTTTCATGGTGTCGCTAGCTCTGAGGACTTGCGTTCGATTCCGGGTCGGGTCAATGTAGAAAACACTTTTCTAGATTATCTCTGGTCTGCGTGTTTGTGGTACTTTCGTTGTTTCTTTTTCTCATAACTTGTGCTTCCGCTACTTACTCTGGGATCGGAGCAATGCATGTGATGTTATTCCTATCTATGTAAGTATTTATTTATTTATTGATTACTGAAATATTGTTATTTACTTTTCGATGACAAATATTTTTTTAATACAAAGTTTAAATTTATTTTAGTTAAAATAAGCAGTAGTTTATATATATAAAGCTATATTGGATAATCAATAAATAATAAAATGTCACTTTCAATAACATTTAAAATAGTTCTGAAATTATGTCAGTTATTAATCTGGTTACTGGCACAAGGTTGAACAACTCATGTAGAGAACTTTACTTATATCTCGTAAAAAAAGCGAGTTTCACTTGACATTGTGCTTGTACAATTATAGCATGTTCGCGTATCGCGCTTATATCCCTACTACTGCTAAACAGAATCAACTGAAAGTTAGCCGGAAAACAGATCGCCAAAAGTAACGATCTTCCCAATACTGGGGTAGATAGAGTACTAGACAATTAAGTCCTTTCGACCCATCTTCCATCGAGGACATATTTGAGACAACGTGGCGTGGTCAGGTTTTATTTTCAAAGCCTGCGATATTAATAGTACATCAGCGTTTGAAAAAACCCTTAGGTACTAGCCTATCACCTGGGCATCTAACTCATGTCATTTGACTCGGATTCCAATCACTCAACAGCTCGGCTATCGTGGCTTCACTTCGTATCGTTCGTTCACTTTCAGTCGATTATCATATTACAGTCATAATTTTCTTTATACACGCAAGTCTGGGTGTGCGAATACCCTCAACTCTCCCTCCTTTCAGCGATTTACGCAGTTGTAAAAAAGTGAGCCTTGGATTGACTCGATTCCTTTTTTAAAGGTTTAAAGACTACTCACTACATACATAATAAACATATTTACGGTATGTACGATATTAAATTTCCATCTTAGTCCACAGGATGAACGTTCCATCTGTGACTTGGTCATTGGATGTTGCAGCCATTTCCTATCCGATGGACTTTCGTTCCATTTCTACCAGTATTTGAAATTAAAAAGGTGTTTTTCTATTTTAAGCAAGGTTACCATCACCAATAAATACCGAGGTATCAAAACAGAATCGGGATTTTTAGAGATATTCGGAATAAGATGGCAGCGTGCCAGATACCGATGCTGCTAGCGTAAGATTTTCACTAACAGAATGAAGCGCACAGACGCGGCCGCAATTTCACACCGTTCCCTCGGAATGAATGAATGAATGAATTATCCCGAAGATAGTAAACGTAGTACATAGTTGCTTTACAAATATGCTTTCGAGTTAATAATATTGAAATGGAAACAAGGCACAGGTAATTACAAAACCGAGTTGATAAATTTATTGCTGTGTGCTCGAGTTCCTAGGTGACGCGTTGTCACATACGAATATAGGCAGATATATCATTTGCGCTGTTAGTTGTTTACTTTTTAATAAATAATAAATAAGTAAATAGTACAATTAAATAAGTCCGGCATTTTGTAATTTTTTATAATGTGTGCAAATAAAGTTTAAATAAAATAAATAAATACATGTACAGATAGGGACAACATCACATACATTGTATAGATATCGATAAGATGTTATATAACGTATATGCTCATTTTTCTAAATTTTTTTGGATGTGTGTCACTAATTGTTTTTTTTTGAGAATTAACTTTTCTTTCTTTCATGATCTATATGAAACGAAAATAATAGATGTAGTTCTATATTAAATTGTATTTTATACTTTTTGTACCTCTTCTTTACAGCTTATCAAGAGTCCACTGCTGAACATAGGCCTCCCCCAAAGCTTTCCACAACGAACGGTCCCAGGCCATATGCATGCACTGACTTCCCGCAACATTCTATTCAAGTCGTCACTCCATCTCGTGGGGAGTCGTCCCCCATTGGGCTAGCTTATACGAGATATATTTAAATACTAACCTAAAAGAAAACCTTACTGAATACAATTGATCTTATTTGTTTGAAATTGTTTGCACTTTATTTACAGAAATAAGATTTTGTTTACATTTACAATACGTAAAGTAATAGTAAAAACTACAATAATCGTACAGTCACTCCTCCTAGCAATCTCATGTCAATGTAAATTAGATTAATAAATTGACACACCACCCTAACTTCCACGTATATTGTATATTTTGTTTATATATTGGTTGCAGAGTTTGAGTGATGTTATTACTATTTGTATGTTTTAAGTGTGCAGAAACTGTTTTCGATTTTAACTTTCAATACTCGTCTGTTGAAATTTTACAACACCCTCGGAGTCTAGCACAATAGAGATATGTACTAGATTCTTTTATTCATAAAATAAGTTCAGTCTTAAATTCAGAAATTACATTATTCCTTACAAGTCACGATAACCGAGTGGTTGGGTTGTCGGAATTTCGATTCAAGCGACCCGGAGTTCGATCCCCAGGTGGCAGGCTCGTACCAATGGATTTTTCAAAAACTTATGTACAAATTATATCATTGGCTTGGACATAAAGACGGCGACGGGGTCACCACCTGTCACGTGGTCCCGAAAAAGTCGTTCGTGGAAGGTGGGTCGAAGGGACTTAATTGTCTAGACTTTCCCTGTAATGGGAATTGTGTGATATTTACTTATTGATTTCATATTCCTTAACCAATTTATAATTCACATCCTGTATGAAACATTCATAATAGGAAACAAAACGAAAGAACGTCGGTGTTATACTCTGGAATCCGGATAACAAAACAACGGTGTATGGAAATAGAATTCGTTATGTCGATCGCGAAAGAACCGGCCGCAGCCGGTTGTTTGTTTAACAACTCATATGTACACCGCACAATCGACATCAATATGTTATTACCACTCAAAATAACGCGTGCAGGGTTCCATAATTATGGATGTGACCGAAGTGGTTGTAATACACACAACAGTCTAGAAACCCACGCATCGTAAATTGAATAAGTAATTAGATTAGCGTTTGAAACTGTAACTGATGATATAACTATAAATGTACTCAACTTTCTAGTATCGATGTCTTACATGACAGGTAGTCTTCAGATAATATTATTAATTAAGTTAGTTAGTTAATTTTTGTTTTTACAATTATATCGGAGGGGTGTTAACTTGCGCTCAATTTGCTCGCACGTTCAGCGCAAAAATCGTTTACGTCAGTCACCTGCGAGCACACGAACAGCGCTCGCAATAGTCCAAGTACCTGTGGCCGAAATCGATCGGTATACTAGTATATAATAATAACAGACTAAGTTTTAGTAATGATAAGGTAGAGCTCTTTTCATAATGTTATCATATTTAAATGTATTTTATATCTACTTTTTCATTCATGTAATGCCGTGTCATCTACAGCATACACATACACCAAAACATTTTTGTCGCTATATGAATGTAAATATGTATGTGTCGGTGATGTCTTTTAACACAGCACCATATAAATAAACAAATAAATAAATAAATAAGTAAAACCATATGTCGTAAAAGCGTAATAAAAGGTGTCAGTAATTCACGCACAAAAGACCTCCAGGATAACTTACATAGAGAGTAGGTGACGAGAGCCGACTAAAAAAAAACAATGCATGACATTCGTATACGAGACTAAGGGAAAAGGCCTTCTATATGGTTTGGCAATCGACAGATGGCGCAATAACCATCTCGAAAATTTAACAAGAAAGAAAGGTTTATTCTCCAAAATGACGCCATCACAGGTAACATAAAAAAACACATAATTTACAAATAATATTGGCCATACAATACAAATTACAATATACTACATATCACAAACTAAACAATACCCATACTCGTATGTGTCAAGACGTCATCTGGGAACTGGAGCACACTCAGCATAATGCCATGAAATTTTTTTTCCATGGCGCTGATTTTCAGTGTGTCCAACTAGTGACTTTCCGAAATCAGTGCTATATGTTTACTCATTATCTTTTAAACACAAAATCCTGCTGACATAATTATGCATTCAAATGCTCTTAGAAGGGCAATACGAACACTACAAAAGGGAAATTATTAAAATACTATAAAGGGCTATATACTACAAAAGGGACATTATTAAAATACTATAAAGTGCTAAATCACAAAGTGAGCAGATAATTTGTAAAAAAAAAAATATATGTAATTATTGAAGAATATAAAGAATATAACAAGACAAAAGTAAACAAAAGCCGCATTTAAAAGGACGATTTTAATGGTCCGTTGTTTTAAATCTATGACGATGACGTACGTAATCGTGCAAAGCTTTATAAACTTTGATCAAAGTTAATCTGACTTTGCAGTAATTGTGTTCTGTATTTATTTTTAAATGTATGTACTGCTTTCAGATTTCGCAAAGGAGGCGGTATATCGTTCCAGCACTTGGATGCGGCGTATTTGAAACATCCTCGGAAAGCGTGAGTGCGGTGACGAGGCACGACGAGAGTATTCCCTCTAGTGCGCGTATTGTAAGTTTTTACATCACGTGACCATACGAGTTTGTCAGCAAGATAAGGAGGTGTTTTATTTTTTAATACCCCATGTCTCGCAGCAAAGGTGCGAGGTGCTGCAATCACAGACCTGCCTTCCAAACGATTATAGCAATATATCGAAACAGTGGACTTCTACAGGCCGTTATGTATGTATGTGGCATTCGAACGGAACCACACTGAATAGGAATTATTATGAAGTCATAGTTCCAGATGTTTCGTTGTGCGGAGATTGAGTTTTATCTCTCGGTGGTTTAGAGGTTTTTAGTGCATTATAAACGCAATTTAAAGTTTAGATTCCCCAATAAAACAATTGCTCCTCTCATGATACCTCACCATACAAATACTATTATTATCACGAATGCGAAAGATTCTACGTTTTCATATTTGTTGCTTAATCAAACTAAACGTGCTATATGGCTTTTATAGATTTTGGCACATAGGTGGTTTATAACCTGGTTTAACGTTATAGGATACTTTTTATCCCGGGAAAAAAGCAGGGTTTCCACGGAATAGATCAGAAACACGATCGTGGTTAACGATTTGATTTGTTGTAATGTGGAAGAAGGGATATAAGTTACTCTTTAAACTGTGAAATTAAGGGATCCCGCGGGAATTTCGAGATTATTTGCGGACGGAGTCGCGAGAAGAATGTAGTGTAGTGACTAAGTGAGAATAAAAAATTCAATAGAAAGTGGTAGTTCGATAGATATAACTCACATTTGCGATAGGATGCAGCATCATGTGTTCAGCACATTGCCTCAAGCCATAAAACTCTCGGCCGTATCTATGGGAAGATTTTATTTATGAAGACAATAGATCGGCCGGAACGTGCGTGTTTTTGTTTACAATTAATGCGATTCAAGGTTCTGTTCTTTATTGCTGGGAAAGTTACAAATAGATTTTCTATTCAAAGAGTATATAACCGAGATTTTTCACTTTTTAACTACACATGCCAGGGGTAGCTATAATTCAATGCAATCATCTTCAGAAAGCTTCCGGAGGTATTCCAATCCAGAAAAGAATCTTTCATGAAATACCATCATTTATTCCATCCTAGTTCTTAGAGATGACAATGAGTGTAATTTTCGCCGCAATGATCTCTTTCCTATACGTTTTATGGCATATATGAAATAAAACCAAAATATAATAATGAGAAATTAAAAAAAAATTGAACAACACAACCGCACAACAATAAATTAAAAGTATTTTTATAGAACAAAAATAAACTCACGACTGTATTTTCAATATCGTTCGTCAGAGGTTTAGACAGTTTAGTCTTTGCAACTAATCAGAGCTTATTTAGTCTTTGCAACTAATCAGAGCTTATTTAGTCTTTGCAACTAATCAGAGCTTATTTAGTCTTTGCAACTAATCAGAGCTTATTTAGTCTTTGCAACTAATCAGAGCTTATTTAGTCTTTGCAACTAATCAGAGCTTATTTGGGACAGCATGATGAGGTAGTGAGCTTATCGCCGCCTCAGAATACACGTTATGAATTTTATAAAATAAAAAAAAAAAATATCTTCACGCAATTCCCAATACAGGGGTAGACAGAGGTCAAGTCTAGACAATTAAGTCCCTTTGACCCACCTTCCACCGAAGATATTTTCGGGACAACGTGACAGGTGGTGAGCCTGTCGCCGCCTTTATGTCCAAGCCAACGATGAAATTCGTACATAAGTTTTTGAAAAACTCATTGGTACTGCCACCTGGGGATCGAACTCGGGTCTCTCGACTCGAAATTCCGACCAACCAACAACTCGGCTATCGTGACTTATTTATTTCGTGAATTATGAATTTTATAGAGTTTATCTTTTCAGTGGCGGAATTTTAAAAATATCCTAATATCTGAAGAATGTCAACAGGGTAGAGCTAAAAGATTTCCTAAGTAGCCCCCTGTTATTTGTAGAACCCTTGACCGACATGAGGCGCTACGGCGGCGTTCCAACGACCTCCCCAGTCGCACTCTAAGGTTTCCGAGTGCCTCTTGCTTAGTTTTGTTGGAGATTTCTATAGAGCACTTTATTAACCGGTGACTTGATATTTGACTTTGAAAGAGTTCGAACAGAACTGTCAATAATGTTGAAACTACTTTTAAAGCACCATACCAATATTTCTCCATGTCTCGTGTTGAATGGCACAGAAGGCCTAAAGGCATTCAGTCCGCCCTTTGTATAACTTGCTTATTAAGGTATACAATAAAGTGTAAATAAATAAATATATTCTTAAAATAATTCAATAAGTCACGATAGCCGAGTGGCTGGGTGGTCGGAATTTCGAGTCGAGAGACCCGAGTTCGATCCCCAGGTGGCTCGTACCAATGGGTTTTTCAAAAACCTATGTTCGATATATTATATCGTTGGCTTGGACATAAAGGCGGCGACGGGCTCACCACCTGTGACGTTGTCCCGAAAATATCTTCGGTGGAAGGTGGGTCGAAGGGACTTATTTGTCTAGACTAGACCTCTGTCTACCCCTGTATTGGGAATTGCGTGAAGATATTTATTTATTTATTATTGAAAATAATTCAAAATAAGACTTGGTGGAAGGGTGAAAATTGTCTGAGTTCTGAATACTCCAGTACTATGTGAAGTTTAAAAAATTAAGACAATTTTAATAGAAATACCATAATATTCTTTGCGTGATCCTTATGTGTAAATTAGGATTTATATTTTAAAACATTAGTGTACGGAAATCGTGCATGGCACATACACTATTATATATTTTAACAGTGGTAGAGCCACGCATCAGCTTTTTTTTGTTGCATGAATGGGCCAGCTCGACCGGGGAAGTACCACGACCTCACAGAATACCGGCGTGAAGTGAAAGTCTAACAAACTTATGGGTTTCGTCTGGTGAGTGCAGGTAACCGGTGGCCCACACACCCCTCTCCCCCAATACTGGCGGAGGGGGGACTCTAAGGGAGGCAACGCATCTGCTATGCCTCTGGTATTGCGGGTGTTCATGGGCGGCGGTAATCACTTACCTTCACGTGAGCCACCTGCTCGTTTGCCTCCCTTTTCTATATATAAAAAGACCAATCTAACGATACTTAACTTTTTTTAAATAAGTCATTACGTTTCGGTGAAGAATATATAAGTACAAGAATATATAAATACAAAAATACATCTTTGTGTATACAGTGATATTTATTAGCATATCAGGCAAAACGCGGCGCCATACGCTATTATACTATAATATTAATAACGGCCAATTTTCTACTTTAATTCCACCTTTAATCAGATTCCATTTGTCCGTGGTTTCGCTCGAGTTAAAATTATTTAACGCGAAACATTCCATACCTATAATCATCTTCAGGCTCTTATCAAACTGTACACAAAAATTCGTCACTATCCGTTCAGTGGTTTGAGCGTGAAAGCGTAAAAAAAACCAACTGACGTTCGCATTAATATTATAGACAGGATTAATATTAATTATATGTTTACGTAAATTGCTGTATGCACTTGTATAATATTATAACACGGCACTACATATACAAAGTCACGATAGCCGAATGCTTAAGTGATCGAATTCGACCCCCAGGTGGCACACTCGTGCCAATGGGTTTTTTCGAGAACCTATGTAGGATTCATATCGTTGGCTTGGACATAAAGACGGCGACGGACTCACCACCTGTCACGTTGTCCCAAAATATCTTCGGTGGAAGGCGATTCGAAGGGGCCTAATTGTCTAGACTAAGATCTCTGTTTACCCCTGTAATGGGAGTTACGTGAAAATATCTTTTTATTACAGATATATGTCCATGTTCGATGTTGTAATCGGTGTGAGCTGCAGACACCTTATAATACCGTCATATATTCTTCATAGCTGTAATGTGTTTAATCTATAAGGCCCTAATTTAATAATCCTAATTTAATTAATTTAATAAGAAAATATTACTTTGTTTTTAATTAGTAATGGTAATTTATTATATGTTTTTTCGATCGTGGCACTTGGCGATCTATTCTGTCTGGCTACCCCGTCAGGGATTGTGCATGAAGATAAGTAAGTTTTATGTACGTTGGTTAGATAATTATAGATATCTTGATATACATTCTTTATACTTAGATACATACATACATACAGAGGGACAACGTCACATACATCATTGCTCTGATCCCAAAGTAAGCAGCTAAAGCACTTGTGTTAAGGAATCGGAAACAATGCAGGCTCCACAAGTACCCAGACCCGACAAAATATAGAAAATGCTTTTTTTTCTATTGACCCGTCCAGGAATCGAACCGGGGACCTCAGCGACAGCAATAGCTCGAAAACCGGCGCATACGCTTGTCCGCCACTCGTCCACGGAGGTCTTCAAATTACTGAGCTCAATAGTGTTAACGTTGTTAAGGCCAAACATTTGGTATTGGTGAAATATGGGTTAGACAAATGTTCCAATGTTAGCGAGTCAATGAACCGCATTACATAAACGAAAGCGCAAGCAGAGGTCGATGCGCCGTAAAAGTAAAAACGGCAGACAAATAAGCCTGGTATTTTAATATGCGTTAAATCGACACAGAGATTTAAAATAAAAACGTTGTTTGCATCTGGGCAAGGTTACTGGGAAAAAAAAACATCTCACAGTCTTATACCAATATTGGTGGGGTCGTAGTTTGTAGACGTTTAGTCGTTTTATTATTTGGGATGTGATAGATGGTGAGGCGACAAAACAAACCGCATTAGTTGTAAAATAAATAAATTTATTCACACAATGATCTATGTGTTCCCAATACTGGGGTAGACAGTGGTAGAGGACAATGAAATCCTTTCGACCCTCCTTTCACCGAAGACTATTTGGGCCAACGTGACATGAGGTGAACCTAAAGCCGTTATCATATACATACTTACACACACATACACACACGTATACATAAATATTAATATATACTTAAAAACATCCAACATTCGAACCCACAACGCCAAACTTCGTAAGCAGGTTCAACACCAAGTGGGCTATTGGTTGCACCAATAACATTTCCATCCATAAGTGTGTATTTAATAACTATTATCCTACTTAGTAAACAGTGAGTCACCCGTAACTGAGTTATTTATTTTCAATTCTTTAAAACGCTACGAGGACGCGCCGAGAGGTCTCGCACTGAAACGTTTCGTTTCTGACTCACCTCCATTTCATATATCTTTGTGTTTTGGCATGCATTGCGTGTAAAGGAACTAGGGATTATTGTTTTCAAGAACAAACGTAGTCTATAAAGATATGAGAAAACATTTTAATCTTCTTTGATATTTATGTTTCTATTAGCGACTACCATCTATTTGTGTGTTCATAACTCTCGAGAACTAAGGAAAATTGTCAAATCCAATGTCAAAACGAATGTCGAATTCCTAGTCGTAATTTACTTTTGTTGTAGCAATTATACTTCAATTCGATCCCTACGCGTTCCTATCTTTCTTTTTTTTATATATTTTTTTAATATATTAAAAGTCGAAGGTCTATGTCGGTTATCCAAGTTCTGTCGCGGACATCTTCGTTAGAATAGTCAGGCGTTATTGCACGAAAAATAAAACACACCAAGATAAACATATAGATCTATAATATTAAAAGATAAATATATAACCTTACTTTAAATCAATACCTTCACGCTATTCCCAATACTGACGTAGACAGAAATCCAGGCAGTAAAGTCCTTACAACCCACCTTTTATTAAAGACATTCTTTGGGACAACATAACAGTAGGTGAGCATATTGCCATCTTTATCTCCAAACCAACGATATAAATCATACATAAGATTTTTAAAACAACTCATTGGTACGTACCTATCACCTGGGGATCGAACTCGAGTCTCGTGATTCAAATTCCAATCTTCCGGTGATCTCATTTATATTAAAAATTTTGATTGATAAAGAAAACTTTAAATGTAAAACTACTCACTTACTGTCTCTACGTAAAGGGATTAGGGATAACGGATAGGTGTTCGTGACAAGAAGTAATATTACAGGGCATTAGAGTGACACCAAACGAATGACAGTTCGGGAGCGGGTGACAAAACCCGTGCGGTGCAGGAAGCGGGGCATAAAAATAGAATGGTTGTTTTAACAGGCGTGCAGCTAAATGTCGAAGAACCGTACCGCCTTAATTAAAGGGAACACTGTGTCGGATGTTTTGGGTTAGTTTACCGAAATCTTTAAAACCTATTCAAGAATAAAAATATAGCGTGTAAATGTAAACACGGTGAAAAGCTCACCACGAGTTGTCCCAAAAAATGTCTTCGTTAAAAGGGCAGGACTTAATTCTCTAGACCTATGTCTAAACATATATTGTGAATGGCGTAGATAGTGTGTGATTTGCAATTTTCAGGAAGAATAATGCGTTGCTTTCTTGATGGTAGGTGCTCCCTGCCATCCATGTTGTGTACAACATCAGAGGAGCGGTGAGTTACTCGCCGTCATTTTAGAAAGTAAGACAGACAGACGGCCTTATGACCATCGCGAAAAATATTAGAACTAATTTAAGCTTTGTTCAATATATTCTTTGAGCAGGCAGGAAGAGGAGATCACATCTTATATAAACATTGTTTTTTTTTTATTTGCCATCCTGAAGTTTCCATATACTCCTAGGATTTGGAATAATTTGGAGGTTCTAACAGACTTTTAACAATAACAGAAAAATGAGACGCGATAATATTTTTCGAAATCTAGGTACGATTTGTAGGCTTGTAAACTAAGACGACAGGTTCAGCGCTTGTCACGTTATAGCAATTAGCTTCGGTGATATGACGCTCGAAAGGACTAAAATTGTACATGAACCATGAATAATGAATACCATGAATATTGAATCGTCATACTAATTGCATCGATTTTGTATAACTTAAACACTAACACTTTGGCAGGCTCACCATTGTCACGTTGTAACAAATCAAGTGCGGTGAAAAACACTACACAAGCCTGACATTACCAGTCTCTAAAAAATTTTATAGCCTATAAAACTCACTAAAATAAATTACTACATTAACGACAAAAAACATGCAAGTCTGTCATGCGTCAAACCGAAACGGCAACAGATTTATACGGTTATTTAATTCAATTACAAAATGAGGACAAAACAAGAAAGCTACGCGCGGCATGGAAATAGACCAGGGGTAGCCGCAAGACGCAGCTAGCCAGCAACGACAACTGTCTCACGGTTAGAAACAAGAAAGCACGCCGCCCGCCAGTCATCAGTGAAAGTTCACAGTCTCTAGTGGTGCATCTCACTGTTGATGCAACTGGAGTGAGACCGTGACTTCCCGTCCGGCTTAGTTTTTCAAGAGCTTGTAATATTTACTTAATTATTTATACGAAGTAGCGATTGTCGAATGGTTGGTTGGTCGGAATTTCGAGTCAAGAGACCCGAGTTCGATCTCCAGGAACCAATGGTGGCTCGTACCAATGGGTTTTTCAAATACTTGTGGATGAATTATATCGTTGGCTTAGACGTAAAGACGGCGAAGTGCTCACCACCTGTCACGCTGTCCCGAAAATATCTTCGTTGGATGGTGGGTCTAAGGGACTTAATAGTCTAGACTAGACCTCTGTCTACCCCTGTATAGGAAATTGCGTGAAGATTTTTATTAAATATTTTTATTTTAGTAGTTATTGAGATTAAAAATAAATATCCAACCATCAGCGTGATATGCAACACTTATGTAGATCTGTAAAAACACGTTTTCGCTTATAATTATTTAAAAGTATAAGTACCTTCCTGATAATAGTTTTTGTATTGAAAATTTCGATTTCAGTTGTTTATGATTATACGAATTGTAGAGACAATAAAATATGCTCATTTCTTTTCTTACCTTTTGTTTTCTATCTTTTTTTATTGTAGCTATTTATAATCATAATTCCAGAATACCTTATTGGAATAAGTTTGAAGAGATAATTGTTGAAAAGGCAAAACACCACTGACTACTCCAGTATTGGAAAATGCGTAAACATAAAAAAACAGAAGCGCAAGTAATACACAAGCTATCAATGCTTAACCTGGAAGTTACGAGGAAATATAATAAGATGACATTCACGGCGTTGCGCAATCGAAGGGAAGTGAATGCTAAAGCGGAAATGGATAGAGTATTTGTTTCATCTACACATTGATATTTGTATACATGTACATCTAGTACACGTAATCACTGTTTGTACTATTCTCACGTATGGCAACAGCTCTAAGTTAACAATAGTGAAGTTGTCTAATATCAAATCAAATCATCACATAGATATGCTATGTGGTGCAATTAATGTATATTAAGAATTTATTTACATACAGTACCAGACAGAGCATTCGTATTTTACTGTTGTAAATTTATTACGTTATATATATACCCATACTATATACAAGTCAATTAGCAATGTTCCGAAAGAATATTTATAGGTTAGGTCAGAAACTTGTTAGGTTACTTAAAAACAATCATCACATGTGCAATAGGTGCAAGAGCGTATGCGTAAAATACTTAATATTTTAATAAACTAAAAAAAAACTCGTAGAAAATAGTTTTCAATGAGTTAAAAATTTATATTTTACTACAGTTAAAAAAAATTTGGTGAAATAAACCATGGAGTGCTTTTTAATATATTTTATTACTTTACTGACAATAAAATATTTACAACCATTGACATCCTGCACCCCATTTTTTTCACTATATATGTTTTTTTATAATCACCATTTTTTGTTAACTTAATAAGTTCTAATTTTGTTCGTATTTTTTTTAATGATTTAAAATTAAACATACCGCGATTAACAAATTGAAAATCCACTAGAAATTATATAACGAACGCTACATACACCACACATTCATTTTCATTTAACCAGGGGCCACAAAATTAGTCAACCGCGCCATAGATCTCACTAAAGAAAGCCGCACTGCCAAGAGTGAAAGTGAACTACATTAGTATTAAGAACATGTGATATGAATGAAGTCAAGATGAGCATAGAGAATTTCGAATAATACGGCGTAACTTAGCACCGAGATGATGCAAGAAGTTAGCAAGAAAGGGAAAATAATTACCGACACATGAATTTGTTACAGAGTGCTTTATGAACTATTAAATTAAAAAGAAAAAATATTTTAAAATTTCAACTGACACGGGCGGGATTCGAATCCGCGTCCTTTACTTAAAATTTTTAAATCTCTTTCTTTATTTATGCCGGATTCAACAATTCAGAACAGCAATCTTCACTTTGGGACAGTCGTTTGATTCGTTCAATACCTTATTAGCGTCGTTCTCTAAAATATACTCGTATGATCAAAGCATTTTATAATAAATGCATAGGCGACCTAAATAGGTATGCTAGGTAACGCAACGGGTCAATGTAACGCGCTGCACTGCGGTATGCGTCAGTTCCTTCGCCGCACTATCAGCGCAAGACGAAAACCATAAGAGAACATTGTTATTATCACAGAATAAGCCTAGCAAGTTTTTATGGGTAAGGAAGCATCGAATAGTAAGTAATTACTATTAGGTGAAGAACGCTCCAGATCATGTGACCATTCAAACAGAAAACACTAAATCAGAATCGGTTTAGCCCACAACAGATCTGTATCTCTTCTACTGATTGACAGACAGACATACATATACACACGTTAAACTTATAATAAAATAATGCCTACATAGGGACAGCATCACATACATTGATCATAAAGAAATCAGAAATAATAAAGATACAATAAAAGCCGAGATACGAGATAATGTTTTCTACTGTGACCCGAAAATATCTTCGGTAGGTGGGTCATAGGGACTTTATTGGCTAGACCAGACCTCTGTCTACTCCTGTATTGGGAATTGCGTGAAGATATTTATTTATTTTTTCTGTGACACGACCGGGAACTCAGAGCTAGCGACACCATGAAAACCGTTGTGTACGCCACTCGTCCATGGAAGTCCACACTCACTTTATACCCCTCTGTTTGCTTCGGGAGATAAAGAAACACCTTTGATAACCTACCTCAGTATTGTTAGAGCTGGTTAACATAATCTACGAAATACAAGACTAAATATAGCTTTTTGTTGAGGGATAAGTAAAAGTATATTATTACTAAATGGCAGCCCTGTGGCAAAATGGCTCGCTTTGACATTTTTCTAACCTGTATTTGCAGTTTCCGTTGCTAGTAATTTTGTTGCAAATAGGCTTTTTGTTGAACACTGAAATAGGTTTGTAATATGAAGTAAGAAGAAAAAGTAAAAGTGGTTGCTGTGGACTAAGCATCTAGAAAATGATGCTATAGTTTCTAAATAGGAATAAGAGTTACGATAGCCGAGTGGTTGAGTGATCGGATTTCGAGACAAGACTCGCGAGTTCGATCCCCAGGTGGCAGGCTCCTACCAATGGTTTTTTTAAAACTTATGTACAATATATATCGTTGGCTTGAACATAACGACGGCGACTGGCTCATCGCCTTGTTTTGTCACTACGACGGGCTCACGTTGTCCCAAAAAAAGTTTTCGGTGGAAGGTGGAATTAATTATCTAAAGCCCCGTCTGCCCCTGTATTGAGATACATTAGTATTAAGAACATGTGATATGAATGAAGTCAAGATGAGCATAGAGAATTTCGAATAATACGGCGTAACTTAGCACCGAGATGATGCAAGAAGTTAGCAAGAAAGGAAAAATAATTACCGACACATGAATTTGTTACAGAGTGCTTTATGAACCTTTAAATTAAAAAGAAAAATATTTTAAAATTTCAACTGACACGAGCGGGATTCGAATCCGCGTCATTTACTTAAAATTTTAAATCTCTTTATTTATGCCGGATTCAACAATATAGAACAGCAATCTTCACTTTGGGACAGTCGTTTGATTCGTTCAATACCTTATTAGCGTCGTTCTCTAAAATATACTCGTATGATCAAAGCATTTTATAATAAATGCATAGGCGACCTAAATAGGTATGCTAGGTAACGCAACGGGTCAATGTAACGCGCTGCACTGCGGTATGCGTCAGTTCCTTCGCCGCACTATCAGCGCAAGACGAAAACCATAAGAGAACATTGTTATTATCACAGAATAAGCCTAGCAAGTTTTTATGGGTAAGGAAGCATCGAATAGTAAGTAATTACTATTAGGTGAAGAACGCTCCAGATCATGTGACCATTCAAACAGAAAACACTAAATCAGAATCGGTTTAGCCCACAACAGATCTGTACCTCTTCTACTGATTGACAGACAGACATACATATACACACGTTAAACTTATAATAAAATAATGCCTACATAGGGACAGCATCACATACATTGATCATAAAGAAATCAGAAATAATAAAGATACAATAAAAGCCGAGATACGAGATAATGTTTTCTACTGTGACCCGAAAATATCTTCGGTAGGTGGGTCATAGGGACTTTATTGGCTAGACCAGACCTCTGTCTACTCCTGTATTGGGAATTGCGTGAAGATATTTATTTATTTTATTACTTTACTGACAATAAAATATTTACAACCATTGACATCCTGCAACCCTTTTTTTCACTATACATTTTATCACTATTTTTGTTAACTTAATAAGTTCTAATTTTGTTCGTTTTTTTAAATGATTTAAAATTAAACATACCGTGATTAACAAATTGAAAATCCACTAGAAATTACGTAACGAACGCTACATACACCACACATTCATTTTCATTTAACCAGGGGCCACAAAATTAGTCAACCGCGCCATAGATCTCACTAAAGAAAGCCGCACTGCCAAGAGTGAAAGTGAACTACATTAGTATTAAGAACATGTGATATGAATGAAGTCAAGATGAGCATAGAGAATTTCGAATAATACGGCGTAACTTAGCACCGAGATGATGCAAGAAGTTAGCAAGAAAGGGAAAATAATTACCGACACATGAATTTGTTACAGAGTGCTTTATGAACTATTAAATTAAAAAGAAAAAATATTTTAAAATTTCAACTGACACGGGCGGGATTCGAATCCGCGTCATTTACTTAAAATTTTAAATCTCTTTATTTATGCCGGATTCAACAATATAGAACAGCAATCTTCACTTTGGGACAGTCGTTTGATTCGTTCAATACCTTATTAGCGTCGTTCTCTAAAATATACTCGTATGATCAAAGCATTTTATAATAAATGCATAGGCGACCTAAATAGGTATGCTAGGTAACGCAACGGGTCAATGTAACGCGCTGCACTGCGGTATGCGTCAGTTCCTTCGCCGCACTATCAGCGCAAGACGAAAACCATAAGAGAACATTGTTATTATCACAGAATAAGCCTAGCAAGTTTTTATGGGTAAGGAAGCATCGAATAGTAAGTAATTACTATTAGGTGAAGAACGCTCCAGATCATGTGACCATTCAAACAGAAAACACTAAATCAGAATCGGTTTAGCCCACAACAGATCTGTATCTCTTCTACTGATTGACAGACAGACATACATATACATACGTTAAACTTATAATAAAATAATGCCTACATAGGGACAGCATCACATACATTGATCATAAAGAAATCAGAAATAATAAAGATACAATAAAAGCCGAGATACGAGATAATGTTTTCTACTGTGACCCGAAAATATCTTCGGTAGGTGGGTCATAGGGACTTTATTGGCTAGACCAGACCTCTGTCTACCCCTGTATTGGGAATTGCGTGAAGATGTTTATTTATTTTTTCTGTGACACGACCGGGAACTCAGAGCTAGCGACACCATGAAAACCGTTGTGTACGCCACTGTCCATGGAAGTCCACACTCACTTTATACCCCTCTGTTTGCTTCGGGAGATAAAGAAACACCTTGACAACCTACCTCAGTATTGTTAGAGCTGGTTAACATAATCTACGAAATACAAGACTAAATATCGCTTTTGCTGAGGGATAAGTAAAAGTATATTATTACTCTACGTAATAACAGCATCATTTCTTCGAAATGGCAGCCCTGTGGCAAAATGGCTCGCTTTGACATTTTTCTAACCCGTATTTGCAGTTTCCGTTGCTAGTAATTTTGTTGCAAATAGGCTTTTTGTTGAACACCCAAATAGGTTTGTAATATGAAGTAAGAAGAAAAGTAAAAGTGGTTGCTGTGGACTAAGCATCTAGAAAATGATGCTATAGTTTCTAAATAGGAATAAGAGTTACGATAGCCGAGTGGTTGAGTGATCGGATTTCGAGACAAGACTCGCGAGTTCGATCCCCAGGTGGCAGGCTCCTACCAATGGTTTTTTTAAAACTTATGTACAATATATATCGTTGGCTTGAACATAACGACGGCGACTGGCTCATCGCCTTGTTTTGTCACTACGACGGGCTCACGTTGTCCCAAAAAAAGTTTTCGGTGGAAGGTGGAATTAATTATCTAAAGCCCCGTCTGCCCCCTGTATTGAGATACTTTAGAATAGTGTATAGATAAGCGGCCATCACTCGAGAAGTTGTGAATTTTTACTCTTAGCAGTTTTCGAATCTAGACCCATTAGCTCCGAAGGCAGAGTCACTATCAACTAGACTATCGGGCCCGTCGACGTTAGGTCTTGTATAATATCTAGATCAGAACCAGAAACGTCGGATCTAATAAACAATTACGTAAATGGACTACGCTAACGAAATTTATTTCAATATTCAAGCATTTGCTCGTTGAAATAATGTTATCGTCATAACTGAAGATAAAGACTTGTTAGTTTACAATTTACATGATTAACGAGTACCCAACTTTCGTCTTTTTAAATATTCATGATTTGCATGCAAGTAGCCTGCGTCTCGTGAATTCATACAAATTATATCAAGTTTTCTCTCTCCGATTTACGTTTAGAATTAATATACTGCTTGAACGTGGTTTTTTGTGTAGTGCATAATAATTACTAACTTTTTTATTTGATTTTCCTTCGTTGTTGATTCCATAACACAAGTGCTTAAGCTACTTTGGGCTCAGAGCAATATATGTGATGTCCCAATATTATACGTATGTATATATGTATGTATGTTTTACAGAAAGTGTAAAAATATATAGTGGTATCAAATATTATATTTAATATATATTTGGTATAAAAAGAAATGCATATGAATATCATAATATTTTATATTTACTTTCAGGTTATTATCAGGAAAAATTTAGAAGGTGGAAGACACTTATTTCTAAATAAATAAATATAAATATCTTCACGCAATTCCCAATACAGGGGTAGACAGAGGTCAAGTCTAGACAATTAAGTCCCTTTGACCCACCTTCCACCGAAGATATTTTCGGGACAACGTGACAGGTGGTGAGCCCGTCGCCGCCTTTATGTCCAAGCCAACGATGAAATTCGTACATAAGTTTTTGAAAAACTCATTGGTACTGCCACCTGGGGATCGAACTCGGGTCTCTCGACTCGAAATTCCGACCACCCAACAACTCGGCTATCGTGACTTATTTCTGCTCCGTTTAATAGAAGTGCAACAACTGTAGTGTACTGGTTGGAAGGGTACGGGGAGCTAGTGGGTTCGAAGGGAATGGATTATGAAACATTGTATCTTCTTCAGGGGATACACTTTTTCACAACACACACACATTCACACATTCTACATTTTCTCTATAACCATTTCATCAGAGCAATAGATAGATACATAAGGACAACATCACATTGCTCCGATCCCAAAGTAAGTAGCTTAAGCACTTGTGTTACGGAATCAGAAACAACGAAGGTGCCACATACATCCAGATACAAGTCTTAGCAATATATGTGGTGTTGTCCTTATCTAATTTATTATTATTATTTGTATCACCGCGTATCTACCTACTTTCAACAGTTCGATGAAGAATGATTTAATGGAGACAAATTTAGAAAGCTATCAATGGAGAAATCAAAAATAGCAACAGTGATCTACAATTATCCGTCTTACTCGATCGATCGGACGTCTCCTGCCCTCTACGCATATGTGCGATGGTTTGCTTCCAAAATAAACTGAGTTGTTTGGAACCGACTGACGTAATAACTGAAACATACGTAATTTGCAATAAGTTCTTAAAATAGCTGCGCGCACATTTTGCTTAATTACAGTTTTATAATTATAACATCGTCGGTAAAATTACAGGTGTTATATAATATTTAATGCATTACATTTATTTATACCATCTTAAAAGCGATTTTGTTCAAGCTAATAACTTCACAAGTTTCCCAAATTACGATAGAAAATTAAGAATGTTCGGAGTAAGTAATTTTTATTTGCACCGGCGCAAATTTGATAATAATTTTTCTAATTTTTTAAATGTTTGATACAATGTTTATTTATAATTTAATATTATATTATTTAATTTATATATTATTATTATTATATTCATAGTGAATTTTGGCTATTTTTCTCGTCGTCTTAGACCTTATTTTTTAAATAAAAACTGTTTAATGGGTTTTTACAAACGCGAAAGAACTGGGCAAAAGTCGGCCATTTTTTAATTACCAGTACTATGACATACAATGACTCACAATACGCAGTTACGACAAACAAAAATAGTAACTGGAACAGAGTCCAAGAGGAAAGGGCAAAAGCAATGAAACTTTATTGCATTAATTGAAATAAATCATTCTCTCACATAAAGTCACACCGCTATCGCGCTATCCGTGCATGGTAGGTGTCATAGATATCTCACACAGCAGTAAATAAGGAAACAATAGAAGCAATGTTATTTAACACAGATGTATTAGTTACGGAATATAGGTGACGGAATAGATAACATAACAGCGCCAAAAAAAACTGAAACAATAGGTTCTAATAACAGGTTTGTGAATCTCAGTATTAGCGCTTACATAATATGTTTTTTATGATTGATTTGGTTTTCATGTAGACAAACAAATGCACATGAACAACGAAGTTGCTTGCTCTCAACTATCTACTTAGTCCCGGACTAGGTTCCTCGTGTCTTGGCAACAGGATAGAATAAAATAGAATAGCAAAATGTTTATATCGTGAAATCATCTCAGAACTATTAACAATTATGCAGTTCAGAAGAACCAGACAGGCGTCCACTCAGCATAAGTCATTGAATCATGTCTATAACACTGGTTATCTGTGGACGCCAGTGTTCGAGGATCCTACAGAGAACAGCACACATAAATGGATTATATATATAAACATCTGCGCCTCAGACACTACACTCATATTGAGTATTGCTACACTAGCTTTCTCTATCTGATGATTTTTTAAGGGATCGGGGTGAGAAACGAGCTAGAGGTCCATATGTCGGTAAGTGGCCATGAGAATCAAACGAGGTAACAGATTCTATTTCACCACTAGAGAGTAAGACGGAATGGCTCGTGGTCCGTATTACACTGGCCCTCTATACCTTTTAGACAACAAGACAGTAAATGTCACTTTTATGTTACGATTTGGCAGTAGAAATGGGTAAAAAGATTCATTCAGTTCAGGCTTCATTTCAGTTTCAGTGTCAAGAAGGATCATTTTTAGGCAGAGGAGTTTATCACCTTTAAAATCTTCAGTCCATAACGTTGAATGTAACATCACAACTTAGTATTCAATGCTCTGTTGCTGATTACCCTAAAATAATCTAATATAGCCACTCTTGGCTGTAGGTACATTTTTAGAGGCCATGTTTGTTCCGATCAATAATATATTGGCAAGCTTAATGGTAAAAGTGTTAGTTTTGGCTAAGACAATGTGCTCCTCGGATTTCTGTTTCCAAGTTAATGTATGAGAACAAACAGATATACTAAATAATTCAGATAGACATTCGACGATACATTTACTATAAATCATCGTCATTATTCTACATATAACCAACCGCTAAATCACAAAAAATACTAAAAATTTTTTGCAATCCTCATAGAAGTCCGGATAAATATGCTCCGGGATATGGTTGTCAAGGAAAAGTTGTGTAAATAAGCGTTAATAAAAGACGATAGCCGAGTGGTAGGGTGGTCGGTATTTCGATTCGAAAGACCCGAGTTCGATCCCCAGGTGGCAGGCTCGTACCAATGGGTTTATCAAAAAGTTATGTACGAATTATATCGTTGGCTTGAACATAAAGACGGCGACGGGTTCACCACCTGTCTACCCCTGTTTTGGGAATTGAGTGAAGATATTTATTTATTTATAATAAGTAACAAAAAACCTGAACTCCTCAAATCGGGAGGCGCGAAGACGGCTCGTACCAAAGACGCGCGACATACCGACATCGTGAGATGTGTGTGGAAAGAACTAAAATTGTCTAGCACTGTACTCCAGTATTGGGAATGGAAAGATACATAATTTCTTAATAACAAAAAGAGTTATCGTGCGTTCCGTGTACCAAGGAGTAATTGTATTTTTTGTAATAACTAATACCGGTACGTAATTACATTATGTTGATTGCTGGTGAGAGTGAGAGTTGGAACTCCCACGGATTCTATTGTGCGATACATCGGAAGTTCTTACTGTGGCATGAACGTGTTAACCTTAATGCGATTTCGAAAACGTCAATTACTTTTTTTAGTGCAATATCGTAAACCTGGATTAAATGAAAAGTCGTGTTAGTTTATTGCTTTTTTAATTAAAAGTTTCTTTGATCGATTTAGGTGACTACCGTCTGCGTGGGATTATATCCAGTATTCACTTATCCTAAGGGAAAATTACACCATCCAGCTGGAGTAGAAATCAAGAAAGAATGAAAGAAAAAAAAGCTATTTATTTGACATCATAATAAAAAAGCAAACAATAACAACACTTCCTTTGGGTCCGTATTTCCTTTAGTATCTAAATTTTACTTTGTTGGCGTAATTGCATGTTTAACTTTATTTTTCTACGTGGGGAACCTTATATCATCCCTTGTGTCTATCATATGTCGAAAGGTCACTGCAGCTTAGGTAGCTAGTTGGTAGTGTCATTTTTAAGCTCAATCAATCAATGTAGGTATTTGGGACTTGGGATGATGTGTGTAATGGTTTGAACAATACATATTCAAAAAGTTAATTGACTCAGGCGTTACTTTGCGGAAATTCATTGTAAAGTTGTTATTAAAAAATTAGTTCGCAAAAGCATTGCATGCGGAATGGTGCGAAGTAATTTTTCAATAACAAATTTACATATTAAAAACAAAAACACTTTTGACATGTGAAAGTCTTCGTCGAAAATTTATTCTGCAAACATCCAAGCTGAGTCCATTCTACACGCACAGACCCATATACATAGACCGAAATTCCGGAACTTCGCTTAAATTTAAACCCTTGACACCCATTCACGCACCCAAGTTCCCGCGCCAGGGGAAGCACTTAACATCCGACCGGACGAGGTCAAGGGAAGTGGATACGTTGACAATAAGGCCAAGATGATGAAGCGTGAAATGTTCGGTAGTAAATGGAGGCCTAGATAGCACTCAACTAAAAAGAGGTTTTTGGAAATCGAAACAAAATATCAGTTATTACTTATACAGATTTGATAAGTAAAGGGATATTTATTTAGTCTTAAGGATTAAAATAAAAATGTATTTCTGTTTGGACGAGTAAAATTCGGAGAGGTAATGTCCCTAAAATACCAACGAAAGAGGTCGTTATTTAAAAGAGAACAAATAAAAAAACAAATCAGTCAAGATTCAACTTATAACGCCGGTATAATTTTATAAAGATTACAAATTTGAATATTTGAGAGAACACTTTTGCCTAGCAAGCTGAAATCATCTCCCAATATTGTTAATATCCATCGCGTAGATAATAGCGATTTTGTGTATCAAGATGTAGGTAGTTATCAAATAAGTTAAGAGGAAGTCATTATAATATTATTGTAGTGCTTATCAATCGGTCAAGTAATCACAATAAAGTCACGTTCCGTTGATACCGTCAGGCATCACGTCACTACGAAAATTTGAGGTTAAAACTGTGATTACTTCTTTTCAATACTTTATTTACAGAATTATGTCTATGTTTGCAATACCTAATAATTAAATAAATAAATATCTTCACGAAATTCCCAAAACAGTGGTAGACAGAGGATTAGTCTAGACAATTAAGTCCCTTCGACCCACCTTCCACCGAAAATATTTTCGGGACAACGTGACAGGTTCTGAGCCCGTCGCCGTCTTTATGTCCAAGCCAACGATATAATTTGTATATAAGTTTTTAGAAAACCCATTGGTACGGCCACTTGAGGATCGAACTCGGGAATTTATTAAATACATTATAATAAATAAGGCGAAATCCTCACAAAACAGCCTAACAAGACTTCAATTAACATTCAAATTCGTAGGATATTAAAAAACAAAACGAAGAGATTAAATAGACGTACAAGAAGCACCTTCTGTTTAGTTCAGCGCATTTGCAATAATAAATTCACAATACGTCATAGTTACCAAATATAGGTGTCGAAGGTTTGGACGCTGCATAATAAGTGGTCGAGCAATGGAATAGTAAAGCGAAGTTTTGTTGCCGATATCGATTATAATGATCGATTGTTAATTTGATATCAAGTTACAGAATACATATTTACGACATATTTCCGTATTTTTTTTTATTTTTTTAAATATTATATATTTAAGTTACTGAATACATATTTACGACTGAACAATAATAGTTCTCAAAAATAGTTTAAAACTCTGTTGTGAAAATTTTAACGCGGTACGCAAATTTTTAGATGAGATAAAATCTCTAGCCTAGCGAAACCGTTACGAGACGCAGCTATAGTGTGTGCACATATGCATATACGTACAACACATCGTGAACGCATCTAGATAAACAAAAACAAAACATTTATTTTTATCTAAAAACAAAATAAGTTTTTACTTCTGTCGGCACTCCCGAAGTGCAATCGTAATTTTTTTTTATTATTTCATTATTTTAAATACATAAAATTTACTAAAAAAAAGACAGTAAGATAATTTTGTCTACATTTATCTTAAACCCAAGGGATTACTGCATAGTAAAAAAAAAGTAAATAGAAGTCTTTTCATGTACGTAAAGGATTAATGCGTGCATCAGTAGGAGAGAGAGTATTGCTTTTCTTCTTTTTAGAGCAGATAAAATATGCCATTTATTGTTTTTTTCGTAGTAAAGTAATTTTAAGCTAATATCTTTATAATAGTGATTTTCCGCAAAGTATTGCCTGAGTATACTAATTTTTTTTCAAGACTGATGTTATCCCCTCAATTATTTCCTTCACGGCCCCTTTCGTAGTAAATATTGCACTTAAAATTGACATCAGCAATTTTAGAGGCACAAGCCCGGGGGTTGCATTTGGGATTCTCAGAGTATGATTGACTGAATACCACCACGCTTCCTACATCACAAATAAACGTTTTTAGAAAATTTTTCATCAGTCGTAAATATAATGTTAAAATCGACTAATTAGATATTAATTGAAACAGGATATTGCTATATCAATGAAATAATCGATATCGTCGTTACATTGTCGATAATCCTCGTACTCAAAACATTTAACACGTGGGTTAACTGCCGTCAGTTAGAGGACATAATGTGCTATCAGGCTGCAATGGGTGGGCGTTTGTTAGGCTTACGAGGAAGGTTAAAATAGACGCAGTGGGCGACACTGCGACGTTCGGTCGATTACTTCGAAAGCTGTTAAAGATATTTATTCTAAAGCAACTTGGAGTTTATTCCTTCATCATTCATAACGGCCTATTAAAGTCCACTGCAGGGCGTAGGCCTCTCCGATAGGGAGGATTTGCCATAATCGCCACGCTTGGCAAGCGGATTGGTAATTATCAGGCACCTCGCACCTTAGACGCTGCTGCCCACCTTGGGTCTTATTATTTTGGTCTGATATTTTTAGAGATTGTTACCATCATATTGTCGCCATAACGATGTTCAAGGCTATTTCCCTTAGACGCCTCTTACGACACCCACCGGAAGAAAAGTAGTGGCAATATTCTTACACCGTTACCAAACGGTTCAAGATCTGGAGTGCAGTCTGGTAAAATGTAATTGAAATTTGTGTAGATTGAGACCCTATATAATGTAACAATATTTTACGGTTGATCATTTTAGGACAACGTGACAGGTGGTGAACCTGTCGCCTTCTTTCTATCACAGTTAATAACATAAGTCTTACATAAGTTTTGAAAAAACATGAATTAACTATCAAAAACTAAGAAAACAATTAAAAATGGATTTGAAATTAAATAATTAGTGGTATATGTATAATAGTAATATGTTATTTGTGTAATACGAGAAGGTATGTGTGTAAATATATGAAACATCTAGAACCTAGTGCATCTATGCTCCCAATATAGATATTATTTTTGATGAAACTAGCATCCACTTTTATACAGTAAACGTAATAATTTTACAAACTTCTCCACGATACGAGTATCATAAAGATATAATTACCTTAAGATATAATTACATCATTGAATAGAATCGCTCGATCTGTTATTATTTTTCCTTATACCCTGATAAGTTTTGTAGTTTACTACTCGTTTTCATATTAAAAACTCTCTCAAGGTGCACATGTTACTCTGTATGGTAATCTTTAATCAAGGTTTCAGGGTCGGGGCTTGTGTAAGTGCAGACCTTAGGTATGCAGATTTATTTGAAGGGTCATATTCCGTAATGCAATTTGTTTGTAAATTATATTAAAAAAAAAAAAAACAAAATAACACACCGCGTACACCGGTTATCATGGTGTCGCCAGCTCTGAGGTTCAGTGTTCGATTTCCGGTTCGCTCAATATAGAAAACACTTTTTCTACATTTTCACGGATCTGGATGTTTGTGGTACTTTCGTTGTTTCTGATTTCATAATTCAAGTGCCTAAGCTTACTTCGGGATCAGATCGATGCATATGATGTTGTGCCTGTTTATGCATTCAAGTACTTCCCAATACAAGCATGTTTCAATTCATCGCACGGTTAAATTTGTGTTTGTTATTCAAAAATAATAAAAAAAACCTATCGAATAAGTCAGTGATAACACTGCTGAAGAATTACATTAAGAAACACACAACAGCGTCGTTTCTAATGCTGATTGCTTTTACTTTATACGATTTTTTTATCATTCAATCTGCGTCGAGATTTAAGATTGATTTTATTCGCGACTCCGTTACGTAATAGATTTACTGGAAGTAATCATTCGAAGTGGAATTGAGGAAACAAACCGATTCTTTTCATTAAAGTAGCCGGAAGTAAATAACTTTCCTTTTTTTACGTTTAATAGATTCCATTATACATATTTTTCTTCAGACACTGCGACAAAAATGTCTAGAGAATTAATTTAGAAATTTGAGATACAGGAGTTAAGTGCGTTTCAGGTGCAAGATGTCTGGTACTGATACTGCGCTTGCCGAGCGAGACGATTACGGCAAACCCTGCCATGGGAGATACCAGTTCTGCAGTGGACTATTTCAGGCCGTTATGTATATATAAGAAACAAGAGACCACAAACCTTTGCGGATTTTATCCAATGTACCATAAATATTTCACAAAATTTACGTGTGACATCTTTAGATAAATTTAAAACGTGCACAAATTATGTATAACTTTTTATTTAAAAAAAGACTGGGTTGCTAATAATAGAAATGTTTTGTCAAATATTATTGTGGCACCGACAAAGTTTTAGAAAGGTTGAAAAATCAACGAGGATTTCAATTATTTATATGATTCATCTGCATTTTACATACTTTTCACATGTTTCATCATATCATTCAGATTGATTTCTTATACGATTCATGATATGATTAAAATCTTTATCAATAAGTTTAATATTGGGTTTATTAGAGAAAAGCCCGTATTAAGGATGATATACAATTTTCCACCTAATTTTGTCCGTCTTTCAGCGAAGTATATGCGTGCAGAGGATTCTTCAACTTCAAAATATTCTACAATGCGATGACTATACACATTATCCAGACATTTGTTGATTAGCAACTGCAACTGCATATTCCGCAGCTTATACTATAGCAAGAGAAAACTTGTAAAACATATCTCACTAAAAAAAATAGTACATATGAAACCGTAATACAACCGTATACCGAGGCGGCTCCTAAGCAGTAAGGGAGAGAGACTACAGAGAAAGAGACTACCAACATCCCACAAAAATCCGACGATAGCGATGCCGTAGAAATCTGCAATTCTTCCGCAAACTATCTAATCATACTCCGCATACAACTTTCATACGATCGGCCAGATTTTATCAAACAGAAATACTTTACAGATGTGATAAAGACTAAATAGTAAAAATTCATATTTTATATTTCATTTAAGGATTTTCCGTATGAAGGTTCGATTCCCGGTGCAATATTAAGTCTTGCAGCGGGATGAACGGTGACAACGCATGAGTATGCATGAGGTATAGACAACGATTCGTCAAATACAAGTCCCCTGTCTAAATTATATACATAAGATGTTTCTAAAGTAAATATGTTCCATATGCTGACGACGCGATAGCCGAAGTGGTAGTGACCCTGCCTTTGAAGCTGAGGGAATTCCGGCGTTTGTCATCGCCGAATTCCGGCGGGGACAAACATTTGTTTAATGAATGTGTACTCGAGATAGGGATGTTTAGATTATTTTCATGAATATTTATCTATGTCAATAAATATGTATGTAATTTTATCGAACCCTTAGCTTGGACACGAAGGTGGCGTTAGGCTCGCCAGCTGTCACGTTATCCCAAATAGGCTTCGCTGAAAAGGGTGTCAAAGAGACTATTGTCTAGTCCTCTTCCTACCCCCGTACTTAGAAAAGAAAGCTTCTTTATCGTATGTAGCGGCTTAAGAAAAATTTCAATTTTCAAAAGCAACGCAACAAAGTAGACAACCAGTACATGTTGGGAGCACAATGTGGGACACACCACTATCTATAAATGGTTAACAGTGCCATTGGTTGCAGCCCGCTGCGACGGAGGCTGCCTTCTCCGAATCGGGAAGGATCGTTGGACCGGTTCGTACTCTCACGGGCTGACTCATGCGGCGTATGACGTAACGAGCGATGCAATTATGCAAGATTTGGCCAATAATCAGTCATAAAAATAATTCGATAATTCATAAATATAAGGGTGAGACGATGAAGGATAAGTCACGATAGCCGAGTGGTTGGGTGGTCGGAATTTCAAGTCAAGAGACCCGAGTTCGCAGGTCGCAGGTTCGCAGGTCCCCAGATGGCAGGCTGGTACCAATGGGTTTTTCAAAAACTTATGTACGAACTATATCGTTGGCTTGGACATAAAGACGGCGACGGGCTCACCATCTGTCACGTTGTCCCTAAAATATCTTCGGTGGAAGGTGGGTCGAAGGAACTTAATTGTCTAGACTAGACCTCTGTCTACCCCTGTATTGTGAATTTCGTGAAGATATTTATGTATTCTTTTTTATGAAGGATATTTCTGGAACCTTCGATGTGTCCGATTCCGTGACACTAGTGCTTTAATTACTTACTTTGCGATCAGAGTAATGTATGTGATGTCGTCCCCATGAATTTATGTATATATATCGTCTATATACCGAACAATGAGGTTTTCAGAAGTCTAGTGCTCAGCTCTTTCAGCCAACATTTCACTAAGGCTTGATTAGGGATAACGTAACATATAATGAGCCGGTCACCGTTTTATTCTCAAAGTGAAAGATGCAAGTCAAGCATGAGCTTTGAAAATCGTAGAGTATTTCATTTGATTAACACTTTTAACTGAAACTTTTAAATGAAAACACTAGTTCGAAGCATTGCGCGAAAAATTTGTTTCAAGTTTTGACATTAAGCTTCTGAAGTTTCACTTTAAAAGTAATACGAGAAGACTTAAACAGGACTGTTATGCTAAATTTGTTAAGCAAGTATTTTCAAAACACAAATTATAGTATAACAAATGATATGAAAACATTAAACAAGCCGTTATTGTCTGGTTGTAGAGACAGGAAAGAAAAAATTAAGTTTCAAATGTCGTATCCTCTGCTCTTTCTCTCAAGTACAATTATTAATATATTAATATATTACAATTATTAATTCAGAAATGCCGCCGTAATACTTTAGGATTAAATCTTAATATCAAATGAATTTAAATAAATCCGTGAAATTGTATTTGAGTGAAATCCGTGCAAACGTACGAACGCAATTGAATCAATTTTTTTTTTTCGATAAAAATTTAATGCCACAAAACAAACAGATAAAATAATAATCAACAACAAAATTGTTCCGTGAAAGTGATACCGGTGAAATATCATTATGATTACTTTCTAAAATTGTCTGTACGTCTGTCTTCTTGCTGCAAAAGTTTAAAACTAGAAGGTGTATTACTGCGACCCAAATAGCCGAGGTTCAATCCGCCCGTACGGATCAGTTACCGCGTTGATTAGAAAAGTATGGATCGGAAGCAAACTACTTATATGCAATAAATGCAATGTATAGTATTTACACTTTTAAGCCGAGTTTTCATTTAAATAAAAGCTATCAATTTCACTCTCCCGAACAATACTTTAATAAGATAAGAAAAAAAATGTGAATGTAAAAAAAAATAGATTACTCTTCGTTGCCTCTTTAATTTTTTAAAAAGTCAAAAAAAAATATCTATTTACAAATAGCAGTCAGTTAACCTTGGCAATGGAATTAATTGAGCAAAAGTAAAGCAGAATATAAAATTTACATAGTTAACAGATTAAATGTTATGTGATAGTTAATTTAACTATGTGATTATTCACATCACATCACAAGGACAAACTCATTCCCTAGTAGTCAGTAATAGTGGTGCTATTCAAGTGGATTGGGTCTAGACAGTTTAGGCCTTTCAACCCACATTTCCCCAGAACTGAATACGACAGTGACAGGATGAATATATCCATATAGTCTTAGTGTGCAAGTTAAGGATACAAATCGTATACAAATTAAAAAAAAATCATTACTATATACCCCATAATAGAGACTCCGATCCCCTAATGCGATCGATCCAATAACTCAGATATTATTATATATCTTTGTATTTATGTGCTTTGTTTTATATCTTTTTAATGAACAACATCTGAATACAAACTGAGAACTGGCATGTGGTATTATTATAAGAATTAACAACCCCCATTATTTTTTCCATGTCTCTGTAAAGTCCACTGCCGAAGGCCTCTAAAGAAGGATCAACCACAATCACCGCGATTGGCGATCGCAAGACCAGACACCTAGCACCTTAGACACTGCTTGCCATCAATGGTCTGAGCTATTTGAGCGTTTTGGTATGTTCCGGTCATCTATTAGTAGCCATAATAATTTTCAAGGTTTTTCCTTAACCGCCTCTTGCGAAATCCACGGAAGAAAGAGATAGATTGTTAAGCCATAGACATATACCACACTTAAGTTTATTATAGTAAAATGTATTGCTATTTACATAACACAAAGGATGACTAATGTGAAGATGTGCTAATTATAACAAAGACCGGTGTACTGTAGTTATAATTAACTGTTCTCCGAGTAGTCATGCGTTAGCGCCACGCACTGTCTACTCCGGTTTCTGACTCATCTCAATTCGAGCCAGCGACACCTGCCCGATAGTACGATATACGCAAGACATTTTGACAGCTATAGTAAAATAAGCACCGTTTATAAAGTGTCATACAATTTAAAGCGACGACTTGGTACCCCGGTTGACAGTTTACCTGCCTTTGAAGCTAAGGGTTGCGGGTTCGGTATCGCTTGGCGCAAATATTTGTGTGATGAATATGAATGTTTGTTCTACATTCATGGATGTTTAAATTTTGCTGGTGTTCAAGATAAGGTTACATTTGGAGGTTTTCGATACATTTTCAATTTTAATAGTAGGTATGATGAAAAAAGGGCATAGCCAAGGGTTGAACAATTAAGATACATCTTATTACATTGCAATTTCTCGGACAACATATGTGGTATGGGCTGCAGTAGCGTCTTACCATCAGGTGCGCTGGTAACTCTTATTAACACTGCATCAAAAAAAATGAAAAAAAGAAGCCCTATATGGCAAGGACCAGACTGGTACGGCTAAAGTTATTGTAAGGAGCTTTATAATTGTACTTCACTAATACAATTATTACTGTTACTGCTTACTATAATAGTAAAAAGGGGTCTTATAATTAAAAAAAGGGGTCGAGGTTGGCCGAGACCAACTCTCGAAGACCATGTGAGCAAATACCTCAAGGAGGAGCGGTAGCAGGTAAATATCGTGATGGTGATCGGATTACCTAGACGTGCGTGTGTGAAGAAACTTATAAATTAGAAAGAAGCGAAGGAGGTGTGCAAGGATTGCGACAGTTGACGATCTGTTCTCTCTGACTACCACGTCTGTGATTATGGGTGTCATCCAAAAATCCTTACAAGTAAAATCAAAATATTATTTCCAATCTTCCAGTCGTAACGGCAGTAAGCAGTGACAGTTCGAATGGCGGGAAATCTGACGGATAACAGACCATAGCCAACGTCAGGCGCAGCAATTATAATTAAACACGAGCTCGCGACTCGCGGTCGTTACCGCCGTAGCGTGTGTAGCCGAGATATATACGCGCCACCTAGGTCAAGATCGCACCACTAGAAACCTAAATGTCACTGCGATAGAGAGTCCTAGGCATTGTCTTACAGTCTTACATTTTTTAGTTATATATATACTTATAAGCTATAAGCAACGTCTTCTACTGAAAGAAAAAAAAGATATTTAATTGGGACAGCTTACAACAGACACAAGCAATTTTAACTGATATGAAACACAAAGAAAAAACCTTAAGTATTTTTTTTTACATATTTATGACAAACAATAAATTGTGCGTCTCACATTGCTGTACTAATAAGTCTCCAGATCAGCACCGCAAGACATAATCTCTTGTGTTAAAGATTTGGCACTATCATCACGGTTGGTAAGGGAAAAGGCGATCGCTTCCAAGCACCTCGCCATTTTAAGGCTGCTGCCTATCATCTGGTCTACTTTAATTCAGGTGGTTAATTAGCCTTCTGTCAACTACAAAGCATGTCCCTTATCGCCTCTTACATCACTTACAGAAAGAAATGTTGTAGTAAATACGCCAACGTCTCATAACAAACGGGTTAATAAGAGATAAGCTGAATTATGAAATCGAAAGAAGCTACATAAGTGCAATATCAATAGGTTCAGATGAGTCAGTGTATTCACATATAATTTCACAAGTAGCTGCACTCGTAGTTTTAACGATTACCAGTACCAAAAAAATTACAGTAACCAGTAACAAAGAAATTAAGAAAATACAATAAAGCACGCTCATAATACCAACGAGTTTGGCGGTGACAGGTTCACCAACTATTATAAAATAAGCTGCAGTACAACGTGAACTGTATAAAATGTCCAAACCTATTGTTGAGAATACAGTCGATAGCTTGTCCACTTCTTTTCTATCGAATATAACTCAAATTCATAATGTTAGAGAAAGAGATAAATTTTTATTCACTAAAACACTTTATACAAATATTAAAATTTAAGAGAGAGAGAGAGAGAGATTCATTAAAAATCTTTATACAAATGTATCATGTCAGCGAAAAGGGTTAAACGTCAGTGTTAAACTGTAGGAAACCTACAGCGCTAATAACCCTGCCACACCCAACAGCGATTGGCGAGATCAGCCTTAACAGAGAGATTCGACATCAATCACCGAGTCTACGTAAGTCAATACATACATCAACAGGACATCCAATCACCCCACACCCCGCCAACATCAAACAACTCATTGACCGGACTAAATTAACACCACGGCTATATAGGAACCGACCACACACTGACAGTTCCAAAGCGATATGTACGCAAGAAGACTCCCTTTAGTCGTGTTAAGCGATTATGAACACTATGTTCGTTTTAAAATTAGAACATGCGTCGTTGTAAACATCCGGCTGTTAAAATGCACTATAAAGTCTTCATTTCGCTGAGTGTTTTCTGTTGTAACAAACGTGGAACGGGGACAAGAGCAACAACACGACATTTCTTTTATCATTAACTCAATAGGCGCAGTCACTTCGCTTCTGTGCACAACAAAATGTTCTATACATACAAGACGTTTAATATTTCAAAGAAGATCTACTGAGCTAATAGACAGAGAGCTCGATTTAAATAGCGAAAGTATATTTACGACTTAATACTTATAAAATAATAAACACTGTTTTTTTTTTTTTTAAATAGAAATTTGTGTTTGTCATGAGGTGCCGGCATAAAGCTTAATCACTATTTTTCTTTCCGTGAAAAACATTGTTCTGTAAATACCCACTGTTGGCCTTCTCTCAAAAATCGAAGAAAGATCAAAGCAGGAGAACGTCTGCCACACTGCTCCAGTGCGTGGAGACCAAATTCGAAATTTCGGCACTTAAAGCTGCTATTAACAATTTAAGATATGCTGTCCAGACGACTTGGATCACTAGCGTTTTAAGACAGGGCCTTGGCCTATCTTTTATAGAGAGGTAATCGCTACTATTGAAAAGCGGATCGCCGATAGTATGATCTATCGATAGCCAATATTAAAACTGTAAAGACTTTTAACCGTAACGGTCTGTTACAATACCCACGGTAAGAAAGGGGATAATTTCTGTCACCAATAATCAAAATCTAAGTGATTTGATTCACCGACATAAGAATGTACATTCATTTATCGATTTTAATTTTTCAATCTGCCACCGTTTCGTAATGAGGTTCCTCTAATGGGAAGAAACAGGCGAAACAAACTCCGTGAATCACACGGCTTGTATGTTGTATGTACATTATTTTCCTACTATAATGTCCGTGATCACTGTTTTATCGCAAATGAAACCATGGAGCGTAGTATTAATAAATAAAATAAGATCTGAGGAAAGTATGCTATTACTGACATAGGATGGTTTGAGGTCTAGACCAAAATTTGATCAAAGGCTTTGAAAAAAGCGATTAAAAAATAAATTCCCCGGATTTTAAACAATGTATGAAGTAATGGAACAGTTATTCTTAGATAATAACTTTCCTGGCCTTCGTTTGCCTTTCCTTAACTATTTTTCATATTTACATATACGTATGTAATCGCGATACGCCGATAGTATATGACTAAAAATTTTTTTTTACAAAGTATATTAAATTTTGTAAAACACTCGACAGGGTTCGTCTAACGCATCGCAATCCACTTTTGCTATAATATGATTAGAGAGGACGATATTATGTACGACAATAAAGAAATATAAGGGTAGCAATTCAAAACATGATAATGTCGTAGATAAATTATTTGGTCATGTCAAAACCTTAATGCCAACGTTAATTTACAAGTAAAATAATGTTGAAAGACCACGCACACAGTGAGGTGTCAGAGTCGGTAAAATTGTTATGTAAGTATATTATAAAAATGTACAGGTTCAATTTTTAAAATGTTAAGTGAGTCTATTTATTCTATTTTTTAAAATGTATTACCATTACTATTAAAATTCAATCTTAAGCCTGTTAGTAGAAAAGCTTATTTTAGAAACGTACAATTTTTCAGTCTAATCTCATTGTAAAAAGTCAAGAATTAGAAAAGAACATTTATAATCTCCATTTGAATAAGGTTTTTATAAAAAAAAAACATTCTTTCGTTTAGTAATTATATAAAACAGGTTAAAATACTATCGCATAAAATAAGTTAATGAAGCTTGTTTATTTACAAAGATAGATGGACTCACAGACAACACAATTTCTAAGGATCGTCAACAACTATATTTATAGGCAATATTGTTAAGTGGCCAGTATCCTACCTAATCATTATAATAAACGGTACGTTACCATTAAAGGAAAAAAAAAGGAAAACAACACGCATGAATAGCAACGCGAATTACCGCCGTTCCGATCGAAACAACTGCCATGAAACAATAGAGCGCCGGTGCCTGAAATTATCACAAGTACCCACTCAACCGATGGTTAATTCATTATTGTCTCCTGCACAACCACTTGAGCGTAACAATTATCTATGCATTCCGCCAATAACCTGCGCAACATATCGTGTGCAAATTAAAAAAAAAACTCGTCAAAGAATTCACTGCACTGCATTAAAAAGAAAAAGATTTCAAAATTCGAATGTGGAAACAAATAGCGACGATACGCGCAATTCCCGCGCGGCGCGGCGAGCGACTGGGCGCGTGCCGGTGCCGCGCGCTCGTGCGTGCGGTACGACAGCGTTAATATGTATAAATAAAGTCACAAGTCTGCCTGAACTAGTTGAAAGTGGTCGGCAAGTTTCAGACTTAAGTTGGGCTTCAATCTTAGTAATGTAGTAACCTACGTTTGCCTTTTGGATAAAGCATCCCATACATCCTCTCCCATACAGTTTTGGCATTGGTATGGTGATACCGTATTTGGCGGATTTAGCGGATTGGCGATCATTGAACCATAGTACTAGTTTCCTTGCCCGGTGCAATGCACGTCGTTATAATGTTTCAAATACGATATCAAGTTGCTCCGATCAAAATCGAACGTGTTAAGTTTCCAACGTGAATTAACAATATATATAATAATAAATATCCAACGTGAATGAGCTAATGTTGTACATACATAGACACACACACATATATAGGGACAACATCACATACATTTCGTTGATCCCAAAGTAAGTAGTCAAAGCACTTGTGTTTAGAAATCGGAAACAACGAAGCTACCACCAAACACCAAAAACCCAGACCCGAGACAATGTAGTAAAAGTGGTGCTGCATTGACCCGCCCGGAAATCGCACATGGAACCTCGGCGCTGACGACGCCATGAAAACTCCCAGTGTCACTCGTCTACGGAGATCGTCAATGTTATTAAAATTCTATAGTGTTATACACTTAAAGATAATACAAAATATGGATAGCTAAATAGATTTAGCCGAGTTGTTGGGTGGTCGGAATTTCGAGTCGAGAGACCCGAGTTCGATCCCCAGGTGGCAGTACCAATGAGTTTTTCAAAAACTTATGTGCGAATTTCATCGTTGGCTTGGACATAAAGGCGGCGACGGGCTCACCACCTGTCACGTTGTCCCGAAAAATATCTTCGGTGGAAGGTGGATCGAAGGGATTTAATTGTCTAGACTAGACCTCTGTCTACCCCTGTATTGGGAATTGCGTGCTATCGCAAATCCGAATGCAACATGTGGCGATTCTGTCAAGAGAATCAAATAGTCCGGATGATCATCACTTACTTTCGGTTGATAATACGGTAATGAATGATTTCCCATTAGTCGCCTCTTACGACACCGACCGGAAGAAAGGGGCGATATATTTTTATTTCGTTACCACAAAGCTAATTCATCATCTACATCACGTAAATTGCAAAATATATTTTATATCTTTACGTGGAGGTCTACACAATTTAGTCCGAAGCTTATTTGGGACAACATATCAGATGGTGAGCATGTCGCCGTTTTAGTGTACAAGTCAACGCCATAAACCACTTTGCTCTAATGACCAACAACATATAAGTAGAATTAAATGGAAAGTAGTCACTATGGCGATGAAAGTGCATTAGAAACACATTATAAACAATTGTGATAATGCGTCTACATACATACGATGGACAAAGAAATAAGCGTACATGCTGTAAATGAAATGTAACATTTGTTAATTTCATGTTACAATTAACTTTCACCTATTTTAATTGTAATCGTTTACTTTCCTTTCGACAAAAATGTTAGTACAAAATAATTTGCATTCATAGTGATCTATTTGATAACACAACAGATAGTCGTTTAAACTAAAAGAGGTAGGATGAATGAGCTTTGGTATCAATCGATGGCGGTGTAAGGTTTTTTGTTACATAAAATAAATTTCTATTCATATGTAAACGAATCTTCTAAAAGATGGAACATATCTTAAGAACTTCGAATATTTTATATATTTTTTTTTTTATGTACGAATTACATCGTTGGCTTGGACATAAAGACGGCGACGGACTCACCACCTGTCACGTTGTCCCGAAAATATCGTCGGTGGAAGGTGAGTTGGAAGGACTTCATTGTCTAGACTAGACCTCTGACTACCCCTGTATTGGGAATTGCGTGAAGATGTTACTTACATTGAAATAATAATAAAAATTAGTAAAAAAAGATGCGGACGTCACATACATTGCTCTAATCCCAAATTAAGGCTAAAGCACTTGTGTTACGGAGCCAGAATTACACGACTTACATTTAATTTCAACTCATATCCAACAGACGGCACTGCCGCCCTCAATTAAGTTGACATCTTTAAGACGATGTAACATCATGCTCGCATTAAGCACGCGTGCATTTATTACTCGGAGGGAATCGGTCCGTCATTACCAGAGCATGCAGTAAAACATCACGTAAGAAAGCGCATAACAAGCCGTACCGTTGCGCGTAGGCGCACCATGCATCAACAAGAAATCACTCCTTGATAAGAACCATGAAATAAATAATAAATAAATAAATAGATATGGACAAAATCACATACATTGCTCTCCCAAAGTAAACACTTGTGTTATGGAATCGGAAACAACGAAGGCACCATAAAGACACAGGTCCGAGAAAATTTAGAAAAAGTGGTTTTCCTACATTGAACCCTCCGGGAATCCGAACCCGGGACGTCACAGATAGCGACACCTTGTAAACCGTTGTGTATCCAACTCGTCCACAGAGGTCGACGAATCGACATCAAAGAAACACCGCGTACATTTAGCAGGAAATAAACCTTCACAATGGGCTTCTCCTGTAAGGATTTATCATGATCCATAGCTAAAGGGCAATAGAAGTACCAGATAATTCACACCACAGACGCTAAAATATATTTCATATATGTATATACTAATGTATTTACAATGTGGTCACAGTCAAAAGACCCGAGTTCGATCCCTAATGGCTTTACAAAAACTTCACGCCTATTTTCAATTCAGGGGTAGGTCACTAGACACAAAAGTCCTTTCGACCCACCTCACACCGACGATTATTTGGGACAACGTCCCACGTGTTGAGTTTTACTTTTATTTACAACTTTTGTTATAACAACTTTATTTTTACTTTTAGTTACTTCCCTTATAATTAATAACATACCGAGGTGAGCTACAGCTAAGCAAGTCCGTATTTAGCCAGTGCTCAATAAAATCAGTGGAAATGTTCGATAATTTTATCCAAAATCGTGGCCATCGCGACTGCAATCACAGCAATTTGTATGCGAGCCTCGATCAACGTTGCGAATGAGTCGATTATACAAATGTTGAACGTTTAATGGACACTACTGATTACTATAATTACTAGGCTTTGAGTCGATTATACAAATGTTGAACGTTTAATGGACACTACTGATTACTATAATTACTAGGCTCTGAGTGGATTATACAAATGTTGAACGTTTAATGGACACTACTGATTACTATAATTACTAGGCTCTGAGTCGATTATACAAATGTTGAACGTTTAATGGACACTCATTGATTACTATAATTACTAGGCTTTGAGTCGATTATACAAATGTTGAACGTTTAATGGACACTACTGATTACTATAATTACTAGGCTCTGAGTCGATTATACAAATGTTGAACGTTTAATGGACACTACTGATTACTATAATTACTAGGCTCTGAGTCGATTATACAAATGTTGAACGTTTAATGGACACTACTGATTACTATAATTACTAGGCTCTGAGTCGATTATACAAATGTTGAACGTTTAATGGACACTGCAGTTACTATAATTACTAGGCTCTGAGTCGATTTTACAAATGTTGAACGTTTAATGGACACTACTGATTACTATAATTACTAGGCTCTGAGTCGATTATACAAATGTTGAACGTTTAATGGACACTACTGATTACTATAATTACTAGGCTCTGAGTGGATTATACAAATGTTGAACGTTTAATGGACACTACTGATTACTATAATTACTAGGCTCTGAGTCGATTATACAAATGTTGAACGTTTAATGGACACTACTGATTACTATAATTACTAGGCTCTGAGTCGATTATACAAATGTTGAACGTTTAATGGACACTACTGATTACTATAATTACTAGGCTCTTGAACCCAATTTCTATAAATGCTTGTTGAATTAGTTTGATGAGTCCACAATGAAGTTCATGCACACAGGATTGCTTCAGTTCTACTGCTTATCTTTTAAAGGAAGAAACTTAAGGAAGGGTTAAAAGAGGGAAAGGAGGACAGGTAGAGCTGTGGGCTATCAGTTAACTCAGTCAACGGACGAAATGCTGAAGCATAGAAAGCCCCTACTTTACGCTGGACTTGTGTAAGGCTGTAGCACTGCTCGGGGCTAGCCGGCCCACTCATGCAACAGCAGAGGCTTTCGTTTTGTTCCAACATATTCTAGGTATACAAAAGTTACAAAGAAAGAAAGAAAGTTATTCGCCAATTCTTTCTTGGTTCGTATGTCTATTGTTTGAGCGGTAATAATGTCTTGAACCACATCAGACTTGATTAAGACTTATTGCAGTGGTTGACAGGGATATCAGTAAGGTCAGAAGCATCGCTAGTGTTAATTTATATAAAAATGGCTTCAAGACTATTCGGATATCTCGGCGTATGAAGAAAATGATGTATTTGTCGAAAGATCTACGCAAGTACCGCGGCACTGGTTAATCAGTTCTCTCAATTTAAAGCGTCAATAGCCTAAAGGTTTAGGGTGTGGACTGCAAAACAGAACGTCGTAGGTTCGGAGCCGCCATTCGACTATTCTCGTGAATGGTTAACAGGTATATTATTAATGTTAGGCAATTGCTAGTAATCTTCAAAAATAACTTTACTCTGTTAGGGGTTTATTTGTTTGGTCCGTATACATACTCCCTTGCTCAAATAAATAAATAAATATCTACACGCAATTCCCAATACAGGGGTAGACAGAGATCTAGTCTAGACAAATAAGTCCCTTCGACCCACCTTACACCGCAGATATTTTCGGGGCAACGTGACAGGTGGTGAGCCCGTCGCCATCTTTATGTCCAAGCCTACGATATAATTCGCACATTTTCGAAAAACCCATTGGCCTACCACCTGGGGATCGAACTCTGGTCTCTCGACTCGAAATTCCGACCACCCAACCTCTCGGCTATATTGACATTACACTTACACACATACGACATTCCTTGCTTAAAGACCTGCAAAATTCAACTGTAGGAACTAGGTAAGAAACAGTTAAAGGAACGAGTAAATAAGAGTAGTAACACGTTATCACAGTACCAGAAACCACACACCTTAGATGCTACCCGTCACCGGTCTGCTCAGTATTAGTTTTTTACACATCTCTTACGACACCCACGGGAGAAGAGGTATGGTGAATCCTTACGCCTAAAACATACGGCGAAAATTTCGCAACGAAAATTGGCAACTTTAATTTATTACTTATATTTATGATATTTTTCATTTTAAAATGAATGCTTAAGCATATACCCAAGGCACGCCTTTGAAAAAGAAAAATTTAAATAATCCCACGGCACTTGGGTCGCCGGCCCGAAGCTAAGGGCGCGGCGGAGTCATTAAATAATGTATTCGGGGGTTTAAAAGCCAGGAGTTTCGTGTTCGCGCCAATTTGTGTCGTTTCCGGTCAACGCTATGATTATTAACACAATGTTGTATTAGTGATCGTTGCGCGTACTGTTGAAGTATCGAAAACATTTCCATATCTAAAAGTTAAGAAACATTGCTCAAAAGTTCACCTTATCATCGACCTAGTCACGACCTCGATTGAAATATTTAAGAAATGAAAAACACCTTTTATCGAGGCCTATTTGGGAAAATGTAGTAACCCTATCGCCCAAGGTAAAGTCGCAATATACTTACATAATATATTATACGGACAAATGCAGAAACTCCTTTATATTGGACTTCTAAATTGGCCACATTTGACCGACTCCGATTTGAAATAAGTGAGATGTGGTAACATAATATATTATGATTACACGAATACTTCTTTTCAATGCTGTTAACAATCAAGGTCGAATATAAAACATTACAACCAAGTATACGATGCAGAATACTTTCATAAGGCACATAAAAAGAAAAAAAAAATGGCCGGTCTGTAACAAGAGAGTGGCGATAAAGATGTCCCGCACGAGATGAGCCTCAGCTGACATCGCAACGTATGACACATTTAGCAAAAGAAAACATTCGCATATATATTCCTTATGTCTGTTTATTGCAGGGGCACTTGACCCCTATTACGCAAATGCACCATATAAACGTCGACGTTATGTAATGGGGAAACATTTTATGACAATTTAAAACCAAATTACTAATTTTGTCGTCTCTTATGTACGCTTTATTACATAATGTAAAAAAGTTAAATACAAATTGTTAAATAAAAAAAAAACGACTTAAAACTTTATCTTCACGCCATTACCAATAGAGGGGTAATGTTTTCGGGACATCGTGACTGATGGTGAGCCCGTCGCCGTCTTTATGTCCAAGCTAGAGATATAACGAATACGTTAAACTATATATATATATATATATATATATATATATATATATATATATATATATATATATATATATATATATATATATATATATATATATATATATATATATATATATATATATATATATATATATATATATATATATATATATATATATATATATATATATATATATATATATATATATACACGGCATATATAATATATGTATGGCACATACACCAAAATAACATTTTTTTTTTCAATTTTTGTCTGTCTGTTTGTTCCGGCTTATCTTTGAAACGCCTGCACCGATTTTAACAGGACTTTCACTGACAGATAGCTAATATTATAAGGAGTGACATAGGCTACTTTTATTTTAGAAACATAATAAGGGTTCCGAGTTTAGTGTTAAACTGCGGGTAAAGCCGCGAGGAGCAGTTAGTAGTTAATATGCCTGGATATAATTTATTGCTTTTTGTCACAGTGCCAGCACGCCAATAATCCATACCTAGCGTATCGATTTCTCCAATTCAAAATAAAAAATATCTTCACGCAATTCCCAATACAGGAACAGACAGAGGTCGAGTCTAGACAAATATGTCCCTTCGACCCACCTTCCACCGAAGATATTTTCGGGGCAACGTGACAGGTGGTGAGCCCGTCGCCGTCTTTATCTCCAAGCCAACGATATTCGTACATAAGTTTTTTTGAAAAACCCATTGCTACGAGCCTACCAACTGGGGATCGAACTCGGGTCTATTGCCGCGAAATTCCGACCACCCAACCACTCGGCTATCGTGACTTTCACATTGTGTAAATTAACCTCACCGCTAAATTAGACAGAAATTTGTCAGAATTCCCCGCGTGTTCCTTCATCGACGGGCGCATGGCGTAATCGGAAATAGAATATGGACAGTCGCGTGTTGAATTTCATGTTAAACTTGTTATTGCCGGGATCAAAAACAAATAATTTAATTCTGTGTAAACAAACAAACAAAAGTAGCAAATGACTATATCCACAATACGACTAACCTGTTTAGACCTCACTACCCCATAGTGAGAGGTCTGAACAGATAAGTGTTTTAACCCACATTTCACTAGAACTATTTGAGACATGGTATGACCAAGTGAATATACTGTATTAATTTGAGCGTTACTCATTTGAAAAAATTCAGTGAGCTTCCTCATAGAGATGACATCTGGAGTATTTTTATGCGAATCCAGACCAACCAAACACTTCCCTCTGTTGACATGTATTATTTCTGTATTGTCTATACATTTATACATATATATAAAATTGGAGTTTCCGTTTGTAATATTGAAATAACTGTTTCTTATTATATGTATATGAAAATGTATACGGTACATACACAAAAACAAAATTTTTTTCAATTTTTGTTTGTCTGTTTGTTTGTTCCGGTTAATCTCTGAAATGGCTAGACTGATTTTGAAGGGACTTTCACTGGCAAATAGCTGATGTTATAAGGAGTAACTTAGAACAATAATTAAGAGTCCGCGTTAAGTGTTAAACCGCGCGCAAAGCCGCGGGAGACAGCTAGTATTTAATAAGAACATCTCTAAGACACTTCCACATAATCACAAGTAAGTATGAATATACCCCTCTTATATTCACACATAAGGCACCCGCGTACGATCTAGGTTTATGTAAGAGGTTTTTTAAAACATTCAAGCAAAGCTTAAGCTAATCTCGAAACGGGGGCATCTGATTGCTCTTGTATGTTGTTTCGCTTTTAAAACATAATATTATTTTTATTTTTAATGAGCCGATAACAATAGACTGGCCTAGTCTTTGGTTGATCAAAAGTGAACAGATGCGTAATGGGAACATGTAATCTTTCTAATGTACGATTTGGTATCGCTTATAGTATCGTTTTGTATAGGAGGACATAACAGAATTTAGAAAACCTGGAAAGTGTTTGCTACCGAAACAGAATTGAATAATAATTTCGACTCGACATACTGTAATAAAAAATCTCATCTGCTAATAAAATACCTATCTGCCTACGTCTGTATTGGGAAGTGTCTTACCCAATACAGACGTAGGCAGAGGTGTAGACAATTAAGCCCTTTCGATACACAACCACAACGTGACAGGTGCTGAGCCCATCGCCGTTTTTATTTCCAAGCCAACGATATAAATCATACATAAGTTAAAAAAAAAACCCAGTGGTATGAGCCTACCAACTGGGGCTACCACAATGGCTGACGTGATGGTAAGTGATCACCGCCGCCCATGAACACCTACAATACCAGAGGAATAGCAGATGCGTTGCCGGCCTTTCAGAAAGGAGTAGGCTCTTTTCTTGATGGTCCCTCAGTATTGGGAATGGCGTATTTTGTGGATGCTAGAGAAACAAAATGCAATTCCAACAGCCCGATAGTAGATTATGCTACAAACAATCATAGTTTTTATGCGTGCCAACTTTCATATTTAAAACACTCTGAATGCGGGCTTTGGAATACTGTTATTTTTTTTTAATTCGCAGTAATTAAAAACAGATTTCGAAACTAACGGACACCCACATGTTACTGTTTATAAAAAAACTAGATTACCTAGAAAGAAAATTAGCACGCTCTTGGGAAAGTTGTTTCTTTTAAAAAATAACATAAAAATAAATATCTTCACGCATTTCCCAATACAGGGGTAGACAGAGGTCTAGTCTGGACAATTAAGTCCCTTTAACCAACCTTCCACCGAAGATATTTTTGGGACAACGTGACAGGTGGTGAGCCTGTCGCCGTCATTATGTCCAAGCCAACGTAATTCGCACATAAGTTTTTGAAACCCCCATTGGTAAGAAAATTCCGACCACCCAACCACTCGGCTATCGTGAATTTTAAGGCTGTTTCTTTTCAATTTTGTGTATAGCTAGTTTATTGTTTATTATAATAATAAATTCTTTAAATAGTAAGCAACTAAAGCACTTGTTACGGAATCGGAAACAACGAAAGTACCACAAACACCCGAGGCTCGAGACAATGCAGAATAACTGTTCGTTCTACACTGTCCGAGAATCGATCCCGTAAACCATGGAACCGATGGAGCGAATGGCGACACCATGAAAATCGATGAGCACGCAACTCATCCACTCAGGTCGTAAATACATCACAACATATTCGACGAAACGGTATCCGTTCATGCGATGTCCGTGAAAATTTTACGTAACGTTAACGGGGACCGTAAGCCGTCCACGGCTTCCAACGTACTTACTCCTTTATTAAAATAAATAATATAATAAATAATAAAATAAATAAAGAAATATCTTCACGCAATTCCCAATACAGGGGTAGGCAGAGGTCTAGTCTAGACAATGAAGTCACTTCGACCCACCTTCCACCGAAGATATTTTCGGGACAACGTGACAGGTGGTGAGCCCGTCGCCGTCTTTATGTCCAAGCCAACGATATAATTCGTACATAAGTTTTTGAAAAACCCATTGGTACGAGCCACCTGGGGATAGAACTCGGGTCTCTTGACTCGAAATTCCGACCACCCAACCACTCGGCTATCGTGACTTACTCCTCTATACAATCGATAAAAAGGAAGCAAAGCGTCTGATAACGCTAGATGTTCAGCTTATCTTAACTGGAGGCATTTTAGCCTACAATCATCTAAATAAATTTGTAGTTAGGCAAAGTTTTAAAGTAGAAAATAAATACCTACAAGATAAGGAAATGTAATTAAGAAAAAAAAATTGTCGTAAAAACGCATGGTCAAGATAAGTAATATTTTATTATTGTAAGCATTGGTCTTAAAACGGTCAAATCAGGTTTGTGACTGTTTGTGTTTTCTATATATTCAATTATCTATGTGTATAATAAGACTGGATATGAATGAATAAAAATAAAAAATAAGCCAACATCCTTGCCGACATTATAACAAACGTATCTCTACATGTAATATTATTCTATACAACTCGATTAAAATCTTACAATCATTATAAAGAGCACAAAAAAGGTTTTACCTCGCCCAAAAAAAAAAAAACAGTCTACATAATATGATTATAAAAATATGTTATATATTTTATTTTTTCTGGCTGGCTACCCCGTCGGGGGTAATGATGTTGTATGTATGTTGATGTCTAATTTTTAGAAAATTAATTTCATATTGGTTAATGAATGTTAATTTTTTTTTGTAAATTTTTTAACCTTTTTTTGGTGAAATAACTAGAAAATATAAGAAATAAATTCAAAAAATAATTTACATTTTTGTGATTAAGTTTTTTTTATATAGATGTATATTAATACTTTTATCTTGTTTTGACTAAGCATCGCAAACAGTTTTTAACAAGTATTTGCAGAAACTAAACACTAACTATTTATGTGGAACGTAAGTCGATGATGATTTATTAATTATTGTATGGTCGACAATGAACCTCATTTTTTCATCCGTATTAGATTATTAATATAAGAAATCAGCTGATAACTCCGCAGCTTTTAGCAAAAATGTACAATATAAAGTGGACGATTCGTAGACCGCCAACGACATCATTTAAATTTAATCAAGCATCGATAAGTACCATAACACGATGACATTATCATTTCCTACATAAGCACCGATGTACGACCGCCCGTACGAACTTTTTACCAGTCACAGAAAGCTCCATTATTCCACACAGACGGAAGCGTTCTTGCGCACCTAACTACAAGCCACACCATCATATCCAACACAAAACCGTACCTTTGGAGCCCGATCCGTATAAACAATATCGATTGATCCCGTCGCCGATAAAACTAAGCTTACCACTAAGCGACGAAAATTACGCGATATGTAAAAAAATAAATAAAACACTGATCACTTGAAACACTTCAGTTGTAGCACCGTAGTAATAAAAATATATAATAGGATAACATCTCAACGCATTTAACCACTGAAGCTAAAAACGAGAAAAAAATTTAATTCACTAGCTCACTCCACTGTTTTTCTTCTGGTAAGAAGAAAAGAGTGGTATCGCTGTTTTGGGTTTTTCCGTTACGATTTTTCCTTTCCGGGAACGTGTCCGGGCCACGCCGGCGAGGCGACTGGAAGGATCGAGCGACGAACACAGCCCTAGGGGAGGCTGCGTATTGGAAAAAACGCTCAAACCTATTTGAAGCTTTGTGCTACGGTGCAAAGTCGATTTTCTATCGGCGCTATTACGTATCGCCGAATATCGATTGTTCAGAATGAAAATGAATTTAGTAGAGTTAGGGTTTAGTCAAATTGAACTTTATCGCTTTCGATTAAAGTATACATACGATTAAAATTCTTTGTTAAGGATGAGGTGCGGTCGGAGGGAAAATTAAATAACGGCACGGTCGATAGATGGCGTTGTTCTAGACCTCACGCTATCCGGCTCTTTCATTAAGTCACTTTGTTGGCAAATGTAAGCTTCTGTCGGCTACAGGCCGGGAAATTGTCCCATTGTATTCGGGTGACATCATGCATGCCAATTTGAACAATGGCGCTTTCATAATAGACGCTATAATAGAACAGTAAACACATTGGCCATTGTACAAATCATTGTTTAAACAAGTGATGCGTTTATCTCGCTGACTAGTAATGATAATTGTGACGCTAATGTAAGATAAATGATAGGTAATGATGTGGACATTTCAGTGTCATGACAATTTTCCTTGGAAACAAAAGTTGAATCAGTAATTTATGACAAAGTAAACGAAAATATCAACTAACAGCGAAACTACACATAGAAGATCATTATCTCTCATCTGCCTTAACAGCTAAGATTCCACTGACGGCTAAGTCCCGATACCTAACAACCTATTTAGATATTAAATAAATGAGGGATGGGAACCTGCGGCCTGCGCCAAATCGAGGCAAGACGTCTTACCACCCAGCCGCGAACACAAAATATCAAACACTATAAATGTCACGATAGCCGAGTGGTTGGGTGGTCGGAATATCGACTCAAGAGACCCGAGTTAGATCCTAGTTGGCAGGCTCGTACCAATGGGTGTTTCAAAAACTTATGTACGAATTATATCGTTGTAATAAAGACGGCGACGGGCTCACCACTTGTCATGTTGTCCCGAAAATATCTTCGGTGGAAGATGGGTCGAAAGGACTTAATTGTCTAGACTAGACCTCTGTCTACCCCTGTGGGAATTGCGTTAAGATATTTATTTTATTTTATAAATGTGAAAATTTGTATGTAACAAACATATTTGTTAGTAGGCAAATAAACCAAAAGCTACTTTTTTTATAGAAAAAGGGAGGCAAACGAGCAGGTGACTCACGTGATGGCACGACTCAGGTGACTCACGCCCATGAACACCCGCAATACCAGAGGCATAGCAGATGTCTTAGAGTGCCCCCCACCCGCCCGAGAATTGGGGGAGGGGGGTATATGGGCCTCCGGTTACCTGCACTCACCAGACGAAACCCAGATGTTTGTTAGACTTCTACTTCACGCCGGTATTTTGTGAGGTCGTGGTACTTCCCCGGTCGAGCCGGCCCATTCATGCAACAACAAAAGCTGATGCGTGGCTCTACCCTTGTAATATGCTGTTAATGTGCTCTGCTGCCGACGTAGCTAGAGCACGTGCTTTCTGGTAGCAGAAACACCCAGACCCGAGACCACATAGAAAAAGTGCTCTTCTACATTGACCAGTCCGAGAATCGAACCCGGGACCTCTGTACTGGAGGCACCATCAAAACCGGTATGTACGCCATTCGTCCACGGAGGTCGTTAAAACATGAATAACAAAGCTTTCGGGTAGAATGGAAGGTGTCACTATCGGTATTCGAATCACGTATCGAACGGCGTAGGAAGTCTCCGACATAGCATAATAATGAACGAAGAAGAAATATGTAGCGAAAAACAATTTGCAGTCCACTGTAACTTTAGTACAACCAACATTGGGTAGTAATAATAGAATAATCACGATAGTCGAGTGGTTGGGTGATCGGGATTCTAGCCAAGAGACCCGAGTTCGATCCCTAGGTGGTAGGCTTGTCCCAATGAGTTTAAACAGTACTTATGTACGTTTTATAAAGACGGCGACGGGCTCACACCTGTCTCGTTGTCCCAAAAAATGTCTTCGGTGGAAGGTGGGCTGAAAGGACTTAATTGTTTAGACCTTTGTCTACCCCGGTATTGGGAATGGCGTAAAGATATTTGATTTTACATTAGGAGTCTATAATACGCTACCGAATCTATTATATATAATTCTCGTGTCACGTTGCTGCTCAAGATGAACTAGGAAACTGTCTATCTAAACTATCTATTTTTTTTAATATTTTGCTGACGTGCCTAAGATAGGATAGTTTTTATCACGTATTTTTAATAATTCCAAGGCAGTACTATCTCTGCCTGGTAGCTAGTAATCGTATAAAGCGATTTCACAGTGACAAGGAATGTAAAAGATCGAAATATCATCACGACTTTTAATCAAATCGGAGGCTATTTGTGAATAACTTATAAATTTATACATATATATTTACATCTCAGATAAATTACATGTGTATTACATGAAAATTATGATAATTTAAAATAAAAGAAGAGATGTTTAATTTTTTGTAGACTATGAAAACCACCATTCCAAGCCATAAAAAATATAAAAAAGAAAACGGAAAGATGCTACAACGACGACAAAAAGAAAATACAATTTTTTTAATTCAATTCATACTTACGTCAGCGTAATTTTTTAAGAAGATGTACCAGATATATTACCTGTAAAGAAAAAGAAAGTAAGGTCAGTAACAAGTGTAAAACTCCACTAGACTTTAGTTATTCATTAATAAGATTTTAGCTTGCTTAAAGTAATAAGATTACCTAACGCGATTTCAGCAATAACACTATCTTCTTCGCCTTCCTAGTCAGCAAATTAAATAAATATCCTCATGCCATTCCCAATACAGGGGTCGACAGAGGTCTAGACAATTAAGTCTCTTCGACCCATCTTCCACCGCCGCCACCTTCCACGTTTGTGTGACAACGTTACAGGTGAAGAGTCCTTCGCCGTCTTTATGTCCAAGCCAACGATATAAATGTTATATAATATAAGTTTTGAAAAAAACTCATTGTTACGAACCTACCATTTGTAGATCGAACTCGGGATCTTATAACTCGAATTCCGATCACTCACCACTAGGCAATCGTGACTTTTTTGTTTGGTAGTAGGCAATTGGTGGTCACTGGCTACCGCTACTCCTAGCACCTTCAAACCATTTCAAAAGAAAAAGGTTTCTGGTGAGTTTTCAACTCTGTGAACTCAGATAGCGTTTCTCGTAGCCCGTGTTTATATTGTCTCTATACACTTCAAACGAGATCACAAATGTTGTAAGACCGCTAATCGGCAGAAACAAGTTAGACTGTGGTACTGACCCAGACGACTCTTAGGTAAAGATAGAGTCTACCAACTATACAAACCGTGTCAAACACATCATACCTGTAATGAAACGTCGGTTGCTAGATCACGATTGATTTATTTTCAACTTACCCACAGTAATAATAATGGGTATTGTTATGTATATTAATACATAGGAATACCCACATATATAAATAAAAAAATACATACACGGATAGGGAAAATATTACAAAGTAAGCAGCTTAAGCAATTGTATTAGAGAAACAGAAATAACGAAGGCACGACAAACACCCAGACCCGAGAAAACGTAGAAAAAGTGTTTTCGACACTGTCCTGACCAAATAGCGAACCTGAGACCCCAAAGCTACGGATACCATGAAAACTGACGTGTACGCCACTCGTCCACGGAACTCCAAAGTAGTAAATAAGATAAGCGACTGTCTGTGAAATTTAAATAATAATAACAAATAAATAATAAATATCTTCAAGCAATTCCCAATATAGGGGTAGACAGAGGTCTAGTCTAGACAATTAAGTTCCTTCGACCCACCTTCCATTGCCGCCACCTTCCACGTTTGTGTGACAACGTTACAGGTGAAGAGTCCTTCGCCGTCTTTATGCCGTAGCCAACGATATAATTCGTATAAGTTTTTGAAAAACCCATTGGTAGGAGCCTGCCACTTGGGGATCGACCTCGGGTCTCTCGACTTGAAATCCCGACCACCCACCCAACCACTCGGCTATCGTGCCTTATGTGAAAATTTAAGATTTTTTGTGTGTGTAATCCATACGAAGCTTTTTTTTACTAAAGCCTCTTGTTAAGAGATTTAAAATTATTTATAAAATGACTAATTTCTGACTCGGAGCGGGATTTGAATCTGCGTCTTAAGTGAGAAAAACGGAATAGAGTTAGCTTAGTTCCTGGATTAACTGTGGCTATTTTTATAATGAAAAACATAGACACTCTTGTAATTTATAAGCCTTAGAGCACATGGCACACCTAATTAACTACCGATTACATTTTTAACAACCAACACATATACTGGAGCCGTACAATTTAAATCGTTGTCTTGGAAATAAAAGACGGCAGACAGACGCGACTGGCTCACCACATGTCTCGTATTCCCAAAAAAATATTTTTTCGGTGGCTCGAAAGGATTTTATTGTCTGGACCTCTGTCTACTCCAGTATCGGGAATGGCGTGAAAACTTTATTTCCCTAGTAGCTGCGTCATGCATGACAAAAAAAAAGAAGGGATCGATAGTTACTACTACGTCGCTACACGGCTAATGTAGATCTTTCACATGTTTACTTCCTTAGTTGCATTGATCAATACCTAAAGTCGATTGGCTAAAGTCCAAGTCCCTGGAAACCTTATCCTGCATTCCTATTTTTATTATAAAAACCTTCCAGATTATATATCAGAGCTTCTTTTAGGTTAAGGTTTCTGCGCGAACTCCTCTTAAACGGCTGGATCGATTCTATAATAAATAATAATATCTTCACGCAATTCCCAAGACAGGGGTAGACAGAGGTCTAGTCTAGACAATTAAGTCCCTTCGACCCCCCTTCGACCCACCTTCCACCGAAGATATTTTCGGGACAACGTGACAGGTGGTGAGCCCGTCGCCGCCTTTATGTCCAAGCCAACGATATAAATGTTATATAATATAAGTTTTGAAAACCCATTGGTACGAGCCTGCCTCCTGGGGATCGAACTCAGGTCTCTCGACTCGAAATTCCGACCACCCACCCAACCACTCGGCTATCGTACCTTATGTGAAAATTTAAGATTTTTTGTGTGTGTAATCCATACGAAGCTTTTTTTTACTAAAGCCTCTTGTTAAGAGATTTAAAATTATTTATAAAATGACTAATTTCTGACTCGGAGCGGGATTTGAATCTGCGTCTTAAGTGAGAAAAACGGAATAGAGTTAGCTTAGTTCCTGGATTAACTGTGGCTATTTTTATACCGAAAAACATAGACACTCTTGTAATTTATAAGCCTTAGAGCACATGGAACACCTAATTAACTGCCGATTACATTTTTAGCAACCAACACATATACTGGAGCCGTACAATTTAAATCGTTGTCTTGGAAATAAAAGACGGCAGACAGACGCGACTGGCTCACCACATGTCTCGTATTCCCAAAAAAATATTTTTTCGGTGGCTCGAAAGGATTTTATTGTCTGGACCTCTGTCTACTCCAGTATCGGGAATGGCGTGAAAACTTTATTTCCTAGTAGCTGCGTCATGCATGACAAAAAAAAGAAGGATCGATAGTTACTACTACGTCGCTACACGGCTAATGTAGATCTTTCACATGTTTACTTCCTTAGTTGCATTGATCAATACCTAAAGTCGATTGGCTAAAGTCCAAGTCCCTGGAAACCTTATCCTGCATTCCTATTTTTATTATAAAAACCTTCCAGATTATATATCAGAGCTTCTTTTAGGTTAAGGTTTCTGCGCGAACTCCTCTTAAACGGCTGGATCGATTCTATAATAAATAATAATATCTTCACGCAATTCCCAAGACAGGGGTAGACAGAGGTCTAGTCTAGACAATTAAGTCCCTTCGACCCACCTTCCACCGAAGATATTTTCGGGACAACGTGACGGGTGGTGAGCCCGTCGCCGCCTTTATGTCCAAGCCAACGATATAATATATCGGACATAGGTTTTTGAAAAACCCATTGGTACGAGCCTGCCTCCTGGGGATCGAACTCGGTTCTCTCGACTCGAAATTTCGACCACCCAGCCACTCGGCTATCGTGACTTGTATAAAATATTTTAACTCGGGTCTCTGGAGTCGAATCCTGATCACCAAACCAATCGTCTATCCTGATTACCAAAATCAATAATTTTATTAAACATAAAATTTAATTCACAAAATTTTCCAAATTCAATTTAAGACGACATATATTTAAAACATATATTTAAAACATATATTTAAAAAAAGTCACAATAGCCAAGTGGTTGGGTGGTCGGAATTTCGAATCGAGAGACCCGAGTTCGATCGTAACATCGTCTTAAAGATGTCAACTTAATTGAGGGCGGCGTGGTACCTTCTGTTGGATATGAGTTGAAATTAAATGTAAGTCGTGTAATTCTGGCTCCGTAACACAAGTGCTTTATAGCTTTACATTGGGATCCTATTAATGTATGTGATGTTCCCCATCTTTGTTGGTATTTATTATTATTATTATTAATCCATCAATGTAAGAAGTCACGATAGCTGAGTGATTGGGTGGACGGAATTTCGAATCGAGAGACCCGAGTTCGATATCCCCAGGTGGTAGGCTCGTACCAGTGGGTTTTTCAAAAACTTATGTACGAATTACATCGTTGGCTTGGACATAAAGACGGCGACGGGCTCACCACCTGTCACGTTGTCCCGAAAATATCTTCGGTGGAAGGTGACTCGAAGGGACTTAATTGTCTAGACTAGACGTCTGTCTACCCCTATATTGGGAATTGCGTGAAGATATTTAATTTATTATTTATTTATTTATAAATAAAATAAATAAAATATTTATAATATTTATTTATTTAATTAATATTTATTTTTTTATAAAATATTTATAATATTTATTTATTTAATTAATATTTATTTTTTTATAAAATATTTATAATAAATAAATATTTATTTATTTATTAAATATTATTTAAAAAATGGTTATTAATGATAGTAATGAGTGGATCGCTCCCATGCTATTTCCATTTAAATTAGTGTTCAATTTTGTATTTCCTTTATAAAAAGGAGTCAAAAAGAGGATACCTACGGAGTTTGTTTCGCCTTTTTCTTCTCCGTTAGATGAACCTGATTACGAAACTGCGGTAGTTCATAAAATGACGATCGATGGATGTAATTAATGTATGTTGCTTATATCGATAAATAAATGATTTAATTTGGTTTGACTTCATTACGCTTTTTGTTCGAATGCTGCAAGGTCACGTCAGGTCAGCTGATAGTGTGCGACAAACAGCTGATGTTAATTGCATCTAAGTGACGACGTTCTCATTGCACGCTACAATATTCTCTTGACAGATCTTTGTCCTCACCCCATTCCCAATACAGTCTACAGAACTCGGGTCTCTTGACTCGAAATTCTGACCACCCAACCAGTCGGCTATCGCGACTTTATATTACTTTATAGATCTTTGATGGTAATAAATTAACCGTCAAGAACATTTCTTTACGATAAGCTATTATCAATTTTACACTACTTAAATGTATCCCTACGCGTCGTCTCTGACGTGTAGCCCGTTAAAAGATCGCCAACTGTCAAGATTCTATTTAGACACGTTAGCCGAGTAATTAAGGTAATTGAAATTCAAGTTAAGAGACCGGAGGACCATCCTCAGGTGGTGGTACCAATAGCTTTTTGCGCAACTTATGTACGATTTATATCGTTGGCATAGACATAAAGACGACTACAGGATCGCCTCCTGTCGTATCGTGAAAATTTGGGTCGAAAGGACTTGACTGTCTAGATCTCTGTCTACCCTAGTAACCTGGAAACGGCGTGAAGAAATCCTATAGACTATATACCTAAAAAGTACAGGCTAGAGTTTACGGAGGAAATAAAAGTAAAAAATCCAATAGCCTATTCAATTTATCTAGATAGGTTAGACGCTATCCGACTTGAGCGCTAAGTTCCCGCACTCCCCCCCCCCCCTAGGGCTCGACGTAAGCCGCAACGCGTGCAACGGCACACGTGAGCCGGCCGCGTGACATATCGATCCACGTCGCTACGGACACCTTCGGACTTCCAGGGGACCACCCACCGGAACCGCATTGGATTGCCACGGAGTCGTAATATGTTAAATTGATAAACATGAAAATATCTATTGTACGAGATATCGTCGCAATTTTTAAAGTAAGGTGGCGAATGAGACGATGAATGAGGATTACGAGAGCGTTACGAAAAGTGTGATCGGGCGAAGCGAAAGGAAGTTGAGAGGGAGATATAAGTTAGAGAAGATGGAAAGAGAGAAAGTTTCTTTTTTTTTTACTTAGAGAGAGAATTTACGCACAAGCCCCAATGTTTACCGCTAGCGGGATTCGAACCCCATAGTTTCGAAAGCAGGGTCCCTAACAAGTCGGCCATCGGGTTGTTATTTTAACTGTATTTGAAAGACTACGACTTTAAGCTGAACCAACGTGTAGTAAATCGAAACTGTCGAGATGAAGTGAGGGATCTGAAAAACTAGTCTAGACTGCATCGTTCTCGCAAACTCTTAACATTTACAAGTTGTATAAATTTCTCTGAAAACCATAACTGCATTTAAATAAAGCAGTAAATTTTGGTCAAATATTAAAAAGTTTTAATAACTGCGATTAATAATTCATGATTATCAAGATAGCCGAGAAGTTGGGTGATCGGAATTCTAGTCAAGAGACCCGAGTTCCACCTATTAAGAGAGAATCCTTTTCTTTCGAATGTGGGACGAAAGGGCTGAATTGTCTGAACCACTGTCTACCTCACTATTGTGAGGTATCGGACCTATCACTATTGTGACCGGGAATCGAACCCGGAACATCAGAGCTGGCGACACTATGAAAACCGGTGTGTACGCCACTCGTCGACGGAGGTCGTTCGAAAATTACATTTAGTCTCAGATTCAATTTATGTCAGAAATCGAATTGAGACGATTAAGTTTAATGACGAAACGAATATGATTAGAGCAGGTGTTAAATGAAATGACATATTTTTCTTATTTCATCCAGGATCGTAAATGGAATATTCCTCCGCTCGAGGCTCCCCAAATTTCAAGATCATTAATCTTACCGAGGGGAGCCCGCGGAATTGTAAGTTAGCATACGGAGATTAGATTTTTGCTTCCGGCGTCTACCCTCTGTTAACACGCGCAAAGATAACTGATAGTTTTGAATATCATGTAATAAAAAAATGTAAATAAAAAGAAAAAAAGAAATATGTATGTATATGCTCATATAAGTACAAATACACAAATCGTATGTTTATAGGCGAAAAACTCTTGAAAATAATTAATAGATTGATTTTGAAATTCTTACAGGTCATTGCACACTTAGCAAGTGTTTGTAAATACTTTTGTATCCCGTAATCACAATGAGAATGGGAAATATTTTCTTAACATACAGCTTAATGCTGTAGCTTAGTGATATGTTGTGTTTTATAGAATGCTGCGGTATACATTGTTACATAAATTATATTTTCCTTTACTATATTTAAAGATATTAAGTCACGATAGCCGAGTGGTTGGGTGGTCGGAATTTCGAGTCAATAGACCCGAGTTCGATCCCCAGTTGGTAGGCTCGTACCAATGAGTTTTTCAAAAACTTATGTACGAATATCGTTGGCTTGGACATAAAGGCGGCGATGGGCTCACCACCTGTCACGTTGTCCCGAAAATATCTTCGGTGAAAGGTGGGTCGAAGGGACTTAATTGTCTAGACTCGACCTCTGTCTACCCCTGTATTGGGAATTGCGTGAAGATTTATTTATTTTTAAAGATTATTTAATAGAGTTCCGTACTTTAAATCACCATAGTCGAGTGATTGTGTGATCGGAATTCAAATTGAGTGTAGTGGTGGTGGTGCATACAGTGGAATTAGTGCACGCATCTGTGGAATTAGTGCACGCATCTGTGGAATTAGTGCACGCATCTGTGGAATTAGTGCACGCATCTGTGGAATTAGTGCACGCATCTGTGGAATTAGTGCACGCATCTGTGGAATTAGTGCACACATCTGTGGAATTAGTGCACACATCTGTGGAATTAGTGCACGCATCTGTGGAATTAGTGCACGCATCTGTGGAATTAGTGTACGCATCTGTGGAATTAGTGCACATCTGTGGAATTAGTGCACATCTGTGGAATTAGTGCACACATCTGTGGAATTAGTGCACGCATCTGTGGAATTAGTGCACGCATCTGTGGAATTAGTGCACACATCTGTGGAATTAGTGCACGCATCTGTGGGAGGGAGGGTGGTGCTCTTCTTCTCTTTGGACCAGGTAACATATACCTTTTTATATTTTCATGCGGAGGGTTGCGAAGTAATTTTTTCAATAACAACTTTCTTAAAAAAAGTTTTCGGTGCAAAGTGGGTTGCAAGGACTTGTAAAAAAACCGGAATTGGAAAGGGCGTGAAAGATGATTTTTTAATCAATACAGCATCGTATGTTGCTAATCTCCGGGTTGCTATGGTGTTTTTAAAGTTTCATGAAAGTTGTTACAGCTTTTATTGATAAATAAGAATATTTTAATTTCAAAAGTCACGTTAGCCCATCGAACCAACTTGGGTCAACTTGGGTCTCTTCACTCGAAATTACGACCACCCAACCACTCGGTTAACGTGAGTTTTATCGGTTCTTATGTCATGAAAATTTTATTATTATATTCAAAAAGGTTGAGCCGAGTAGTTGGGTGATCGGAATTCGATTTATGAGACACGAGTTCGATCCTCAAACCAATTGGTACACTCGTACCAATTGGTTTTGACAAAAACTTATGTACGACTAACGTTGGCTTGGACATAAAAGAAGGCGATGGGTAAGTCACATTGGGAATCATCTCCTGTCACGTTGGCCCAAAAAATATTTTCGGTGGAAGGTAAGGAAAGGACTTAATTGTTTAGACCTCTGTCTACTCCTGTGTTGGGAATGGCATGAAGAAAAGTGTCAATTATCTATTATTCTTACCTTTGTATGTAAGTCCGTTGGCGATCCATCTACACTGATCCTGTACCGTCATATACACTTGAACACCTGCAATAAAAAATGCATACATAATATGAATCATTTGATAACCCATAACATTCCGGGACCACACTATTCCCGTGGGTGTCGTAAGAGGAGACTAAGGGAGAAAGCGTTGGTAATGCAATTGGCTACAAAAAGATGGCGGAATAACCATCTCAATAAATACCAGACCAAAACTTAGCAGATCAGTGACGGGCAGCAGGGTCCAAGGTGCAAGAAGTGTGGGTAATGTGATCGCTAATGCCTCCCCTACGGAAGAGGCCTATGTCCTTCAGGAGGCATTTACAGGCCGTTATAATGATGATAAGTTGTTGCCGAGTAGCCGAGTTGTTGGATGGTCGGAATTTCGAGTCAAGACAACCGAGTTCGATCCCCAGGTGGCAGGCTCATACCAATGGGTTTTTCAAAAACTAATGTACGAATTTTATTGTTGGCTTGGACATACGGCTGTAATTATATAATGGGTGGTTTGGACATAAAGACGGCGCCGGGCTCACCAACTGTCACCGAAAATATCTTCGGTGGAAGGTGGGTCAAGGGGATTTAAATGTGTAGACTAGACCTCTGTCTACCCCTGTATTGGGAAATGGGTGAAGATATTTATTTATTTTTTTATAATGATACTATCTCATTTTTATTATTATTATTTCACAATAGTTCTTGCCCCAGCCTTCGTCCGCGTCCACAACACACCCGCGTCGCCAATCTAAAATCCACAGCTGAACACAGTATTCCCCCAAAGATTGTCACATAGTACGTTCCTGTTCCCTCTGCATCAACTAACTCCTCGCAATATTGTGCAGATCATTGCTACATCTTGTGGTGCATTGTCTTACACAGCATTTGTTAAGTGCCAGATTAAAGGTCATCACTGGTAACAATGGTTGAATACATTCGTCTTAAAGTTTTGAAATGTTCTCGACAATAGTCGAGTCCCGGGTACACATTTGCGTTGACAACTTCGACTAATGTTCCCAACAACCACCGGCATTATTCTGACATGTACGTTAAACATGATTTTCGTGATGTCCATGTACATATAAAGTCTACTCCTTTGAGATCCAGTGACCTTGCCATCAGAACCATGTGGTCAGCAAATCTAAGGATATAAGGAGTTATGTTTTCGCCATTGATGTTGATGCCATGGACAGGATATGGTGATCCTATCCATGGCCTAAGACCCACAGCTTAACGATTTCTTTAAAAGTAGCGGTGAAGAGTTTCGGGCACAACACATCACCCTGCTTATAACTTTCTGCTATTGAATGGGTTTCGCAGTCTGACTCTACCATACACACTGTATCACCATCATATAAACATCTCAACACTGATTTACTGTGAGTCTACTAGGCACTGTTGGAGAGACTTTAACACTTAACTTTTTCGAGTGAAACAAAAGCTTTCTCATAGTTCACATATATCAGACACAATGGCAGATTTAAATCTTCTAATTTCTGTACAATCTCGCAAATGGTATATAGGTAGGGTACTATAGCTGAATTGTTTGAGAAGCTGGAAGTCATCAAGTCTGTTTGTCACAACTCAAAAACAGTACTATGTATACAAGGCTGAGAACTGCTATTGGTTTTTAGTTCTTCAATAGGCAATTATCCCCTTTCTTGAAGTACAGGACAACTATGCTTCCACTTCACACTAAAGTGATGCTTCAATGTAAAAACTGGTATTATTTTTTGCTATAGGTACACAAATAAATAAATAATTCTGGCACTTTTTTAAATATTAAAAAAATAAATGCACTGACCTTCAAATATCGGGAGGGGGCGCGGAGCGGGGCGGGCTCAGAGAGTCCCACCAACGCCATCTGCCCCCGCCTGCAGACAAAATAATGTATATGAAACAAATATTCAAACCCCTTACATTAGTGTGGGCAACACAAGACCAATATTCAGCAAACAGAGACCAGAGAATGGAAATTTAAATGACTAGTGACAAGCAGCAACATCTACGGTGCAAGGTGTACAGTTCAATTGCCAATGTGCTTGCCAAGCATGACAATGACAACAAAACTTTACCTGCAGTATCCTACTGTGGACTTTAAAACCCCTTAATGTATATATGTAATATAAAGTAACAGTGTTTATCACAGGCATGGTCAATAGATGTTACACCCAGGCTGTATTAAGAAATTGTTACTGTCATATGAAATATAAAGATGAAAAGGGAAACACTTATTTCTATACATGCTATTCTACTATCCCAAGTTCTTGGTTAATCTTAAATTTAAAAATCATATTATGGGTTTTTATGGGTAGAGGTAGGGTAATTATGCTTTTCATAAGATGTATCACTGTTAAATTCCTCTAACACATCAGTATTTGTTGCGGAATACTATTAAGGAAAATGTGAGAGGTGGTGAGCCTATCGCTGTATTAATGTCCAAGCCAATGGTACAGTATACTTAAATAGGCACATGTTAAGATAGTTAAATATTCATATACACATATAAACAACCATAACTCGAGAACAAACATATACTTGCATCACCCAAAAGTTTGCCCCTAGCAGTTTTCGAAACCGCAACACTAACTTTGAAGGCAGGGTCACAACCAACTATGCCATCGGGTCATCATCAATGGCATATAATTTAAATAGAGTCACATAATAAATAATTTGTAAATCTATAATAGCATGCTTTATTGCAGAATTGATAACACTTTGACAGATAAAATATTGCAAACATAACCTGTAGAGAAAAATGCATATTTAACCAATTGTAACCTTATATTGATTATTCAGTATTTGCACAAAAATATCATACTGTTATTTATTAAATATTTTCATAGGAAAGTATCGGAATCAAAACTAGTCATTTCAAGATCAAGCTTTCGGTTTTAAGAAATCATTATCAGATCAAATTCAACTTTTCAGTACATGACAGTTAATAAGTACATACCATTTTTATGATATTTATTTCTATTCTGCAATATATCCTATGCAATTAAATTAAAATTCACAATATCACAACAATCTCTCGTCAACAGCCGCTTGCAGTCATAGAGTTATACAACCATAGATTAAAGTAAAAAAATTTAATACTAAAAGCAAACTACAGACTTTAATACACTTTGTAAAAAAATTATGTGTGAGATTCACACACGATAGAAGTGAAATTTTAGTAAATTAACAAAAGAATAAAATGAGTTTATATAACAAGGGTAGGATAACTACAAAGATTATTTATAAAACAGTATGTATATCTTCGGTCTAATTCTTTGCAGGCTTCATCCTACACATTCTTGTACTTGTATCTCTTACATATAGTTTTTTCTGTTACATCCGGTTTGAAATCATAACGATTCTATAGAAGTTTCACTTCAAGAATAAAAAGTCACGATAGCCGAGTGGTTGGATGGTTGGAATTTCGCCTCAAGAGACCCGACTTCGATCCCCAGGTGGCAGGCTCGTACTAATGGGTTTTTCAAAAACTTATGAACAAATTACATCTTTGGCTTGGACATCAAGACGGCGACGGGCTCACCACCTGTCAAGTTGTTTTTAATATATCTTCGATGGAAGGTAGGTTAAAGGGACTTAATTGTCTAGAATAGACCTCTGTCTACCCCTGTATTGGGAATTGCGTGAGATATATTATAAAAAAAAATAACTTCGCGCTTAAGGCCTTCGAGAATTATAGAGCAGAGAGATTGAGGCATAAGCAGAATTTTCCATTAGCCGGTTCGGGACCATCAATATAAAAATAAATAGCATCTTCATACTTTACAATAAAATTATTAACTAAAAGTTTTATGATATGGCCTACCAAAATGTGTAGTATTTATGAACATTTTAATTACTTTTTTATATATTATATTTATTTACGTACTTTTCTTATACTTTATAAATTATACATATTTGTTTTCTTACTAATATAAACGTGTTATTTTTACCAATAATTCCTAGGACAATAAAACCACGACACCACGGTGCTCAGTAACGCCAAAAGTATTAAATCTAGACTACCTAAATCTAGAAAACCTTTTTTTGTTCATTTATTTAATTTTATAGTAAAATTACCTCTGTCTACCCCTGTATTGGGAATTGCGTGAAGATATTTATTATCTTATTTATTAATAATAAAATTCTTCCATATATAGTGCAACATACACATTTTTAAAACCTAATTAAAAATAGCAATCTATATAGTAGATATTTTTCTTTTGATATTACATTTTTTATTCTTAGTATCTATTGAGACTATCATAAAATGTAATTCTTATTATAAAATGTAAGTCTTATAAAATATTCCGCCGCTTCTTCTCTAAGGTTTTGTTTTTGTTAACTGGTATGGTTTAAAGAGATTATATTGATAAAACACAAAAACATACAATTATTTTATGATGAAATTTATTCTAATACTACATTTGAGAACATATAATTTAAGCTTCGAGTTGCTAAATAAAGTCTTAACGTTTTTTACGAATTTACGAACTTTGTGTTTTGCGTACTAATTAACGAAACAAGGTTGTAAAATCGCAACACCATGTAATCCTGTCTACTCCATAAAGTATAGAAATATACCTACGAACCTTCGATCTGTCAAAAACAAAAAAGAAGGTGAAATATATTACCTTTTAAGATTTATATAAATGCTAATATTTAGCTTTTTTGGGTAACAATTTATTTATTGTACTTTAAAGGTAAATATCTAATGTCATTTGCATGATTTATTCCTAATATATTTTTAATGTTATTAATCTGTGATGTAAGAATACATATTTTGCAATATTTTGATCGTATTCCTTAAGTTTTCGAATAGTTTCGTTGAAATATTTACGGATATAACACATTTTCTGTGATGCAACGAACTCTCGAGACCTTTTTTAATTACAGATGTTCAAATTAAACGGGTTAATAATTTGGAGGTTAGGTTGTCGAGCTATGATAAGGAACCACTCCAGTCCTAGCGCTACAGTATTCAAAACTGACAAGTTTGAAACATCAAGAGGTATAGCCGAAAAAAATGGCAACAATGCAGTTTTGGATGGAAAAGATAATGGCGGTATGAAATAAAACATTACTATAAATAACATTATGTCAAACCATTTTCATGTGAGAACATTCTAAAAACAACATAACATAAAACTACAAAACTCCTCTAAGCATATTTGTCATTAATTCTGCAGATAAATTAAATTCTAAAGTATAACTCAAAATTAGTTTTTTTATGGCCAGGATTAGTAGCAGCAGCGTTTGCTTCACTCAATTCACCAGAAAATGAAGATAATAGAAAGCCAAGTCCAAAGTCTGTGAAGCAAAACCGTAATCAGGTATTAGATAATCAAATTAAGAAGGCAAATGATGTAAACTCATTGCTGTTGGTAGCCGAAAATGCCATTGTATCTAGAAGACATGCTTTGAAGGTAATAAAATAAATAATAAATATAAATATCTTACGCAATTCCCAATACAGGGGTAGACAGAGGTCTTGTCAAGACAATTAAGTCCCTTCGACCCACTTTCCACCGAAGATATTTTTGGGACAATGTGACAGGTGGTGAGCCCGTCGCCGCCTATGTGTCCAAGCCAATGATGTAATTCGTACTTAAGTTTTTGTAAAACCCATTGGTACGAGCCTGCCACCTCGGGATTGATCCTGGGTCTCTCAATCCAAAATTCCAACCACCCAACCACACAGCTATTGTGTCTTTTTTTTTTGGAGGTAATAATAATTTAAAACTATATAATGTTATTTGTAATGTGACTGTATTTCTATGATTTACTATTGCAAAGATGAATTGCTAGTATATAGAAAAACATGCAATCATTATTTTTTTTTTGTATTATTGGTAACTGTTTAAAGTATTCCATCAGGTGGTGTAGGGTATGATAAGGTAGGGTATTGTATGAGGCAACTGAGGAAAGCGTTGTAATGCAATTGGCTACAAAAGATGGCGGAATAACCATCTCAATAAATACCAGACCAAACTTAGCAGATCAGTGACGGGCAGCAGGGTCCAAGGTGCAAGAAGTGTGGGTAATGTGATCGCTAATGCCTCCCCTACGGAAGAGGCCTATGTCCTTCAGGAGGCATTTACAGGCCGTTATAATGATGATAAGTTGTTGCCGAGTAGCCGAGTTGTTGGATGGTCGGAATTTCGAGTCAAGACAACTGAGTTCGATCCCCAGGTGGCAGGCTCATACCAATGGGTTTTTCAAAACTTATGTACGAATTATATACTTCCTAGGACAATAAAACCACGACACCACGGTGCTCAGTAACGCCAAAAGTATTAAATCTAGACTACCTAAATCTAGAAAACCTTTTTTGTTCATTTATTTAATTTTATAGTAAAATTACCTCTGTCTACCCCTGTATTGGGAATTGCGTGAAGATATTTATTTATTTTTTTATATATTATATTTATTTACGTACTTTTCTTATACTTTATAAATTATACATATTTTTAAAACCTAATTAAAAATAGCAATCTATATAGTAGATATTTTTCTTTTGATATTACATTTTTATTCTTAGTATCTATTGATACTATCATAAAATGTAATTTTATTATAAAATGTAAGTCTTATAAAATATTCCGCCGCTTCTTCTCTAAGGTTTTGTTTTTGTTAACTGGTATGGTTTAAAGAGATTATATTGATAAAACACAAAACATACAATTATTTTATGATGAAATTTATTCTAATACTACATTTGAGAACATATAATTTAAGCTTCGAGTTGCTAAATAAAGTCTTAACGTTTTTTACGAATTTACGAACTTTGTGTTTTGCGTACTAATTAACGAAACAAGGTTGTAAAATCGCAACACCATGTAATCCTGTCTACTCCATAAAGTATAGAAATATACCTACGAACCTTCGATCTGTCAAAAACAAAAAAGAAGGTGAAATATATTACCTTTTAAGATTTATATAAATGCTAATATTTAGCTTTTTTGGGTAACAATTTATTTATTGTACTTTAAAGGTAAATATCTAATGTCATTTGCATGATTTATTCCTAATATATTTTTAATGTTATTAATCTGTGATGTAAGAATACATATTTTGCAATATTTTGATCGTATTCCTTAAGTTTTCGAATAGTTTCGTTGAAATATTTACGGATATAACACATTTTCTGTGATGCAACGAACTCTCGAGACCTTTTTTAATTACAGATGTTCAAATTAAACGGGTTAATAATTTGGAGGTTAGGTTGTCGAGCTATGATAAGGAACCACTCCAGTCCTAGCGCTACAGTATTCAAAACTGACAAGTTTGAAACATCAAGAGGTATAGCCGAAAAAAATGGCAACAATGCAGTTTTGGATGGAAAAGATAATGGCGGTATGAAATAAAACATTACTATAAATAACATTATGTCAAACCATTTTCATGTGAGAACATTCTAAAAACAACATAACATAAAACTACAAAACTCCTCTAAGCATATTTGTCATTAATTCTGCAGATAAATTAAATTCTAAAGTATAACTCAAAATTAGTTTTTTTATATTAAAATTAATTAAAAACATTTTTTCATATACCAGGTTATTAGGAAGTTGCCAGTTCTAAGGTCCTGGGTTCAATGTAGAAAACCTCTTTTCTACATGATCTAGGGTCTAGGTTTTTGTGGTATCTTGTTGTTTCCGATTCCATAAAATATATGTCTTACTTTGGGATCAGAGCAATGTATGTGATGTTGTCCCTATTTATGTATCTAATGTGTGTTTGCATAAACTTGCAGTAACCTACTAGTTATTGCCCCATCTTACCCAGAATCTAAATTACCTTCTATTACATGTCTAACATGTGCGTGAATTAATTACATGCATAGTAATAAAAGATTTGAGTTTGAATATATAAATATTAAGATTTTTTTATATTAAAAATTAATTAAAAACATTTTTTCATATACCAGGTTATTAGGAAGTTGCCAGTTCTAAGGTCCTGGGTTCAATGTAGAAAACCTCTTTTTCTACATGATCTAGGGTCTAGGTTTTTGTGGTATCTTTGTTGTTTCCGATTCCATAAAATATATGTTTAAGCTTCTTACTTTGGGATCAGAGCAATGTATGTGACGTTGTCCCTATTTATGTATCTAATGTGTGTTTGCATAAACTTGCAGTAACCTACTAGTTATTGCCCCATCTTACCCAGAATCTAGATTACCTTCTATTACATGTCTAACATGTGCGTGAATTAATTACATGCATAGTAATAAAAGATTTGAGTTTGAATATATAAATATTAAGATTTTTTTATATTAAAATTAATTAAAACATTTTTTCATATACCAGGTTATTAGGAAGTTGCCAGTTCTAAGGTCCTGGGTTCAATGTAGAAAACCTCTTTTCTACATGATCTAGGGTCTAGGTTTTGTGGTATCTTTGTTGTTTCCGATTCCATAAAATATATGTTTAAGCTTCTTACTTTGGGATCAGAGCAATGTATGTGATGTTGTCCCTATTTATGTATCTAATGTGTGTTTGCATAAACTTGCAGTAACTTACTAGTTATTGCCCCATCTTACCCAGAATCTAGATTACCTTCTATTACATGTCTAACATGTGCGTGAATTAATTACATGCATAGTAATAAAAGATTTGAGTTTGAATATATAAATATTAAGATTTTTTTATATTAAAATTAATTAAAACATTTTTTCATATACCAGGTTATTAGGAAGTTGCCAGTTCTAAGGTCCTGGGTTCAATGTAGAAAACCTCTTTTCTACATGATCTAGGGTCTAGGTTTTGTGGTATCTTTGTTGTTTCCGATTCCATAAAATATATGTTTAAGCTTCTTACTTTGGGATCAGAGCAATGCATGTGACGTTGTCCCTATTTATGTATCTAATGTGTGTTTGCATAAACTTGCAGTAACCTACTAGTTATTGCCCCATCTTACCCAGAATCTAGATTACCTTCTATTACATGTCTAACATGTGCGTGAATTAATTACATGCATAGTAATAAAAGATTTGAGTTTGAATATATAAATATTAAGTTTTTTATATTAAAATTAATTAAAACATTTTTTCATATACCAGGTTATTAGGAAGTTGCCAGTTCTAAGGTCCTGGGTTCAATGTAGAAAACCTCTTTTCTACATGATCTAGGGTCTAGGTTTTGTGGTATCTTTGTTGTTTCCGATTCCATAAAATATATGTTTAAGCTTCTTACTTTGGGATCAGAGCAATGCATGTGACGTTGTCCCTATTTATGTATCTAATGTGTGTTTGCATAAACTTGCAGTAACCTACTAGTTATTGCCCCATCTTACCCAGAATCTAAATTACCTTCTATTACATGTCTAACATGTGCGTGAATTAATTACATGCATAGTAATAAAAGATTTGAGTTTGAATATATAAATATTAAGATTTTTTCAAATCAAATCAGTAGCCAATTGCTTTTCAAATCAAATCAGTAGCCAATTGCTTTTCAAATCAAATCAGTAGCCAATTGCTTTTCAAATCAAATCAGTAGCCAATTGCTTTTCAAATCAAATCAGTAGCCAATTGCTTTTCAAATCAAATCAGTAGCCAATTGCTTTTCAAATCAAATCAGTAGCCAATTGCTTTTCAAATCAAATCAGTAGCCAATTGCTTTTCAAATCAAATCAGTAGCCAATTGCTTTTCAAATCAAATCAGTAGCCAATTGCTTTTCAAATCAAATCAGTAGCCAATTGCTTTTCAAATCAAATCAGTAGCCAATTGCTTTTCAAATCAAATCAGTAGCCAATTGCTTTTCAAATCAAATCAGTAGCCAATTGCTTTTCAAATCAAATCAGTAGCCAATTGCTTTTCAAATCAAATCAGTAGCCAATTGCTTTTCAAATCAAATCAGTAGCCAATTGCTTTTCAAATCAAATCAGTAGCCAATTGCTTTTCAAATCAAATCAGTAGCCAATTGCTTTTCAAATCAAATCAGTAGCCAATTGCTTTTCAAATCAAATCAGTAGCCAATTGCTTTTCAAATCAAATCAGTAGCCAATTGCTTTTCAAATCAAATCAGTAGCCAATTGCTTTTCAAATCAAATCAGTAGCCAATTGCTTTTCAAATCAAATCAGTAGCCAATTGCTTTTCAAATCAAATCAGTAGCCAATTGCTTTTCAAATCAAATCAGTAGCCAATTGCTTTTCAAATCAAATCAGTAGCCAATTGCTTTTCAAATCAAATCAGTAGCCAATTGCTTTTCAAATCAAATCAGTAGCCAATTGCTTTTCAAATCAAATCAGTAGCCAATTGCTTTTCAAATCAAATCAGTAGCCAATTGCTTTTCAAATCAAATCAGTAGCCAATTGCTTTTCAAATCAAATCAGTAGCCAATTGCTTTTCAAATCAAATCAGTAGCCAATTGCTTTTCAAATCAAATCAGTAGCCAATTGCTTTTCAAATCAAATCAGTAGCCAATTGCTTTTCAAATCAAATCAGTAGCCAATTGCTTTTCAAATCAAATCAGTAGCCAATTGCTTTTCAAATCAAATCAGTAGCCAATTGCTTTTCAAATCAAATCAGTAGCCAATTGCTTTTCAAATCAAATCAGTAGCCAATTGCTTTTCAAATCAAATCAGTAGCCAATTGCTTTTCAAATCAAATCAGTAGCCAATTGCTTTTCAAATCAAATCAGTAGCCAATTGCTTTTCAAATCAAATCAGTAGCCAATTGCTTTTCAAATCAAATCAGTAGCCAATTGCTTTTCAAATCAAATCAGTAGCCAATTGCTTTTCAAATCAAATCAGTAGCCAATTGCTTTTCAAATCAAATCAGTAGCCAATTGCTTTTCAAATCAAATCAGTAGCCAATTGCTTTTCAAATCAAATCAGTAGCCAATTGCTTTTCAAATCAAATCAGTAGCCAATTGCTTTTCAAATCAAATCAGTAGCCAATTGCTTTTCAAATCAAATCAGTAGCCAATTGCTTTTCAAATCAAATCAGTAGCCAATTGCTTTTCAAATCAAATCAGTAGCCAATTGCTTTTCAAATCAAATCAGTAGGCTTTCAAAAGCTGTCCCTTAGGTGCTTCTTATGCTAAACCTAACGCCTTTCTTCTGGCTATATTAGAGATATCCTATCTAGTCTGTGTGGCTGATGGCCAATGTCTCTGACTATCTACCTTTTATTTTTATGTTTTCTTTAATAATATGTGTATGGTACGAATTATATTATATTAGAAAAAATATCTTCACGCAATTCCCAATACAGGGTAGACAGAGGTCTTGTCAAGACAATTAAGTCCCTTCGACCCACCTTCCACCGAAGATATTTCCGGGACAATGTGACAGGTGGTGAGCCCATCACTGTCTTTATATCCAAGCCAACGATATAATTCGAACATAAGTTTTTGAAAAACCCATTGGTACTAGCTACTACCTAGGGATCGAACTCCGCTATCATGACATTTTATTAAATAATATTAAATTTAGAAGTTTGTTAAATATAATTCAATCCATACTTTTATAATCAGTCTCCAAAATTAAGATAATAATTTAAAATGTGTAATTTTGTTTCATAAATAACAAAATTACACATTTTAAATTATTATCTTAATTAACGAGTAAATCAACATAAAATTTTTTATCTTCAACAAACATTAATAATTATTGAAAAAGGGTAGGTTTTTTTGAATTCCTACTGTTCAATTTAAATAATATATTGTTGCTATATGACAACCACCGTGGACGAGTGGCGTACACACCGGTTTTCATTATATCGCCAGGTCTGAGGTACTGGGTTCGATTCCTAGTCGGGTTAATGTATAAAACGCTTTTTATACATTTTCACGAGTCTGGGTGTTTGTGTACCTGCGTTGTTTTTGATTCCGTAATACAACTGTTTAAGCTACTTACTTTGGGATTAGAGCAATGATGTTGTCCCTATGTATTGTATGTGATGTTGTCATTATCTATTGTTGTATGTATTTATTTATTTATGTATATTATAAAACAAATCTAAATATGATAATTCTTTGCAGTGATGTAATAGAATGTCTGCCATCCAACATCGACAAACCAGCTGTAGTAAATTCTATAGTAGTATCACTGGGTCTGCTAAAATACCGCCATGAGGCCGTTCTCTCTGCCATCGGAGAATGGCTGCAAAGCCATAAGAGTGTGTGCAGGCCGGGCGATATAGCTTCAGCGGTTATTACATATGGAACTGTTGATTTTGTGCCACCGATGAGTGATGAACTCTTTGAGGTGAGATTTTTTTAAATCTTGAAGTGTTTTCCAAAACCAGGGTAGCCTGTGGTCTAGACAATTTAGTCCTTTAGACTCACATTCCACTGTTTATTTCGGGACAATTTGAAAGGAGGTTAGCTTGTCACTGTCTCAATGTTCAAACAAACAATATAAATTATATAAAGTTTTGAAAAAAAAAAAACTCATTGCTATGAGCCTACCTCCTGGGGATAATACTCCGAGTCTCTTGACTCAAATTGCGATCACCCAAATAATTGAATATCTTGGCGTAGTTATGAAATTTGTGATTTATATTTTATTTTTTTTGTTTACTTAGGTGAAATTGGTTTATTTTTTTATGTAGAAAAAGAGCCTATGATTTTGCAGAACACCTTCGAAAACATACCTAGAGAAACATTATTGCAATTATTTAGTGGATTAGATGTTTACTCTGCACAAAGTCTAGCCTGCTGTGGGGTTTCCATATAAATACACCACCCACTTTCCCGGGAGTGACCCACTTCAATGTTTTGTGTAACCTAGTAGTGAAGGTGTTTGCCTTAGACACGAATGACCCAGGTTCCATTACCTAGCCGGCACCACTGAAATTCTTCAAAAATAATTTTACCACAAGCTCGACTGCGAAAGAAAACTTCATGAGAAACCTTCTCTGAGAAAGTAAAAAAATCAAGGATGTGTGAAGTCTACCTGCATGAGAGTTTGCCCAGTTTGGAGTTAGCCCAGCAGTGGGCATTTACATGCTACTTTTGTTGTTGCAGGCTGCATTATCTTCAAAGAGGAGGAGATGGTGAAGCCATCAGCTTGGCTGATCTAGTATTCTCGTTTTGATACTTGACAAAGCAGACAAAGAGCATCTGATGTCAACACTCAGGCCGGACTTCATCGATAAACTACTCTCTACAGGTGGTAAGTAGAGTTGGAAGTAAGTTTTATATCATATTTGTTGTTTCCGATTCCATAAAATATATGTTTAAGCTTCTTACTTTGGGATCAGAGCAATGTATGTGATGTTGTCCCTATGTATTGTATGTGATGTTGTCCCTATTTATGTATCTAATGTGTGTTTGCATAAACTTGCAGTAACTTACTAGTTATTGCCCCATCTTACCCAGAATCTAAATTACCTTCTATTACATGTCTAATATGTGCGTGAATTAATTACATGCATAGTAATAAAAAGATTTGAGTTTGAATATATAAATATTAAGATTTTTTTATATTAAAAATTAATTAAAAACATTTTTTCATATACCAGGTTATTAGAAGTTGCCAGTTCTAAGGTCCTGGGTTCAATGTAGAAAACCTCTTTTTCTACATGATCTAGGTCTAGGTTTTTGTGGTATCTTTGTTGTTTCCGATTCCATAAAATATATGTTTAAGCTTCTTACTTTGGGATTAGAGCAATGATGTTGTCCCTATGTATTGTATGTGATGTTGTCCCTATGTATTGTATGTGATGTTGTCCCTATGTATTGTATGTGATGTTGTCCCTATTTATGTATCTAATGTGTTTGCATAAACTTGCAGTAACCTACTAGTTATTGCCCCATCTTACCCAGAATCTAGATTACCTTCTATTACATGTCTAACATGTGCGTGAATTAATTACATGCATAGTAATAAAAAGATTTGAGTTTGAATATATAAATATTAAGTTTTTTTTATATTAAAAATTAATTAAAAACATTTTTTCATATACCAGGTTATTAGGAATTTGCCAGTTCTAAGGTCCTGGGTTCAATGTAGAAAACCTCTTTTTCTACATGATCTAGGGTCTAGGTTTTTGTGGTATCTTTGTTGTTTCCGATTCCATAAAATATATGTTTAAGCTTCTTACTTTGGGATCAGAGCAATGTATGTGACGTTGTCCCTATGTATTGTATGTGATGTTGTCCCTATGTATTGTATGTGATGTTGTCCCTATTTATGTATCTAATGTGTTTGCATAAACTTGCAGTAACCTACTAGTTATTGCCCCATCTTACCCAGAATCTAAATTACCTTCTATTACATGTCTAACATGTGCGTGAATTAATTACATGCATAGTAATAAAAAGATTTGAGTTTGAATATATAAATATTAAGATTTTTTTATATTAAAAATTAATTTAAAACATTTTTTCATATACCAGGTTATTAGGAAGTTGCCAGTTCTAAGGTCCTGGGTTCAATGTAGAAAACCTCTTTTTCTACATGATCTAGGGTCTAGGTTTTTGTGGTATCTTTGTTGTTTCCGATTCCATAAAATATATGTTTAAGCTTCTTACTTTGGGATCAGAGCAATGTATGTGACGTTGTCCCTATGTATTGTATGTGATGTTGTCCCTATGTATTGTATGTGACGTTGTCCCTATTTATGTATCTAATGTGTGTTTGTATTTAATATTTTTATTTGTATGATTTCAGATGGTTTCCATCCTCTCGGAATGGTCAAGTAGTAACAAAGTCAAGTTGTCTGACTTTGAGAAGGACCCTCGTTTTCTGAAGCTTTGTAGGATTCTGGCCAGATCAACTTCAACACAAGCTATGAACTCTTTAACAATGGCAGAGGACCTGAGCACAGTGTTAGGTATTACAGGGGATGATGAGGCTGCAAGATTGATTGCTAATTTATCACTGACACAGATGATCAAGGTATGGTAAAAACTACATTATAACTTTTCCTCCTGCTTATTTTTTTTACTTTTCATTCGTTCAGTTTAGACCAGCAATGTACCTGTATTTATTAATATTTGCAGGTAATGAAGGCTCTACACCAAAAAGGTCGCCGTAGCACACCCCTCCTGCGGGCTCTCTCACACAACATCACCAATCAGTCTGAACCGTTAGACCTGAAGAAATCTGCTGACCTATTGTTTTCAATGGCAACATTAAATTTCCCTGATCCTCTGTTATTGGATAGGATATGCAAGTAAGTGATGTTGATACTTGATTACTTCTCACTAAGCTCAGAGAGCATCAAATCAGTAGCCAATTGCTTTTCAAATCAAATCAGTAGCCAATTGCTTTTCAAATCAAATCAGTAGCCAATTGCTTTTCAAATCAAATCAGTAGCCAATTGCTTTTCAAATCAAATCAGTAGCCAATTGCTTTTCAAATCAAATCAGTAGGCTTTCAAAAGCTGTCCCTTAGGTGCTTCTTATGCTAAACTCTAACGCCTTTCTTCTGGCTATATTAGAGATATCCTATCTAGTCTGTGTGGCTGATGGCCAATGGCTCTGACTATCTACCTTTTTATTTTTTATGTTTTCTTTAATAATATGTGTATGGTACGAATTATATTATATTAGAAAAAAAATATCTTCACACAATTCCGTCTAGTCTCGACAATTAAGTCCCTTCGACCCACCTTCCACCGAAGATATTTCCGGGACAATGTGACAGGTGGTGAGCCCATCACTGTCTTTATATCCAAGCCAACGATATAATTCGAACATAAGTTTTTGAAAAACCCATTGGTACGAGCCACCTGGGGATCGAACTCGGGTCTGTTGACTCGAAATTCCGATCGCCCAGCCACTCGGCTATCGTGACTTCTAGTGGTACGTTGTTGTGTTCTAGAAATTTCGATACCAGCCAGACGCAAGCTGATGGCGATAGACGCTTACGTGGACCTGAAGTATCCGTCGCTGGCGACGCGCCTGGCGGAAGACATCTCAGTGGGAGTTCCCATCGTCTACACTAAGGAGAAGTCTCTCTACGTGCAGAGCATTATGGACACCTTCAAGACAATGGTGTCGGCTGAGCCTACCTCCTGGGGATAATACTCCGAGTCTCTTTGACTCAAATTGCGGTCACCCAAATAATTGAATATCTTGGCGTAGTTATGAATTTTTTGATTTATATTTTTTTTTTGTTTACTTAGGTGAAATCGGTTTATTTTTTTATGTAGAAAAAGAGCCTATGATCTTGCAGAACACCTTCGAAAACATACCTAGAGAAACATTATTGCAATTATTTAGTGGATTAGATGTTTACTCTGCACAAAGTCTAGCCTGCTGTGGGGTTTCCATATAAATACACCACCCACTTTCCCGGGAGTGACCCACTTCAATGTTTTGTGTAGACTGGTGTCTGCAGCAGGCCATGGTAACCTAGTAGTGAAGGTGTTTGCCTTAGACACGAATGACCCAGGTTCCATTACCTAGCCGGCACCACTGAAATTCTTCAAAAATAATTTTACCACAAGCTCGACTGCGAAAGAAAACTTCATGAGAAAACCTTCTCTGAGAAAGTAAAAAAAAAAATCAAGGATGTGTGAAGTCTACCTGCAAGAGAGTTTGCCCAGTTTGGAGTTAGCCCAGCTGTGGGCATTTACATGCTACTTTTTGTTGTTGCAGGCTGCATTATCTTTCAAAGAGGAGGAGATGGTGAAGCCATCAGCTTGGCTAGACCTAGTATTCTCGTTTTTGATACTTGACAAAGCAGACAAAGAGCATCTGATGTCAACACTTAGGCCGGACTTCATCGATAAACTACTCTCTACTGGTGGTAAGTAGAGTTGGAAGTAAGTTTTATATCATATTTCTTATTATTAACCCGACCAACAACCCTTCAGCTTAGTTAGCCTACGAAGTTAATGGTTGCGGGCTTGAGTCCAGCTAAAGGCAAACATTTGTGTGATTAATACCAATGTTTGTATGAGTCATAGAAAGTTAAATGTATATATGAATATTTATCTAAGTAAATATATTTATCTAAGTAAATATATTTATCTAAGTAAATATATTTATCTAAGTAAATATATTTATCTAAGTAAATATATTTATCTAAGTAAATATATTTATCTAAGTAAATATATTTATCTAAGTAAATATATTTATCTAAGTAAATATATTTATCTTAAGTGTAGTTATGAAATTTGTGATTTATATTTTATTTTTTTTTGTTTACTTAGGTGAAATTGGTTTATTTTTTTATGTAGAAAAAGAGCCTATGATTTTGCAGAACACCTTCGAAAACATACCTAGAGAAACATTATTGCAATTATTTAGTGGATTAGATGTTTACTCTGCACAAAGTCTAGCCTGCTGTGGGGTTTCCATATAAATACACCACCCACTTTCCCGGGAGTGACCCACTTCAATGTTTTGTGTAACCTAGTAGTGAAGGTGTTTGCCTTAGACACGAATGACCCAGGTTCCATTACCTAGCCGGCACCACTGAAATTCTTCAAAAATAATTTTACCACAAGCTCGATTGCGAAAGAAAACTTCATGAGAAAACCTTCTCTGAGAAAGTAAAAAAAAAATCAAGGATGTGTGAAGTCTACCTGCATGAGAGTTTGCCCAGTTTGGAGTTAGCCCAGCAGTGGGCATTTACATGCTACTTTTTGTTGTTGCAGGCTGCATTATCTTTCAAAGAGGAGGAGATGGTGAAGCCATCAGCTTGGCTGGATCTAGTATTCTCGTTTTTGATACTTGACAAAGCAGACAAAGAGCATCTGATGTCAACACTTAGGCCGGACTTCATCGATAAACTACTCTCTACTGGTGGTAAGTAGAGTTGGAAGTAAGTTTTATATCATATTTCTTATTATTAACCCGACCAACAACCCTTCAGCTTAGTTAGCCTACGAAGTTAATGGTTGCGGGCTTGAGTCCAGCTAAAGGCAAACATTTGTGTGATTAATACCAATGTTTGTATGAGTCATAGAAAGTTAAATGTATATATGAATATTTATCTAAGTAAATATATTTATCTAAGTGTATTATTAGCCTGGACATTAAGACGGCTAAAAGGCTCACCACCTGTCATGTTGTTTGATACAACATGTCAGGTGGTGAGGCTTCGGTGAAATATGATCCAACTATTTATATATATAAAATGTAAAAAAGACACGATAGCCGAGGGGCTCGTATTTGTTTTAAAAACAAAAACATAGAGACGGCGATGAGCTCATCACTTGTCGCGGAGAAATCGGCGAAAATATATTATTATTATTTGGGGTATTTGTCATATTTTCTTGTCATATTTTTTTATTGTTCCACCCGTTATTTGGAACTAATAATTTGTGATAGTATCGCCTATCGTATTAAGAATACGTTGTCCCGAAAATGTCTTCGCTGGGAGATGTGTCGAAGGGACTTAATTGTCTGACTGTATTGGGTATTGCGTGAAGATATTTATTTACATTTATATTACATTTAGAAGAGTCTAAATAATCACACCGAAGATGGTCAGCAGCGTCTAAGGTGCAAGGTGTCTGATACTGCGAGCGCCAATCCGCTTGCCAATCGTGGCGATTAAGGCAAATCCTTATAATGTAATAATAATAATGATAATGCGTTTATTTCTTCTCGCATATTACAGACAATCTGCCTTATAACTATAAATAAATTTAGAATTATCCGGGTACAATATTGTAGTCTCATATATGTGACGAACTGGTGTCTGAAGTAGGCACAACTAAAAAAGACAGGAATGTATGTATATGTAAAGCATATTTGAGCCTTGCCTTTGCCCATCCGGTCATCATCTTGGCTGCTTTTTAACTGATATTTTTCCCAAGAGCAATAAATATATCCTACAGGGGACTTTAATAGGCCGTTATGTATTTATGTAAGAAGAGTCTATTGTTGTAAAAAAAAATATCTTCACGCAATTTCCAATACAGGGGTAGACAGAGGTCTAGTCTAGACAATTAAGTACCTTCGACCCACCTTCCACCGAAGATATTTCCGGGACAACGTGACAGGTGGTGAGCCGGTCGCCGTCTTAATGTCCAAGCCAACGATATAATTCGTACATAAGTTTTTGAAAAACCCATTGGTACGAGCCACCTGGGGATCGAACTCGGGTCTGTTGACTCGAAATTCCGATCGCCCAGCCACTCGGCTATCGTGACATCTAGTGGTACGTTGTTGTGTTCTAGAAATTTCGATACCAGCCCGACGCAAGCTGATGGCGATAGACGCTTACGTGGACCTGAAGTATCCGTCGCTGGCGACGCGCCTGGCGGAAGACATCTCCGTGGGAGTTCCCATCGTCTACACTAAGGAGAAGTCTCTCTACGTGCAGAGCATTATGGACACCTTCAAGACAATGGTGTCGGCTGAGGCGTTCCTGAAAAGGGAGTGTCACTCCGGCATGGGATTTCTGTATGGTCAGTGTTTTTGTGTGCGTGTAAATCACGAAAGCCGAGTGGTTGGGTGATGGGAATTCGTGTGGAGAGTACGCAGTTTCCCAGGTGGTAAACTCGTACTAATTTGTACTGGAATAAATAAAATAAATATCTTCCAGGGGTAGACAGAGGTCTAGTCTAGACAAAACACAACGATATATTTCTTACATAAGTTTTTGAAAAACCCATTGGAACGAGCCGCGGGCCTGCCATCTGGGGATCGAACTCGGGTTTCTTGACTCGAAATTCCGACCACCCAACCACTCGGCTATCGTGACTTCTAATTTATACTAGTTTTTACTATTACAGCTGTCAACGTTAAACTTTCTACATTCAGTCAAATTTAATTGTCAAACCACTAAACATTAAGACAATATGTAATACTAAGTGAAATAAGTCACGACAGCCGAGAGGTTGCGTGATCGGAATTTGAGTCACAACATCCGAGTTCGATCCCCGAGGCTCGTACAAATGGGATTTTTCAAAACCTATGTAGGATTTATATCATTGGCTTGGACAAAAAGACGGTGGCGGGCTCACCACTTGTCACTTTGTCCCAAAAAATATCTTTGGTGGCAGGTGGGTCGAAAAAACTTAACCTCTATCTAAAAAATATATATATCTAAAAAAAAATATCTAAAAAAAAATATATCTTCACGTTATTCCCCATGCACGGGGTATGGGGAATTACGTGAAGATATATATTTTTTTATTTTTCATATTTCTTATATAGAAATATCTAGTATTATTGACCGTGTAATGTTTTCCCAGATGCCGAATTCGCCGTAGACTCGAAATGCCATCCGGTGCCTTTAGAAAAAGCTGCAAACAATACTAGGTACTGCATACTTTTTTTTTTATAATATTTTAATTTTTGTTAAATATAACATTTTTTATTAAAGAAATGAAAAAAAAATGATATTTATATGTTTAATCAAATGATATGTGTGGGATTCGAATCCGCGGCCACCGCCATATAATTGTTACGCTCGTAACACTCAGCTACATCCCAAGACACTGAGAGCGTCGCCAGGATACGTCGGTGGTCCCGGGTTTACGTCCCGTCCATGTAACACTCAACATCGCTTAAAGAAAAATGAAAAAAAAATGATATTTATATGTTTAATCAAATGATATGTGTGGGATTCGAATCCGCGGCCACCGCCATATAATTGTTACGCTCGTAACACCCAGCTACATCCCAAGACACTGAGAGCGTCGCCAGGATACGTCGGTGGTCCCGGGTTTACGTCCCGTCCATGTAACACTCAACATCGCTTAAAGAAAAAATGAAAAAAAAAATGTCTTTATTCCTTTATCTTAACCATACAAACATAGGCTAGTGTTTGGAGACTCCTTTTAGGCAAAGCATTACCTGTAGTAGGAGAAATCAATGTACTCTATTAAGTCTTACGACATCCATGGACAAGTGGTATACACACCGATTTTTCACGGTATCACCGCATTCGAGGTTCCGATTTCGATTCCCGGCCGGGTCAATGTAGAAACCCCACTTTCTCTCCATTGTCACGGGTCTGTGTGAATGGTACCTTCGTTGTTTCATAACCACGCGTGCTTTAGCTGCTTACTTTGGGATCAGAGCAATTTATGTGATGTCGTCCTTATCTATGTATGTATATATCTCTAGTCGGTTTGTTCCAACGAACCCTCAACAGTATTCTCTCTGCAGTGTCCACAGGATAGCTGTCCTGGGCTTCGACTACCACGACATGACGAGGAAGACCACAGTGCCTCTGGGGGTCTATCAGCTCTATGCGAGGCTACTGGAGATGAAGGTAATCACGAATCAAAGAAAAAAATACCTTCACGCCATTCCCAATACAGGGGTAGACAGAACAACACCCCTTGTTGTTGTTCTGTCTACCCCTGTATTGGGAATGGCGTGAAGGTATATGTCCAAGCCAACGATGTAAATTGTACACAGGTTTTTGAAAAAACCCATTGGTACGAGCCTGCCACTCGGGGATCGAATTCGGGTCTCTTGACTCGAATTCCGATCACCCAACCTCTTGCCTATCGTGATTACAAAATTATTAAATTAAAAAAATCTACTGACATGGGCGGGATAGATGTTTATCCCGCCATGTTTAAGTATGTTATGACTCTAATGATAAAAATAGGTGATATATACTCACACCGAAACCACACCGCAGTTACCATACCATACCATACCATACCATACCAGTATCGGAATGTCGCTGAAAAGTGGGGCGAAATAACTTCATTGTCTATATTTCTACCCCAGTACTGAGAATGACGTGAAGATATATATTTTTTTTATGATTTTATGATTACATCTTTATAGTATTTATTGTATTTTTTTTTACAAATATTTTTATCCTGCAGGGTTTCAAGGTCCTCCGAATCCCTTACACCGAATTCAACCCCAAGGACAAGCTGGTGACCAGGGTCCAGTACATCGAGAAGAGGCTGAAAGAACTCATCGACAAGAAACCGTTATAGGCGCTGGCAGTAAAATGCCACTTGTGAATAATTTTGTACAGATGTATTTGTAGTAGATGATTTTGTTCGTTATTGTTAAGACGTTTGAGTTTATATTTGAACGGCACGAAGTTGAAGAGTATTTAACGGTGTCATAGGATTGATTCCGTGCGATACCATTGGCGAATACAGCGGTTTAATTTCTTTTCATGGACTCAGAGAATTGTATGTTAACAGTCTTTAATTGTTTGCCAGTATCATAGTCGTATTAACGCCCTTTATGATCGGTTTTTATGCTGTCGCCTGCCGGTGAGGTCCAAAGTTCGATTCCCGGTCGTCAATGTAGAAACCCACTTTTTCTACATTGTCTCTGGTCTGGTTGTTTGTGGTGTCATCCTTGTTTCTGATTCTCTAACCCAAGTGCTCTAGCTACTCATTTTGGGATAGGAGCACTGTATGTGATGTTGTCCCTATGCATGTATTTATTTATAATATAAAATTTTTTGAGGATTTGGAAAAGTTCGACGTGCGGGCTAATAGAAATAATTTTGACACTGTATTGTCAATCTGCAGGAAATATATAGCTTTATCGTCATTCTCCCAGAAAGGTGGAAGCCTATTTTCTTGGGACTGGCTCGTTTTCATCCTAACTCCATAAAATACAACTTTCAAAACTCCCTTATAGTTTCGCCTATATGTGGAACATTCGTGAGCTCGTAACGATCTACGTTAATCTGTTGTCAGTATGGTATAACTCAGCTAAATATGAATTTTGAAAAATATGTTGTTTTCTCCTACACTCCTGAAATAATCCTATCTAGGCCCGATTTTACCAAACGGTGACATATACTGGAGTAACTAATCTTAGGTCGGATTTTACCAAACGATAAAATATACGAGAAAGACTAACTAGTTTCAGAATAATTATTTTTCTATGGATTGTTTTACATTAATTTTACCACTCAAATCCAGGTTGAAGATATTGTTGGCCTATTGAATGAATGAAATGAATGTAACTAATACGATAAAAAGTGGTAACTGCCACTTTAGCAGTAACGGCTCGAATTATAGATACCAACTAAATTTGGTCGCGTTACCTGTCATGTCTAACAACGCGTTATATCAGTGACCCTTGCAGTCAGCTGATCATTGTCGGCCATATTGGAATAGTAACGGTTGAACTACGCTATACCACTGAAATTGGAGGTATAAACATTTATTCCCGTATAGTGAGCTTATTCCTGGATTAGTATTAGATAAAACAGAAAAATATATAAAGAAATATAAAAAAGAAATGTTTACTCCGAAGTAGTTAATATATTACTACTGTACTATTATAAAACTATATTCTAGTTTGGTCGAATCGGGCCTTAATAGATAGGTCGAAGCCATAAAGTATTAATTTTGGGAATGACCTTGCTCTATTCGCGATGGATTTTTATATATTTTTTATTGACACTTACTAAACAACAAAACTAATTGGCGACTGGTCTTTAATGCAACACAGAGTACGTGACTTTTATACAATTATTTTTGTAATTATTTTCCTCTATTTTTAAAAGGCGCGCTTAACAATTTCTGATACAACAGAGTGTGAACACGTTTTCTACTACAGATCTTATTCTAAGTGCTTGTACATACTCATCTTCACTTTTCCACACATTGTGAGACCTTCAAAATGGACTATCAAATGTCGTGCAGGACACGGGGCAATAAAAAATATCATCACACCTTTCGCAATACTGGGGTAGACCGGGCGCCTAGAAAATTAAGCCCTTTTGACCCACTTGTCACTAGACCTTGTGACCCAGACAGCGGCGGACTCACCACCCACCGGTGGTGAGCCCGTTGCCGTCTTTATGTCCATGCCATCGATACCTAAATCGTACGTACGTAAGTTTTTTTTTGTAAAATCTCATTGGTACGAGCCTGCCACCAGGGGATCGAACTCGAGACTCTTGACTCGAATTCCGACCACCAAATCACTCGGCTATCAAAAAAACGGAACGATAGTTGTAGTGATTCGAGATATAATTTTTTAAATCAGAGATTATATTATTTATTAAAGTTTTTATTTTGTACCAGACATTTTGCACCTCATAGGCTACTGCTCGTTATCGCTTGTATTTTGACCTGAAATTTTTCGAGATGGTTATCCCACCATCTGTCGGTAGGCAATTGAATTTTCAGGGCTCTAGCCTTTGTCGCCCCTTTCGTTACCTACGCGAAGAGAGGAGGTAGTATACGGATAACTCTAATACCGTTAACAGACTAAAATTATGCGGTTGTAGCGGACGATGTGCTGCAGGAAAAGGGTAGCTACCCGCCAGGTCGGGTGTTCGTGACCTGGGGAGGACGTCAACTCCACCAGTATGCGATATCTGTAATCGTATATATACTTGTAATCGTGCGAACTTCGATAGCGCGATGTAGGACGTCGATGTGTTTCCTGAATTCGCCACTAGCGAGTTTCCAATGTGGAGATATAGATGTCGCCACGCGGTATATTTACTATTGACTAATTTATTGATGGATTGAGTCTTACGGTATTTGGTATTAACGTCAATCTGTTTGCCCAACGTGAGTTATGGAAGACCCAGGTTCAGCAGTTTCTTGTACAATATATGTGACATAAATGACTATTAAATTAAAGGGATTTCTTTTGCCATGGCACGGCAAAGGTCGCGCGTTCGAATCCCGCCCGTGTCAGTCGAAATAAAAAAAATCTCTTTAATTTAATAACAAGAAAGGTCAGCATAAAGCATGTGGCTTTAAAATCAATGAATATTTATGACCTTCGTCTCATGGTCAATGTTTGTAATGTTACCATAAACTGATCACTTACTGTATTGTTTGTTTCATCGTCTTGACTAAATTAAATAAAATTATATTAAGTGTGCGAAAGTGATATTGTAAAGCGCGAGCGTGCTTAGGAACGTTGTTAATATTATTTAAATAAATACGAATGACTAATTATGTGTTTGTTTTATTTAATAACAATAAAAAAATGATGACTGCTCTATCCGTATTTTTTCTGAATCTGTGTCTAAATGATGAAGTGTACGGAATACTAATAAATACTCGTTTTTTGTATAACAAAGATAATAAATAACCACTATATTTAGCGATGCTTTCAAAATATACTTTTATTTAAAATTTTAACTTCTTTAGGACGAATAACACAATATTTTATATTTGTAGTTTTTAAGATTAGATTGGTTCATTCAGGGCGCGGTGGATTGAGCGCCATTTTATTTTGTACAATAGAAGATTGCGCGCCTAAGTTAGGAAACTGTAAACGAATTTAAAAACGAATTCGCGAATCATCTATGACCGCTATAAACCACCAGCTTTCAGGGTCACCAACGTTATATGGAATGCGTGAGATTATAAATCAAATTATTATCAGTTTTATGAACGAAAATGTCTGGCTTAGGCGGCAACTTGGGTTTTATTCTTGCGGCTCCATCGTTGCATATTTCTCTATCAAAGGCAAGGCATTTCATAGTAGTGAAATCCGTTGAATTCATTACTTGTTCAAAATAATGATCTCGATTTTGTTTTCGTTCCTGTTTTCACCTCCTCGTGAATTATTTTACCTTAGATGCCTAATTCACCATACTTCACTACGGCGTCTTGAATCCTTTCATAATGAGACTGAAATAGCAAATAAAAAGAATAAATTATCTACAGTCGGCGTCTTACTTATCTTCACGCACAGTCCCTGACGGGGCAGCCAGCGATAATAAATCGCCAATCATAGCTAAAGTAAGTCCGAATAACGAAATGGCAACACACGACGTCGACAAAATACGACGACATTGATAATTATTAATTATACTTATCTGCTTTATGTAATTTTCATTCAGACTTCGTAAAAGTCAAGATTTTGTGTCAATGAGTTTTTTTGAAAAGTGTACAATTTGTATAATTGGTTTGAACGCTGACCATCCCAGTACCCTACTGGGGGCGTGTGATGGTTGTTTTGGTTGACTATATTTTCGTCGTCAGATAAACCGATAAACTTGACTCATGAAAAACGTGGCATGTGAAGATGTTTCTGTGTTGGACATTAAGGATTTGATATTGAGGACGGCAAACATCATACGTACTCTAGATATGGTAGTAGTGATAGTAAATGAAGGTTCAGCAGCACATGGAGTACTGTTCTCATCTCTGGGCGGGGGCACCCCAGTGTCAGCTCCTTCCATTTGACCGTATCCAACGAAGAGCGGCTCGAATCGTCGACGACCATGTTCTATCTGATCGGCTAGATCCCCTGGCATTGCGAAGAGATGTTGCATCTCTTTGCATTTTTTACAAGATGTACTACGGGGACTGCTCGGAGGAATTGTTCGGATTAATCCCAGCCGCTGAATTTCATTCCTTAAGGCATAGTCATAAATACCATCAACACCATCCAAAATACCACAACTTACTCAAAGGGTAAAGGGTACCCTTTGAGTAAGTTTGTCTGTCTGTCTCCTTCTCATTTTATAGACATGTTTACGGTTTTAAAAGATGATGATGTGACAAAAATTAAACAGACTGGATCCGTTCAGTAGCGTCTAAGGTGAATGGTGTCTCGTACGATAATCGCCAATCCGCCATCTGCGGTTCGCTATTTGCGAGTATATCAAATCTACCTTAAAGGAGAGACCTAAGTCCTGCTAAGAATCACTACTCTTACAAGCTGTTTAGTACGTATTTACCAAGTTGTAAATGTAAGTATTGAGAGAGAGAGAGAGAGAGAGAGACTCAGGAAGTGCTCTATATTACCTGGTGGCGTTTTTGAAGAAGCCCGTAATTGTAAGAACCGCGTTCTTAAACGAGGTTACTATCTGCGGCGTGATGAAGAAGTCAGCTGGTGGCTGGTACACGATGTGGCGGTTCAGGGGCTGGAGACTTCTGAAGTTGTAGCGACCTTCGCGTACTTTCTCGATCAAGTTGTACTGTGACATGTATATAATTATTTATCCTTTTACACTCAAACAGCAAAAGGCGGACTTAATGCCTGTTGGCATTCTTTACTAGTCAATCTAAGGAGTGTTTACATTTTATAGCAGGCGCAATAAAAAAAAAAGAAAAATAGAAAAGTAGAGTACTAAAAACTAAAATATATAAATAGCAAAAATACATTTTCCATGTAATAACTATTAATTTAGTTACAAAATTCTCAATAGATTATATAAACATACTTATTGATACTTTTATATATAATACAAATATAATAATAATTTATATAACAATACATAAATCAAAATAAATAAATACATTAACATTCCTCATTTGTTTTATTTCATCATTAACTGTTCGCATCTTAGACCCTGCTGTCTTACACCGGTCTGCTTCGTTCTTCGTCAGTTGTACAGTGTTTCAAGTTGGTTATACAGTTGTCATGTAAAGCCGTTTTCCCTTAGTCACCTCTTATAATACCCACGGGGAGAAAGGTAGTGAATTCTTACGCCGCTATCTTATACTTTTTAATCTGCTTAACGTTTGTCTCCAAAATTATTTATATTGATGTTTTGTAATAGTGTACAATTAAGTATATTTCATTATTTCACGTATGCATTCAAAAGTAGCAGCCTGCAAAAGTCCATCCTAAGGAAATTGTTTTGACAGACTAAAATTCAGCTGAACTATGATGGGCAGCATCATCGTCTAAGTTTCAAGGTGTCTGGTATTGTGATCGTCAATCCGCTTGCCAAGCGTGGAGATTAAAGTAAACCGTCCTGCGGTTGACTTTACAGGCTGTTAAGAAGATGATATGATCACGATAGCCGAGTGGTTGGGTCATCAGAATTCGAGTCAAAAGACGTGAGTTCGGCACCAGGTGCTAGGTTGGTATCAACAACGATGTGATGAACACTATTATACGAAAGAGGCGCAGGACTTTAACAAACGATTATGCAATAACCATGTATACAATATATAAAAATAGACGTGATGTTTCGTAAATACCTGGGCTTCTGTAATGTGTATAGGTTCAGGGAATATGATCCAGGTGACGACTTCGTTACACATCGGAGATGTCAACGAGCCTGCGTATGTGTAGTACAAACTTCGGTTGGGACTGAGCAGTTTGCTGAAATCAATGAAATGACGAAATAAATAGTTTCATAATTTTTGATATTCAAATATAAGATAAATTTGTTAAAAACAATGTTTCTTAGCTTAATCCTTGTTTAAGATGTGTATCGTAATAAATATTTAAATAAATAAAATTAAAAAAATATCTTCCCGCAATTCCTAATACACCTCTTGAATTGGTAATTGCGTGAGGATATTTTTTTATTTTATTTATTAAATGTGCACAATTATTTGTGTAAGTGACAACAATAAATATTTGTCGTGTCTATCATGGGTTACGGTAGAAACGATGAAGAGAAGTCCGAGGCTCAGCTAACAGACAAAGAGATATTTCTATGGTATATTTATGAAATCAAAATTTAGCATAGTTAGCAATATTCTCATAAAGTGGACTAGCACATGGCATTATTTACGATTAATTAACAAAATAATGATTTTAAGATTTCCTATCCTTAAATGTGCGCTATGGGTACCGTGTAATCATGTGAACTTCGATAGCGCGATGTAGGACGTCGATGTGTTTCCTGAATCCACCATCATCCGCTTCGTATGTGGAGACATAGATGTCGCCACAGTCTTAACTACCATTACTTTTAGAATAAGTAAAATGAAAGATAATTTAGAACACCACTACATGATTTTTTAAACCTAATAAACATATTAATGTCTTCTCAATCACCTGCGCTTTTGAACTCATCATTGTTTGGGATGAACTTCATAGAGATAGATTCGAATTTGTGGAAACCATACGACACTGAATACTACAAGTTAGACGAAGATTAACATAATTATTAAATGTTATAGATGGATGTGACTCCGTCTTCGAAACTGTGTTGTGTGTTCGAATACCGCTGAGCAAACATTTGTGTGATGAATATGAATATTTGTTTATGTATTGTTTTAGACTCAAAGATAGCAACACTATCGGCGATGACCCAAGACCTGGCAAGCTCCAGTGAAATGATGCAGAACGAACACGAGCAGAATGAACATTGCCGTTATATTATTACACAATGTAATATCAAAATTACTTTCATTCATCATCGCCAAGTAAAATCAGTGAATTTCGACATTTTGTCGTATCAAGATCTCTATCTGTATTATATTTAGTAATTTAATCTACACAGGAAGTAATTGTTTTAAAATGTAATCATTTAACAAAGATTACGAGTTAAAACGGGCGTATTATGTCATTAACTTTCAACTTGATAATTCTGGTTGATTACCGATTGCGCCCACGTGTTCCGTTCAATTTTTTTTAAACCATTTTCGAGTTATTCCTGCGGATGGTGGTCATTACTATACAATAAAACTCTATAGCAGTTCATTATGGTCGAATTAAAAGGACTAGAGACCGAGTTTGACCCTTATGTAGTAGGCACGTATGTATATGGGTTTCAATACTTATGAATGGTACGATTTATATCGTTTGTTTGGGCATACAGACAGCGACAAGCTCACTACCTATCAAGTTGTCCCAAATAATGGGTTCGGTGAAAGGTGCGTCGAAAGGATTTAATTGTGTGGATCTTTGTCTACCCCAGTATGGGGAACGGCGGGATGATATTCTTTAAAGAACCCGTGGCGGGAGCAACATCTATGGTAAAAGATACCTTGCACTGCGATCGCTTATCCTATTACTTTACTCTAGATATCTGTTCTTTAGGGTTTTTCAAAAACCCATGAACGAATGACATCGTTGGCTTGGACATAAAGACGGCGACGGGCTCACCACCTGTCACGTTGTCCCGAAAATATCTTCAGAGGATGGTTTGTCGAAGGGACTTAATTGTCTAAACTAGACCCTTGTATTGGGAATTGCGTGAAGATATTTATTTATAACAATTTATTCAATATTTTTAGTATCAATTTGTAGATTCTGTAGAAATTTATTTAGTATGTGGATTTTTGATGTATTTTTTATATCTTTATGTGATTAATAAAATCTTTAGCTTTTATTTTAACTAAAGTCTTATTCTGTTTAACTCTATATTTGCTTCAGCAACAGTTTTCTTAGAAGAGATCGTTGTTACGTTCGACTAATTGTACACTTACAATTATTAAGCTAAAATATTTGTTATTATGAACAGAAAAGTGTGAATATAAATAATGAAATAAATTGGATGCAAGTGGCTGACTACTGTTCTTTGTTGTAATTTTAGTTGAGGCCAATGTTCACCAGTGGACGTAGGACAAGCAGCTTGCACGCCGGTTATCATTGTGTCGCCAGCTATGAGGTTTTGAGGCTTCGGGTTTGAGTCGGCTCAATGTAGAACAGTTTTTTTTTTACTTTTTTTTGGTCTGTGTTTCTTTGTTACCTTCGTTATTTCAGATTCCACGATACGAGTGCTTTAGGTGCTTACTTTGTGATCAGTTCAATTTTAAAGATCTTTGTGGTAAGTAATGTTGTTTATATTTTTGTAAGTATTTATTATTTAGACAGCAATTATTGTTAAGTATATCGTCACAAAGGTAATTTGTATGCGTCAGCTTAGTAAAAGTTAAGCCGCGGACCGTCCTGATAATCCGCAAATCGATTTAAAACTATTTACGTACGAGACAATCCGATTACATTCTACTATGTCGTTTGTTAAAACAATTTTCGGTTTTGATAACCTTAGGTGAGAAGTAGAAAAATGGTGACAGGCTAATCATTTGTAACGTTGTTTTAAATAATCTTCCATGGTAACTGGTTGGAAGGACTTCACTGTTTATACCTTATGCCCCAATTAGATATGATTAGCTATGCTTACTAGTAAACGGTGACAGTTTCACCACCTGTCACGTTGCTCCAAATAAGCTTCGGTGAAACATTGGTCAAAAGGACTTCATTGTCTAGTCCTCTGCCTATCCCAGTACGGGAAATGAGTATGTAGAAAAAATACCTACCTTATGTCGGTAGCCAATTGCAAATACATGGCTTTTTGCCATTTACGAGACCCACAGGAATAAAGGTCGTGTTGTATTCTTACGCCGTAACCATAGATTAAATTCAGAGGAATCATCATATTCATCATTACAGTCTGTAAGAGTCTATTACAGGGCATTGGCATTCCCTTACGGGAATTATTGCCACAATCGCCACGTTTGACGAGCGGATTGGCGATCACAGTACCAGATACCAAACACCGTTGATGCTGCTGCCCGTCTCCGGTCTGCTCATTTTTGGTCTGGTATTTTACGAGATGGTTATTTCCTCATCAGTTGGTAGCGGATTGTATTTCAAGGTAAAAAAGAAATTTTGTCGCCCCTTACGACACCGATGGGAAGAAAGTGGGGGGGGGGGGATGGTATAGTCCATACGGCGAATACTTACGTTAAATTCAACAAAGCGCCGCTGACTTGATTTCCTATTTTCTCCAGTTTTGGAAGCAAGGCCGTCAGTTCATCCAAAGCCGTTTCTGTTAGATCTTCTTGCTCCATAATCTGCAACCATACTTTATTATTCAATGACAAAAGAAGTTTAAAAAGTAAAACTCCGATCGACACATTTCTTTTGCGTCGATACGAAAAATTAACCGTGTCTCTATCTATATATAACTCTTTCTACATGTATCTTAAATTATTGAAACACGGAAGTGTTTTGCATAACAGTCCAACACATAAAAAAGTGTTAAAAAGAGGATACGAAGGAGGAGTTCTTCTTCTTTTCTTGGGTTCATGGCCCCTCTTGTTTGTCGGTTCCTTAACTGATTTCTTCTCGGTCAGAAATGGTGATAATCTTAAACAATAGTATTGTTACTCAAGTGAAACTTTTGTGCGTTTGTCGAAAAAAAAATTAAATAATAGGCACGATTGCCGAGTTGTTGGGTGATCGGAACGAGAGTTCAGAGTTCGATCCCTAGGTAGGCTCGTGCCAATGAGTTTTTTATAAACTAATGTACCATTTTTATAGTTGGCTTGAACATAAAAACGGCGACGTATTCGCCACCTGTCCCGTTGTCCCAAAATATCTTCGGTGGAAGGTGGGTCGAAAGGACATAATTGTGAAGATAAAATTAGATTGCGAACGATATTTACCTGACAAAAAATCGCTATTATAGCAAGTCCATCCTTATATTTCAGTGCCTTCCTCCCCGTGAGATCAGACCTAACGTGAACTAAGTGAATCTCCACTGGATACCTGAAATATACCCAAAAAACAAAAAGGCTGTAGAATTAACATGGTAGAGAGATATCTATGTATCTTTTAGTACAAAATTTTTTATTATTCATAAGCACTTTGGTGTAGGCAGAGGTCTAGACATTGAAGTTCTTTCTTATCACTTTTATTTTTTTTTATTTTATTTAAAAACTTTATTGCACACATAATTGAATGTACTATTGGCGGACTTAATGCCTCAAGTCATTATCTACCAGTCAACCAGGAGAAAAAAATCAGGGCGGTGCTTTAAACAAATAAATTAAACAAAAAAAAAACAAAGATGGCAGCAAATAGACACAAAAACTATCGTTGAATATATATTTAATTGTAATAAACATACATATATACATACACACATTTACACATATATATACACCTATACCTACATACACATACACACATACTTCTTTAAATATGCATATACTTACATTAACCTTATAAATATTTTACACATATGACACTGCAGTACAATTATCAATGAAAATATCATTATATAAATTTTGAGATTCTACCTATTAAAAGTAGGGTAGTGGTCTGAGACCTTTCTCTTAAACGAAGGTAATGAAGACACCCTACGAATATCTGGAGGTAAGTTAATCTAGAGTCTGATAGCTTCTGCTGCAAATGATTGGGCCAAGAATTCGGTACATCGTGGAAAACATGTAGAGTAGTGTTGGCGGAGGATCGCAGCTTACGCTCATGGCAGGAACCCAAATACTTAAACTTGCATTTCAAGTATTCAGGGGCGCATGGATCGTATAAGATAGAAAACAAAGTACGCAGGATCTTTACCTCTCTGCGTTGTTGGGTGGGAATCCATTTAAGCTTAGAACGATAGGTGGACACATGATCGTACTTTCGTAGACCAAAAATGAAACGGATGCAATTATTGAGTAAACGATCCAATTTGCACAGAAGCTCTTGGCTGATATCAGAGTAACACACATCAGCATAATCGAGAACTGGTAAAATTAGAGCTTGCACCAACGCAACCTTCGTGCCAGTAGGACGAAAATTCTTAAAACGATACATAAAACAAAGGGTGTTTGTGACTCTTCGATTAATTTCCGTCACCTGAGGTCGCCAGCTAAGATTATTGTCTATTACCAATCCGAGGTCTTTAACTTGGGTACTAAATGAAATCATTGCATTATTATACATAATAGGTGGTAACAATTCAGATTAAGCCTGGCGAGGCGTCGTGGGCTTCCAATTACAATAGCTTGGTATTTCGCAGGGTTAACGGCAACACCAAAATTGTTAGACCAGGCCGATATGCGTTGAAGAACTATGTTTATTGTGTTTATCGCAGAATTGACGTTATTTAACTCAGCTTGAGCATATAACTGCAAATCAACCGCATACAGATGATACGAGCTTTGAAGTTGGGTAGTAATGTGATTAATAAAAATCGAAAAGAATAAGGGAGATATTATTCCGCCTTATGGAACGCCAGTAGCAACATTACACCAGTCTGAAAAAAATTGGTTATTAACTTTGACCTGCTGCTGGCGACCACGAAGATATGATAAGAACCAATCCAAAACTGATGACGAGAACCCTATATGTTTACAAATAGCAAGCAAGATGTCATGGTCAACAGTGTTGAAAGCGTTGGAAAAGTCGATTAACATGAGAACAGTAACTTTTGACTGTTTCATGCCTTCACGCACGTCATCGAGAACTTTAAGGATCGCTGTAGTCGTACTGTCACCAGGACGAAAACCTGACTGCAGAGGACTTAATAAGGCATTGCCAAAATATATCCTGAGATTTGTTTGTGAGCAGCAGATTCTAAGACCTTCGAAAGAAAGGAAAGAATAGAAATTGGCCTAAAATGATTTACTAAACTTGATTTACTAAACTTGGATTTGATACTTTGGGAAGTGGAATAATTAAAGCTTTACGCCATAGAGAAGGAAAAACATTATTAATTAAAGAAAAATTGATGATGTGAGTGGTAACTGGTAAAATGTAGTCAAGTATGAGAAGGACCATAGTTCTACTCACATCATCGCAGTCGATAGCTTTAGATTTAATTGAAAATACGATTTTACGGATCTCTTCATCAATAATTGGAGAAAAAGAAAAACATTTGAAGTGGTTTTTGGTTAAGGATAAAATTTGTGAAATAGTCCTATCTTTCAAAGTACTATTGAGTAAGGATATAGAAGAAAAATGATTATTGAGATCATTGGGAGACATTCTACGTCTCCCAAACCCAATATACTTCGGTTTTTCAAATCCAAGCGAATGGAGAAACTTCCAAGTTGTACTAGGCGAAGAAACAATAATGTTTTTATAGATATATCGGCGTTAAGCAGCTCGTATCATCTGATTACACTTATTTCGCGCAATTTTATATATAATATTCGTATATAATCTCCCAATAAGCATTGCAGCGATTGTTTTTATACCTCACAAAGGCTCGATCGCGTTTCGCTACAGCCTTCCGTATATCCATAGTAATCCACGACGCTGGCGATCGTTTGATCTTAACAGCGCGAACTGGCACTAGTGTATCGTAAAGCAAAACTATATTATTATTAAATGAATCGACCATATCATGAATATTTGTGGCTTTCAGGGTATCAGACCAATCAATCGAAGAAGCCTTCTGTTCTAATAACTTAATGTCCAAACTGACAAAGCTGCGCAGGTGCATTACTGGAGAAGAAGACTTGGGTGACTTAATCTTATGTAATAAACAGCAAGTCATGTCGCGAGAAGCCTGAAGCAGGAAACTGTGCTAAAAGCCTCATCCCAATTTGGAGTCACTCAAGACATCCTTGATTAAGGCAGCCGCCGATATTGACATGGACCTCGTTCGTGCTGCGATAGACGACTGGCCGCACAGATTGAAGGCCTGTATTCAGAATCACGGAGGTCATTTTGAATAAACTTTAGTGTCATAAGAATCTATGTTTTGTTAAGTTCAAATAAAGTATTTTGTGGTTCGATTTAATATATTTCTGCTACTTTTTATTATCTTTCTTGTATATTGTGTGGGCAAATATTTTAACAACGTGACCCAGAGAAGAAACTAGAATTAGGTCTAACCATGAATCAGCATCAGTGCGTCGCTCTAAGCGGGAGAATAGAGAAATTAACTGAATTCATTATAATCTGTAGCTCTCGCGACCTAAATGTGTCTTGTAGGAGATCAGTATTAAAATCACCCATGATTATGTGATGTAAGTACTGAGATGCAATGTCGGAGAGAACGGACTCAAGGTCGTGAAAGTAATAAATTGTTGGAGGAGAGAATAAACAACACCAAGAACAATTTTTGTCCCACCCGATAAAATTTCAATGAAAGATCGAGTTGAAATGGAAGGAGATGAAGCTACGATTTTATAAGGAATAGCACTGCGAAGGTAAATAGCTACACCACCGCCATCTACCCTATCATTACGCACCAATACATAACTAGGTAAAGAATATAATACAGAATGCAATGCGGGCTTGAGCCATGTTTCTGATATTCAAACTGCGTGAATAGTGTTAAGTGAAAAGGTGCACAAAAGTTCGTTATAGTGTTGGGGTATGCTTTGAGCACTTATATGGCAAACATTAAGATCAAACATGAAGGAGAAAATTCTTGGGAAATTAATGTATTTAAAGTTATCGGTTCAGACATACTGTCATCAAGAGACTTAAATGAATTATCGGAATCTACTGCAGAAAGAAAAGAACTCTCATTAGACATATTTGGTACTTTTAAATACGTTGATACTGTGTAAATATACAAAATAGACTATAATAAAGATATATAAAAATATTATACAATATATATATATACACAGTCAGGTCATAAGTATTGCCACACAGTAAAAACTTTTCTTTTAGAATGTTGGCCACAAAAAAGTTTATTGAATTCGAATTTCCAATTGTTCATGAAAATAAAACTACATACTTTTAAGAATTTTACTCATTTTTGGAGTGGACGCTTAAAGAAGACCGTGTTGCAGTTATTGCGCTGCATCGTTGCGGTTACGCGCCAATTCAAGTTTTTGACATACTGATAAATATGAATATAACCAAAAGATTCGTTTATCGTACCATCAAACGATGCAATGGAGACTCTAGTGTAGATGACAGGTCAAGAAGTGATCGCCCTCGGTCTGTTAGGACTCCAGCAGTGATAAAAGCTGTGAAGGCTCGAATTAAAAAAAATCCCAAACGTCCGAAACTGTTAGCCCTTCAGATGGGGTTAAGCAGAACCATGGTGAAAAGGGTGTTAAATGAAGGGCATATCGAAGAAAAACAGGACATTGTTTGAATGCTCGTCTAATGCACCTGAGACTGAAGAGACTTTGTCGCTTTGTTTAAGCGGTACGCGGGAAAAAAATATCGGGAAATTCTTTTTTCGGATGAAAATTTTTTACCCTAGAAGAGAGCTACAACAAACAAAATGATAAGGTGTACGCACACAGTAGTGAAGAAGCGAGCAACAGTATTCCGCGTGTCCAACGAGGTCATTTTCCATCCTCACTCATGGTATGGTTGGAAGTTTCTTATTGGGGCTTAACAGAGGTACATTTTTGCGAGAAAGGTGTAAAAACGAATGCAGGTGCGTATCAAAATACAGTCCTGACGAATCTTGTGGAACCTGTTTCTCATACCATGTTCAATAACAGGCACTGGGTATTCCAACAAGCGAAGAGCACACAAGACTGGCTGGCAGCGCGTGAAATCGACTTCATCGGGCTCGAAGACTGGCCCTCCTCCAGTCCAGATTTGAATCCGTCAGATTACAAGATATGGCAACACTTGGAGAAAAAGGCGTGCTAAAAGCCTCATCCCAATTTGGAGTCACTCAAGACATCCTTGATTAAGGCAGCCGCCGATATTGACATGGACCTCGTTCGTGCTGCGATAGACGACTGGCCGCACAGATTGAAGGCCTGTATTCAGAATCACGGAGGTCATTTTGAATAAACTTTAGTGTCATAAGAATCTATGTTTTGTTAAGTTCAAATAAAGTATTTTGTGGTTCGATTTAATATATTTCTGCTACTTTTTATTATCTTTCTTGTATATTGTGTGGGCAAATATTTTTATGCCCAATTAAAGACAGTTTGTTCTAGCTGCCGGCGACTTGTTATAATCACTTATCACTCGTACAGTTTCACAACGTAAAATGACTAATCTTGTGGAGCGAAGTCACGATAGCCGAGTTGTTGGGTGGTCGGAATTTCGAGTCGAGAGACCCGAGTTCGATCCCCAGGTGGCAGTACCAATGAGTTTTTCAAAACTTATGTGCGAATTTCATCGTTGGCTTGGACATAAAGGCGGCAATGAGCTCACCACCTGTCACGTTGTCCCGAAAATATCTTCGGTGGAAGGTGCGTCAAAGGGACTTAATTGTCTAGACTTGACCTCTGTCTACCCCTGTATTGGGAATTGCGTGAAGATATTTATATTTATTTATTTTATTTGTGGATATTACTGAAACCCAAAAGACACTGGAAGCTACTCTCCTAAGAAGAATGGAAGAGTTTGAGATGAATCTCAGTTCAGCATCTTCTAAGCCAGATAATATAAGTTAGATTTATAAGAGTTTTAGTGCATTCCATTAATATGTTCAGGACATCTTCAAACTCCTGCAACAACAAATCAATGAGGTGAGCCAAGTGGCTGATTCAATCAAGATGAGACATAGGAAGAAATATTTAATTCTTAGTCGTGTGCCAGAAAAGTGTCATGAGGATGTTGCAGAAACTTTGGTCTGCATATTGCTAAAGAACTTTTCTCTCAACGACATTAGAACCTCCTCATTAATTGTGGTACATAGAATTGGATCAGCATCTGCCGGCCATAATCGGCCTATCCTCTTCAAGTTCGCCGATTCATTACTCCGTTCTGCTGTGTGGAAGAAAAAACCGCGCTTAAAGGTACTTCATATGTAATGTCTGAATTTTTAACTAAACAACGTCAAGCTGTGTTTATGAGAGCTCGTAAACTTTTTGGCATGCGCGCGTTTGGACTCCGGAAGGAAATATCACAGTAAAACTACCTAATGATTGCCGGCAAAGGGTGCAGACCTCCGAAGATCTGGATAAGCTGGTAACTGAGCACCGTAAATTGAATGTCGTCGACCAATCGGCAACATCATCAAATAAACCTGAAAAGGTTAAACAGTCACGTAGTAGACATACTGGTAACTCAGGTAATTCAAAATTAAATGTGTAGTTGGTTATTTCAGTTTAGTTATAATTTGTGCATAGCACATAATGTAATACATTGATATTGATTATGTGTATGTATTGTAACTTTTTTATTTATAATAAATATTACCTAAGATAGTTAAAGTTTAATGCTAATTATCTTGTATTATTAGATTACTTTTATAATTACATTGACTTACATAGTACTACCTTTACAATCCCTTGTTAGACAAAATGCAATATGTGAACTAGTAGTATTATAACCGTTTATAGTATAGCTACCATGAATGTTATCAAAATCAGTATAAGCATTGAACAGAGAATATGTATGATTTTTTTTGTACAGAGAATCCATATAAATTTTCAGTTAGCTATACCAATTTATCATAGAGATTATTTAGAAAATTTGTTTTATTAATTAGTTATAATAACAAAGTACTTTATGGCATAATAGAGATTGATATACTATACTATACACATAAATCTATATTTGTTATACTATTATGTATTTTGAAGTTATTAAATTAAAGAGAAATAATATAGTTCAGCATAAATATGCTTTATAAATCAATAAAATTGCATAATATTTTGAAGTTTATAAGTTTTACTTTATAAAAATTTTGCTAAGCTTTATGTTTTTGTTTTGTGTCCCTTTCAACATTGTATTATAACTGAAATACGTTTTTTTCTTCCCTTCTTTGTTTGTATTTTTAAATAATTAGTAATTAATGTGCTTGGCCACAAGATACATTCTTTTTTCTTTGTATGTCTGTTTTGGTTTACAATAATATTATCTTTTAAATATTTCATGTTAATTATTAGATTTGCTACTGTTTTCCTTATGTTTGTATTTTTTTATTACAAGTTGTTATAATGCACAGTAAGTAAGCACAAGTCTCGTTAAAATTTCATTTCATTCATAAATGCATTTTTTTAATTAACATATTATGTAACTTATATTTTATAATTTTATAAATTTTTAGTCAACATTTGCTCCTTAGCTTTTTATGGTGAGTTCATGTTTTATTATAAATAAAATTTGTATAATTTTCTTCTTTCCATGACAATCAAACTGAAATTAGAGTTCTTGCTTATGTGTAATGAGTGCTTGCTTACATTTTTGGAATTTTTGTTTTACTACACTATAGCGATAACTGTTTAGGTTATATTTATGAGGTTTCCATTTATATTTTTTTGTATTGTTTATCTTTATTTCATTACTGTAAACAGTCGACCGGTAGGTTATATTCCGCACTTTTAAAGCTCTTTATATACGTGTATAATATATATATATATATATATATATATATATATATATATATATATATATATATATATATATATATATATATATATATATATATATATATATATATATATAAAAATATTTGCCCACACAATATACAAGAAAGATAATAAAAAGTAGCAGAAATATATTAATTCGAACCACAAAATACTTTATTTTACCACGAAATTAAAATAATCTCGGATAAAGTAATGTGTCTAGTTTATTCACACCTCCCCATTTTTATTTAGGACAACGTGACAAGTGGTGACTTTATCGCCTATCGTCTGGGGACCGAACTGGGGTTACTTGACGCGAATTCCGATCACCCAACCACTCGACTGTCGTGAATCAAGTGTTTTACGCTATTGATGTTAATATACTTACTAAAATACACTTACACACATGATGTATATCTTTTTAAGTGTATTGTACCTTTAGCTTGGACATTAAGACGGCGATAGGCTCACCACCAGTCACGTTGTCCCAAATAAGCTTCGGTGAAAATTGAATCGAACTTCATTGTATAGACCTCTGTCTACCCAAGTATGGGAATTGCGTAAATATTTTAAATACTTTGCTGTGTTCCGAATGATGCAAGATTTTTTATTTTATTAAGGTATTGGATATACTATCATCAGCCTATCGACCTCAATAGACCGTGAAAGTGTGACTTTACAAGTTTATTAGGGTTGTGAGAATGCCCATCGTGCCCACAACGCTAATTCAAGATTAAAGCAAGTTCCAAGATTCAAGCTTGTACCAAGCGTAGGTATTATTGTAAATCTTAAAAAAAGTTTATAAGTATAAGTTACGATAGCCGAGTGCTTGGATGAGACTTTCGGGATTTCGAATAAAGACACCCGAGTTCGATCCCCAGGTGGCAGGCTCGTACCAATGGGTTTTTCAAAAACTTATGTACTAATTATATCGTTGGCTTGGACATAAAGACGGCGACGGGCTTACCAACTGTTACGTTGTCCCGAAAATATCTTCAATGGAAGGTGGGTCAAAGGGACTTAAATGTCTAGACTAGACCTCTGTCTAATCCTATATTGGGAATTGCATGAAGATATTTATTTATTTAATTAAAAAAAGTAAATCTTACTCTTGTTGGTTGCAAAAAGTTGGTTGCATCTTACATTGGGATCGGAGCAATGTATATGATGTTGTCCCTATTTATATATGTATTATTTATTTACATACATACATATCGACCTGTCAATGTACAGTATTGGACATAGGCCTCTCCATATGGAGGATTTTCCAAAATCGCCACGCTTGGCAAGTGGATTGGCGATCGCAGTACCAGACCACTCGTACCTCAGACGCTGCTGCCCATCTGCGGTCTGATAATTTTGGTGTGATATTTTTAGAGATTATTATTCCGCCATCTATCGGTTGCCATAACGATATTCAAGGCTGTTTCCCTTAGTCGCCTCTTACGAAATCCTCGGGAAGAAAGGGAGTGGTAATATCCTTACGCCCTTAGCACACGGGTGATTTATTTATTATTTATTTCTTTATAATTAATAATATTCCGAAATAAACTTTACAGGACTTTAAATTTATTCTCGTTGTGTAGATACTCGTATGTCTATCTAAATTTTATCTTTTTTCTGTTTAGTTTTAATATTTTATGTTATAATTTATTTCTGGTTGTAGCGATAAATAAACTTCTTTCTTTCTTTCTTCTTTCTAAATTCGTACAGTCCTAACGTATAGCTACATACTTGTTCCCGTCGATGGCGTGTTCTGATAGACAATGGAAATGAATCTGCTCGAGCCGGTACTCCAGTTTCAAGGGCCCTCCTCTCACGGTGGGGTGTATCGCCTCTTCGCCCTCCGTTTTGAACATTACTAACGATTGGAATAAATACTTTGTAATATTTTATATTATACTAGCTGCCCCACGCGGCTTCGCACGCGGTATAACACTTAACGTGGAAACCTAATTATTTAGCTAAAATGGTAAATTTTAAAAAAGTAGCTTAAGTTACTACTTATAACATCAGCAAATATTTTTGGCAATTTTTTTTTTAGGTTTTTTTGTAAAAAATATTTTATTTTTTAAAAAATACCCTATGTTACTTCCAATACCTCCAAGAATATGTGTACAAAGTTTCATGATGATCGGTTGAGTAGTTTTCGCGTGAAATCGTAACAAAGAAACTTACATTCACATTTATAATATTAGTAGAGATTTACCTATCGCAAACATAACCCAGAGTCATGCAGGACACCTTAGAGTGTCCCCCTCCCCCAGAATTAGGAGACTCCCTCCCCTAATTCTGTGCGGGCCTCCGGTTACCTGCACTCACCAGACGAAACGCAGAAGTTTGTTAGACTTCTACTTCACGCCGGTATTCTGTGAGGTCGTGGTACTTCCCCGGTCGAGGTCGAGCCGGCCCATTCATGCAACAATAAAAGCTGATGCGTGGCTCTACCACTGTTAGTAATGGGCACAAACAATTTTGAAGAAACAAATTTGGGCACGATGATCGAATGAGCGAAGACCGAATGGTGAAGAAAATATATAGCGCGAAGGTTAATGTTAAAAGGTGTCGAGGCTGACCGAGACTACCTTTCGAGGACCATGTGAGCCAATTGCTCGAAGAGGGGAGGGTCATGAGTACTCGGATACCTAGACGTGCAAGTATGAAGAAGATAATGAATCTGAAAGAAGCGAAAGAGATAAGTAATGATCGTGACATCTGGCGATCTGTTCACTCTGGCTACCCTGTCAGTGATTGTGCGTGAATATAAGTAAGTAAGATATCCAGGACATCTCCCATTATGATGCTCCAGTGCGTGTTGGAACACTAATTATTTTAATCATTACCAGTAACAGTACTAATGCCGAGTAATAACCCAGTAAATTACCAATATAAGATTATTTAATTAGCAATTAACTTGTCACTAGTCAAGATTGTTCGGTGATCGGAATTCGAGTCAAGAGACTTGAGTTCGAATCACAAGGCTAGTACCAATGGGTTTTTACAAAAACTTATGTACGATTTATATCCTTTGTTTGAATATAAAGACGGCGACGGACTCACCACATGTAACGTTATCCCAAAAAATGTCTTCGGCGGAAGGTGGCTAGAAAGGACTTAATTGTCACCTCTTTCTACCCCTTGTATTGGGACAGGCGTGAAGATATTTTTTATCTAATATTACTTAATTAATAACTAACTTGTGAGACCGTTGTTGATTGCGGACAGCAGTACCTCCTGGTATCCAGTGAGGCTGAGCTCTCCGTACTTGATGTATTGTCTCCTGAAGTCTTTTATGACATCTGACGATATAATATCTATCGGCGATTGTCTCAATCCCACTCCGCTGCATTTGTCTCCGGGCCACGTGCTTTCGTCTGCACGATACAGTTGTAGCATGTTATCAATGAAAGAAAAGTCAAGATAGCCTAAGTGCGATCCCCAGGTGGCAGGCACGTATCAATGGGTTTTGCAAAACTTATGTACGGATTATATCCTTGGCTTGGACATAAAGACGGCGACAGGCTCACCAATTGGCACGTTGTCCCGAAAATATCTTCGGTGGGACGTGGGTCAAAGGGACTTAATTGTCTAGACTTGACCTCTGTCTACCCCTGTATTGGGAATTACGTGAAGATATTTTATATATTATTTTTTTTTATAATGCAACTTGAGCGGCAATAGCCTAATGGTTTAGGGTGCGGACTGCGAAACATAACGTCGCAGGTTCGGGCCCCGCCATTCGACTAGTCCTCTGTCTACCCCTGTATTGGGAATTGCGAATTAAAGAGATTGTCGTTTCTTACGGCGTAAGAATATACCAAGCCCACTAAGGGAAAAGTTGTAAAATACTATGGGTATTTTAATAAGTTCCATGACTTCGACATGCCGTTTAAGATAGATTAACCTATTAATGTATTTCAATCAAATTCTAGTCATAATAGCCGAGTTTAGTGCTTCATTTTCAGTGGAAATCGACCCGAATGCTGTGTTCTTACCGTCATATGTCCACGGCGGAGTGTTGCGTGTGACCGATCTGACGAGTTCTGCGAAATATTTTTTTAAAAATATAAACATCTTTATTGGAAAAATTATAAGTTAAATAGTAGCCAGTATATACTAATAGGCAAAAGCAAGGATCAAATATGCTTTGGAAAGATATTAAAGTAGAAAGTAAAGATAGTAGAAAGTAATTTTAATTGGTCTTGAAAAAAGTAAGAAAAATACCAGTTACTAAGGCCCATTGATTGGTACAGGCAACGTTCAAAAATGCTTTGAAAGATATTGAAGCTGAGAAATCTTTACCACACTGCACCAGCTCGGGTTGTTGGCTTCACACATCTTCGAAACAATATACCATTCTTAATACTGGGGTAGACAGAGGTCTTACAATTACATCCCCTCGGCCCTCCTTTCACCGAGGAAATTTTTTTGGGACAGCATGACAGGTGGTGAGCCTGTTGTCGTCTTTATGTCCAAGGCAACGATATAAATCGTACAAGATTTTTCAAGTTTTTGAAAAATATGGGATTTTTTGGGATTGGTACGAGCCTGGGGATCAAACTTGGGTCTCTTGACTCAAATTCCGACCTCCCAAGCACTCGGCTATCGTGACTAATAACATATTATTAATATTTCTTATCCCTGCTCGTGGTGAATTCAGCAACTTTATTGATGCCGGCCCAGGAATTGAACTTCGGTCTCAACAAGCGACGTTGTTTGTTGCATTCTGAACTCTAAACCAGGACTGTAGTCTCGGAAAAGCACACAGCACAGCACAAGCTGTGGCTTAGCTTAATCACTTGCAAAACTCACTCTAATCATATCTACTAAACGAATGATGCATACACTTCTAATACTACTTATATAAGAGGATACCTACGGAGTTTCTTGTTCCTTAGGGGAATTTCATTACGAAATGGTGGTAGATTAAAAAATGACTATCGATAAACGAATGGATATTACTATTTCGATAAATAAATGATTTGACTTGATTTGACTTACCAAAGTAAAATAATATCACAAATACACTATGTCTCGGCATCGCCCGAGCCGTAATAACAAGTAATACCAAGCGTTGAATGAAAACATAGAAATGCCGCCCATAACTAATAAATTGACATTTACAAAACAATAAACAAGTTGAAATAAACGAAGCGTCACATTTCAAAATAAGTCATAACAAAAATATCTTAATGAATTTCTTTTATCTTCACGCATTAAAAAAGGTCACGATAGCCGACTGCTTGGATGATCAGAATTTCGAGTCAAGAGACCCGAGTTCGATCCTCAGGTGGCAGGCTCGTACCAATGAGTTTTTCAAAAACTTATGTACGAATTATATCGTTGACTTGGACATAAAGACGGCGACGGGCTCACCACCTGTCACGTTGTCCCGAAAATATCTTCGGTGGAAGGTGGGTCGAAGGGACTTAATTGTCTAGACTAGACCTCTGTCTACCCCTGTATTGGGAATCGCGTGAAGATATTTATATTTATTTATTTTATTATTATTCACGCATTAACCTATAGGGAGAGACGTAGATAATTTAGCCCTTTCGAGCTTATTTTACCGGAGCTTATTTTAGATAACGTAACAGATAACGACCCATTTGCTGATTGAGTGCAAGCAAACGATACAAACCGTACAAGTCGTAAATATATAAATAAATATCCTCAAGCAATTCCCAATACATGGGTTGGCAGAGGTCTAGTCTAGACAATTAAGTCCCTTCGACCCACCTTCCACCGAAGATATTTTCGGGACAACGTGACAGGTGGTGAGCCCGTCGCCGTCTTACGTATGTCTAAGCCAACGATATAATTCGTACATAAGTTTTTGAAAAACCCATTGGTACGACCTGCCACCAGGGGATCGAACTCGGGTCTCTCGACTCGAAATTCCGACCTCTATCCGGCTATCTTGACTTATCGTACAAGTTACGACAAAAATATTGTTATAGGACTCGATTTCGAACTCGAATTGGACTCCTGATTTTAATTCTAACTACTGAGCAATCAAGCTCTATTAGAAAGAAAGAAAAAGACATTAAGTACTAAATTTAAGATATGATGATGAACAGTTGGACTAACAAGTAAATAAACCCGCGTGCTACGCGAAATGATAGTTAAAAAAATGTGATGATGAAGAAGTTCACCAACACGCTTACGGTCAGCTTAGTACAACTTAGTATACTTAGTAATCTCTTCAGATCCAATTTATCTCATACAGTATTCTCGTGTTTGGTTATCAGTGGCCAACAACAAGCTGCTACATAACAACAAGACATATTAAGTACTTTTTAAATATTAACGCAATTCCCAATACAGGGGTAGACAGAGGTCAAGTCTAGACAATTAAGTCCTTCGACCCACCTTCCACCGAAGATATTTTCGGGACAACGTGACAGGTGGTGAGCCCGTCGCCGCCTTTATGTCCAAGCCAACGATGAAATTCGTACATAAGTTTTTGAAAACCCATTGGTACGACCTGCCACCAGGGATCGAACTCGGGTCTCTCGACTCGAAATTCCGACCACTATCCGGCTATCTTGACTTATCGTACAAGTTACGACAAAAATATTGTTATAGGACTCGATTTCGAACTCGAATTGGACTCCTGATTTTAATTCTAACTACTGAGCAATCAAGCTCTATTAGAAAGAAAGAAAAAGACATTAAGTACTAAATTTAAGATATGATGATGAACAGTTGGACTAACAAGTAAATAAACCCGCGTGCTACGCGAAATGATAGTTAAAAAAATGTGATGATGAAGAAGTTCACCAACACGCTTACGGACAGCTTAGTACAACTTAGTATACTTAGTAATCTCTTCAGATCCAATTTATCTCATACAGTATTCTCGTGTTTGGTTATCAGTGGCCAACAACAAGCTGCTACATAACAACAAGACATATTAAGTACTTTTTAAATATTAACGCAATTCCCAATACAGGGGTAGACAGAGGTCAAGTCTAGACAATTAAGTCCCTTTGACCCACCTTCCACCGAAGATATTTTCGGGACAACGTGATAGGTGGTGAGCCCGTCGCCGCCTTTATGTCCAAGCCAACGATGAAATTCGTACATAAGTTTTTGAAAAACTCATTGGTACTGCCACCAGGTGATCGAACTCGGGTCTCTCGACTCGAAATTCCGACCACCCAACAACTCGGCTATCGTGATTTTTTTTAAATATTAACAAATGGACAGTAAAAATAGTTCTTTTCATCTACAAGCAATTTTCCTGTACTGGGATAGGCTTTGGTTTAGACAATATATTTATTTGTTTGAGGCATCGTCGCCACATGTTAGCCTGTTTTTCTTTTAGCGTCCAAGCCAATGGTACAATAAACTCTGTAGTAATGGTACAACATACATGTATACGAATGTTAGTCGTCAACTAACACAGTACAAACATTTATATTCATCAAAGAAATGTTTTCTCCTAGCGGGATTCCAATCTGCAACTAAGCTTCGAACTACGCTGTCATGTCGGTCTTTAAAGTGATAAAAGTATTTTTTATTTCAATAGGGATTTCAAGAAATAAATCATAAAAAAAATATCTTCACGCAATTCCCAATACAGGGGTAGTCAGAGGTCTAGTCTAGACAATTAAGTCCCTTCTAACCACCTTCCACCGAAGATATTTTCGGGATAACGTGACAGGTGGTGAGCCCGTCGCCGCCTTTATGTCCAAGCCAACGATTTAATTCGTTAAATAAATAATAATTTAAAATAAATCATAATTTTTAAGATTTGTATTTTTATCTAAGCTACCTATTCTATACCTAAGTATTCGGTGTTTCAAGATATACAACCTTAAATAGTGATAAGAGAGTTAGTTTGTCGATATATCGAAGTAATAAAAAAGCAGTAAAAAATTCTCTTATCGACAGATTGAAGAATTTTGAGCATTTAAACAAAGCAATATAAAACCATAAGTATTTAGGCTACAATTTGCATGATTTATTGAGTCACATATCATAAACGATATTTATAATCTTCGTACTACTTGAGTTTGCATTTTTTGTAATAAAACTTCAACTTCTATTGTTATCCTTCGTTAGATTCATTATTGCAAACAAAGAAAAAATTAAAAAATTGCCAGTCCACGCTTTTTATTTTTCTTTTATCAAATGTCATCTATTTAATAGTGTCAAAACCAGCCAAATACAAATGGTATCTGATTTATTTTATCTGTGGTATCTGACTTACAAAGAGATACATATACCTTTAAAATACTAAAAAAAAACTACCGAAACCGAACTTTATTAGGAGTCTTAGAGAATCCTTTATTAAAATGAATGCCATAATTAGTAAGGAAACACCTATATCGATTTAATCACACTGTTTCAAGAAAAAAATATACGCTATCGAATTTGTAAACTAATATAATTATTCTTCTATACGAAAAAGGAGATAATCAGTAACCTAAAGCTTATTTCGGTCTTTATATAAATTACTTACATTTGTTCTAAACTACATCACGTAATTAACATAATTTTTTCAACTAAAACACAAAAATATCTTCACGCAATTCCCAATACAGGGGTAGTCAGAGGTCTAGTCTAGACAATTAAGTCCCTTCTAACCACCTTCCACCGAAGATATTTTCGGGATAACGTGACAGGTGGTGAGCCCGTCGCCGCCTTTATGTCCAAGCCAACGATTTAATTCGTTAAATAAATAATAATTTAAAATAAATCATAATTTTTAAGATTTGTATTTTTATCTAAGCTACCTATTCTATACCTAAGTATTCGGTGTTCCAAGATATACAACCTTAAATAGTGATAAGAGAGTTAGTTTGTCGATATATCGAAGTAATAAAAAAGCAGTAAAAAATTCTCTTATCGACAGATTGAAGAATTTTGAGCATTTAAACAAAGCAATATAAAACCATAAGTATTTAGGCTACAATTTGCATGATTTATTGAGTCACATATCATAAACGATATTTATAATCTTCGTACTACTTGAGTTTGCATTTTTTGTAATAAAACTTCAACTTCTATTGTTATCCTTCGTTAGATTCATTATTGCAAACAAAGAAAAAATTAAAAAATTGCCAGTCCACGCTTTTTATTTTTCTTTTATCAAATGTCATCTATTTAATAGTGTCAAAACCAGCCAAATACAAATGGTATCTGATTTATTTTATCTGTGGTATCTGACTTACAAAGAGATACATATACCTTTAAAATACTAAAAAAAAACTACCGAAACCGAACTTTATTAGGAGTCTTAGAGAATCCTTTATTAAAATGAATGCCATAATTAGTAAGGAAACACCTATATCGATTTAATCACACTGTTTCAAGAAAAAAATATACGCTATCGAATTTGTAAACTAATATAATTATTCTTCTATACGAAAAAGGAGATAATCAGTAACCTAAAGCTTATTTCGGTCTTTATATAAATTACTTACATTTGTTCTAAACTACATCACGTAATTAACATAATTTTTTCAACTAAAACACAAAAAAATATCTTCACGCTATACCAGAGACTTTTACATATTTGTTTAGACAGACGTCTAAACAAATAATTCCTTCCGGCGAAGGTTTCACCGAAGACATTACTTTGGGAGAACTGGGGTGGTGGGCCCTCGCCGTCTTTATGTCCAAGTCTACGATATAAATCATACAAAAGTTTTGAAACAGCCAATTGGTAATTACCACCTGGCCTACCACCTGGGGATCGGACTCGGTTCTCTTGACTCTGACCACCCAACCACAATCTATCGTGGCAAAAACTTTTCGATCCCCAGGTGGCAGTACCAATGAGTTTTTTAAAAAAAAAAAAACTTATGTTCTAATTACATCATTGGCTTGGACATAAAGACGGCGACGGGCTCACCACCTGTCACGTTATCCCTAAAATATCTTCGGTGGAAGGTGGGTCAAAGGGACTTAATTGTCAAGACTAGATCTCTGTCTACCCCTGTATTGGGAATTGCGTGAAGATATTTATTTTACAGAAATCTCGTGTACCTATGTTCGTCTACGATAATCTTAGAACTCTACCACAAAACTGATTTTAATAAGATTTTGCAGATTTCCGTAACTCATCGGAATTAGAATCAGGTTAGCTCGAGCTCAATCTCCAGCCAGAAGGATCGTACCGGTTTTCAAGGTGTTGTTCTGAGATCCCGGATTTGATTTGGTGCCGGTCGGTCCATATAAAAAAAACAGTTTTAATACATTGTCTCGAATCTGGGTTTTGATGGCACGTTTGTTATTTCTGAATCTATAACACATGTGATATAGATACTTCTGTAAAGATAAAAAAGAGTTTATATTTGGCAGAAAATGAGAATATGCAGATGTTCCCTAAAATAAAATGACGAAATTCTTCCAATGGAATGATTCTACGGAGTTTCTTTCGCCGTTTTCTTCGTCGTTGGAGAAACCTAGTTACTAAACGGTGATAGATTTTAAAATCTACATTAATGTATCTACTTTAAACAATTAAAATTTGTAATTCCTTAATAAAATTTCACTTTTATCAAATTTCATTCCTAAGTCACGATAGCCGAGTGGTTGGGTGGCCGGAATTTCGAGTCGAGGACCCGAGTTCGATCCCCAGGTGGCAGGATCGTACTCGTTTTATTCAAAAAAAAAAAACTTATGTACGGATTAAATCGTTGGCTTGGACAGAAAGACGGCGACGGGCTCACCACCTGTCACGTTGTTCGAAAATATCTTCGGTGGAAGGTGGGTCGAAGAGACTTAATTGTCTAGACTAGACCTCTGTCTACCCCTGTATTGGGAATTGCGTGAAGATATTTTTTATTCCTTAAACGGCGACGGGCTCACCACCTGTCACGTTATCCTAAAATATCTTCGGTGGAAGGTGGGTCAAAGGACTTAATTGTCAAGACTAGATCTCTGTCTACCCCTGTATTGGGAATTGCGTGAAGATATTTATTTTACAGAAATCTCGTGTACCTATGTTCGTCTACGATAATCTTAGAACTCTACCACAAAACTGATTTTAATAAGATTTTGCAGATTTCCGTAACTCATCGGAATTAGAATCAGGTTAGCTCGAGCTCAATCTCCAGCCAGAAGGATCGTACCGGTTTTCAAGGTGTTGTTCTGAGATCCCGGATTTGATTTGGTGCCGGTCGGTCCATATAAAAAAACAGTTTTAATACATTGTCTCGAATCTGGGTTTTGATGGCACGTTTGTTATTTCTGAATCTATAACACATGTGATATAGATACTTCTGTAAAGATAAAAAAGAGTTTATATTTGGCAGAAAATGAGAATATGCAGATGTTCCCTAAAATAAAATGACGAAATTCTTCCAATGGAATGATTCTACGGAGTTTCTTTCGCCGTTTTCTTCGTCGTTGGAGAAACCTAGTTACTAAACGGTGATAGATTTTAAAATCTACATTAATGTATCTACTTTAAACAATTAAAATTTGTAATTCCTTAATAAAATTTCACTTTTATCAAATTTCATTCCTAAGTCACGATAGCCGAGTGGTTGGGTGGCCGGAATTTCGAGTCGAGGACCCGAGTTCGATCCCCAGGTGGCAGGATCGTACTCGTTTTTAGTTCAAAAAAAAAAAACTTATGTACGGATTAAATCGTTGGCTTGGACAGAAAGACGGCGACGGGCTTACCACCTGTCACGTTGTTCGAAAATATCTTCGGTGGAAGGTGGGTCGAAGAGACTTAATTGTCTAGACTAGACCTCTGTCTACCCCTGTATTGGGAATGGCGTGAAGATATTTTTTATTCCTTAAACGGCGACGGGCTCACCACCTGTCACGTTATCCTAAAATATCTTCGGTGGAAGGTGGGTCAAAGGGACTTAATTGTCAAGACTAGATCTCTGTCTACCCCTGTATTGGGAATTGCGTGAAGATATTTATTTTACAGAAATCTCGTGTACCTATGTTCGTCTACGATAATCTTAGAACTCTACCACAAAACTGATTTTAATAAGATTTTGCAGATTTCCGTAACTCATCGGAATTAGAATCAGGTTAGCTCGAGCTCAATCTCCAGCCAGAAGGATCGTACCGGTTTTCAAGGTGTTGTTCTGAGATCCCGGATTTGATTTGGTGCCGGTCGGTCCATATAAAAAAAACAGTTTTAATACATTGTCTCGAATCTGGGTTTTGATGGCACGTTTGTTATTTCTGAATCTATAACACATGTGATATAGATACTTCTGTAAAGATAAAAAAAAGAGTTTATATTTGGCAGAAAATGAGAATATGCAGATGTTCCCTAAAATAAAATGACGAAATTCTTCCAATGGAATGATTCTACGGAGTTTCTTTCGCCGTTTTCTTCGTCGTTGGAGAAACCTAGTTACTAAACGGTGATAGATTTTAAAATCTACATTAATGTATCTACTTTAAACAATTAAAATTTGTAATTCCTTAATAAAATTTCACTTTTATCAAATTTCATTCCTAAGTCACGATAGCCGAGTGGTTGGGTGGCCGGAATTTCGATTCGAGGACCCGAGTTCGATCCCCAGGTGGCAGGATCGTACTCGTTTTTTGTTCAAAAAAAAAAACTTATGTACGGATTAAATCGTTGGCTTGGACAGAAAGACGGCGACGGGCTTACCACCTGTCACGTTGTTCGAAAATATCTTCGGTGGAAGGTGGGTCGAAGAGACTTAATTGTCTAGACTAGACCTCTGTCTACCCCTGTATTGGGAATGGCGTGAAGATATTTTTTTTATTCCTTAAACGGCGACGGGCTCACCACCTGTCACGTTATCCCGAAAATATCTTCGGTGGAAGGTGGGTCGAAGGGACTTAATTGTCTAGACTAGACCTCTGTCTACCCCTATATTGGGAATTGCGTGAAGATATTTATTTATTTATTCTTAATAAAAAAAAAACAGTAACAGTAAGTTTGATGATTCGGGTATGAAATAAATCAATAAAAACATAATTATTTTCGAGTATTTTATTAAAACTGACGAAGATTACCAATTAAACAACCATGAGATACTTCAATTAAGTGAATAAATAAAACGATACAATTAAAAATTTATTCATAAAACTCCATTCAATTTAATTCAATACATCACAGCCAGTAAAATATTATTACTATTTTTATTAATTATTAATAATTTTAATAAAATTAATTAATTTAGATTTATAAATTATCATCAAATACCTGAAAAACGGCTCCGTGCTCTTGATAAAATTATTTATTATATATTTAGTTTTTAGTATTTAAACAAATTTGGGACACAATTTTTATGGTATTACAATTCAAATTATGAGAAACTGGCGCCTGACCTCGGATACCCTGTACGATAGACCATCAGCCACTGCTTGCCAGACCAGTTCTATTATCTATTATCAAAAAAATAATATTTCTTACATTAATACTATATATATCATTATAAACTAGTGGAACAGTTTTGAAATAAATTAAAAAAACTATAAATTTCTGTTGCAATTTATGTTCAAAATGGCGCGTAATCGGGGGAAACCTGAAGTGTCATTTAATGTCATTATTATTTTGTATCATTAAAAAAAAAAACAAATTTTTTAACGTTTATTTTATATTGAATATTTGGCTATTGTTTATGCTTTCTGTTTTAGCTTGTTTTTTTAATTGAGGTAAGTTTGACCCAAAAAAATATCAAGATAATATTGTTGAGTTCATCGTTGTAATAAGTAAGTCGTAATTGTGTTCCATAAGTCTATATCAATTATATCATCACATTATTTATATAAACACTCTCTCAAAAAGTCCATACATCTGCGGATGGACCCTTTAAACATAGCTGTCAATCTTGTTCGCACATATTAGATTACGTTACAATGTACTAACATCAGTGTAAAACCATGCAGATTGTAAAGAAAACATCACAAACCTTAGAACCGACATTTTCAGTTATATTTCGTGTTTACAAAAAAACAAAACATGAGATATGAGATAATAGTTTTTTTCCAGTGTGCCAATGTCAAAATTTATAATGGACATTCCAAATATTTGCCCGTATAGGAACTAAAGCTGATATTTATTAAACTAAACCTAAAATAGATAAAGGTAATAACAGACGGCCCCTGATTCACATTGGTACATTCAGAAAAAAATTATACATTTCTGGACATTGTTACAGATGACGAGAAATAATTTCACACATAATTACATGGATGCGATTTGAACCTGCGATCTTTACTGTACAGTGGCGAAGTTCTTACCACCGATCCACAGTGTCTTATTCACATCAGTTGATTATCAATCCTTTATACTCTGAGAGGCGTTAGCGAAATCTATCCTACACAGGTTTCAACTTTGTATTAAAATCTTTACAGTTACAGACATCAATACTATATTCGTCAACATGTACTCATCATCATAACAACATATCAAAAGTATGCTGAATGTAGGCCTCTTTCAAAGATCCACATAGAACGGTTTTGTACCATCTGCATCATCTACTCTCCACTCTATTGTGCAGATTGGCGCTCCATCTTGTGTGGGGACGTCTTTCACTGCGACATATTCCGTCATATAATATGTATATGGTCATATAATCATATACTGTCATATATCGTCGTATACCGTCATATAAAGTGTATTCTTAACCATGTAAGCTATCCTGTGTTTTTGTCATTAAATTAAAAATAAATAAATAAATCTAATTTTGTATATATTTCTACGCTCATAAATACGCAGTTTTTAGAACATAATCTATTATTTTAGGACAAATTATCTTAAACATTTGTCATTATTTTCTCATTTACAATATTAACGCAGGAAAATTTTGTCTGCGAAAAACATTGGCGGCTACTTAATCATTTGAAACAGGACAATTAAAATCGAGAATTTTATTATATAAATGAAACATTCTAAATGAATGTCAATTAAATAGCTCCAAATGTTTAAATCGTCGTCCATACAAAACTGTTAATGCTTAAAAAAACAAATCAACTTCGTTCCGTGAACCCGATAAACCTGCCTTTATACACAGTCAAGTGTTTTATCAGCGAAAATTTTCTTTTTCAAATTAAAGACGACACAGGCACCAGTGCTCAGGGTCGTTTTGAATAGAGAGGTGACGCTTAATAGGAGTCCTAGGAGACCAAGTGGCGCTGCTGAGGATATGGAAGAAGCAGCACTCCTATAGACAACTCGGTTAGTCGGTTGTAGGCTTCGATAGTTGTCAACTCCGCCGACGTTGACTTGCCGGAACAATTTGTACTGGATGACGAAGAAAATCATTAAATAAGGTCCTTAATAAAACAGAAGCGTCAATAGCTTAATAGTTTGTGGATTGCGAAACATGACGTCGCAAGTTCAAACCGTTCGACTATTGCCATGTACAACTACAGACACAAGAGTTATAGCTAATATGGAGTGATTAACAGAATTACATTTAATGTTATTTAGAATTACTAGAATTCATTAAAGAATATCCTTTTAGACGGCCTTTGATGGCCGTTTAACCATCAAAGGCCGTCTAAAAGGAAGGCAGCAGAAAAATACTAGACCATAAGGAAGAAGAAAAAAAAAAGAAAGAAATCAATCTATGTAAGTGTCGTGTCAGCGAAAAGGCTAAGGCTCAGGGTAATAAGTATATATATAGATACATATATAGATGGAGACAACATCACATACATTGCTCCGACCCAAATGAGAGATGCTAACTTGAGGTATGGGAATCGACAACAACGAAAGCACCACAAACACCCAGACCCGAGAACGTGTAGAAGAAGTGGTTTTTCTTCATTGACCCGACCGGGAATCGAACCCGGAACGTCGAGATGGCGAAACCTTGAATACCTCGATAAGTGGAATAAGATTTAATACATTAAGTGAAACCATTTACCTGACTGTCAGATATGCTGATAGGATTGTCCATGACTATCCAAGTCACGACTTCCTGGCAGTTAGGCGTTGTCAAGGAGCCGTGGTACGTGTAGTAGGACTGCGGTCGAGGACTCAGGATGCTCCTATGAACAAGAGAAATAAGCATCGGTGAAAAGAGGGTCGAAAGGACTTCAATGTACAGACCTCAGTCTACCCCAGTATGGGGAATTTCGTGAAGATATAAAAGAAAAAACAATCTAAATGTGCCAGCATTGATTTATTTTTGTATTAATGTTACATTGTAAAAAATTACATTAAAATCAATTGAAGCTGGAACTCGTAGTCGCTGTAGAATGTACAGATCTCTGCCTAACCCAGTATGGGAAATTTCGTGAAGATATTAAAAGAAATAAACAATCTAAATATCCAATAATCCAGCATTGATTTATTTTTGTATTAATGTTCCATTGTAAAAAAATACATTAAAATCAATTGAAGCGTACCATTTACGCTGCTCACCTAAATTTCTTGTCAATTCAGCTGTTTAATAAAACCTCTAATCTGCTTGCGCTAGCAAATTAATCACTACGCAATAAAATTTTGCAACTGATATAAATCTTATTTACTATAAATTTGTAAAGAGGTCATGTCTGTACATTGAAGATATTTGAGTGAAACGTAGTGGAATATGTTACTGGGACATGTGTAATTGGAATAACCAACAATTTTTAGAATTTTTGATATAACATAATTTTATTCACATGGCTTGAATTATTAGTTATTTCTTAATTAATATAATTATAAATAAAACGTATCTTCACTCAATTCCCAATACAACACAGACAGAGGTCTAGTCTAGACAATTAAGTCCCTTCGACCCACCTTCCACCGAAGATATTTTCGGGACAACGTGACAGGTGGTGAGCCCGTCCCCGCCTTTATGTCCAAACCAACGATACAATACGTACATAAGGTTTTGAAAAACCCATTGGCACGAGCCTGCCACCTAGGCATCGAACTCGGGTCTCTTGAAATGCCGACCACCCAACCACTCGGCGATTGTGACTATTAGTTATTTCTTAATTAGTAATTATAATAGTAAATAAAAACTTCTTTTTATAACACTGGCGTTGACAGAGGTCGTTACTTACGTACATCGAATGTTACACACAAGACCATAATAACATTAATAATATCTTTTAACTAAGTACGTACGTATTAAGGAGGTTCAAATCGCCTTAAAAAAACTAAATTAAAATCTTAACTCACTTCATCCAGGCACAACACACAAAACACGCACATACCCACACAAGTACTCACGTCAAGTCCAATGTGGTAGGGATTCCTTCCCCGGTCGTTCGGTTTGTCAGTGTCGGTAGCAAGGACGCTAGCTCTTCCAAATTGTTACCGCTGTCGTCTCCGGCGTGGACCTTAGAGGAAAATTATTCATTAGCATTTTGCGATATTGAGTAATCGAATAATGACAAGTGGGAAATCGATTTGATGGACGATGACTATATCCTGTGGTCAGTACTGGATTAAGTACGGGTTCCGTGGAAAATTCTATTGAGGGGTCCTAGATTCGATAAGGTTTCTTAAGTGATAAAAAACAATTCAATACTAAATACGTGTATTTGCTTTTTGTAGAACATAAAATACGCGTTGTATACGCGGGGTCGGTCGCCATTGATACCCTTGCTATGTGGTTAATCCGGCACTGCATCTACCACAAAATTTATTAACTGGTAAGTTCAATCAACAGATCGTTGTTACAAAAAATATTGTATATATTTTAAAGGAAGCTGAAATGTAACATACATACGTAACGGCGGAAATGTCTAAAATATATTAAAAACACAATATTTTTACACTATTTTCAACACTGGGGTAGACAGAGGTCCACACAATTAAATTTCTATCGATCCACCTTTCTTCGAAGTATTTTTTTTTGGGACAAAGTGACAACGTAAATTTTAGCATAATTAGTGAGTTGCAGCCCATCACGCACGCATAATTGCTTATTTAGTTATCTGCTTTTCAGTAAAACAAATAGAAGTTGTACGTACTGTTTTAAGCTGATAAGTGGGTAATAGTTACCTGGCAGAAAACTCCGATCACCGCCAACCCATCCGGACGTTTCAAAGCCTCCGCGATCGTAAGTCCAGTTTTTACATGTAGTAAGTGAATTTCCATAGGATACCTGTGCAAGAGATAGTCAGTTGATTTAATCGATTGAGACAGACAGCACTTACAATTGTTTTCGACATTTTTAGTGATGGGACTCCAGGATTAAACATGCCCTGACTGCTAAGCTACCATATTTTTTTAGATTTATAAATCATAGTAAATATATACGTACATAGACTGGCACAACATCACATACGTTGCTCTGATCCGAAAGTAAGTTGCTTAAGAACTTGTATTATGAAATCAGAAACAACGAAGGTACCACAAACACCCAGACCTGTGAAAATGTAGATGAAGTGTTTACTACATTGACCCGGCCGGGAATCGAACCCAGGACCTCGCATCTGGCAACGACATGAAAATCGGTGTGTACGCCAATGGTCCACGGAGGTCGTCAATGAAGCTATAACGAGTGTAGCCTCTCATAAAACACTCTTCAAACAAATTAAATTTATACGCTGTTTATCTGAAATATCTAACATTGAAATTAAAGAAAAAGCTATCATCATGGCATTCGCAATACAGGGGTAGTCCATTGAACACATTTTTTGGACAACGTGACAGGTGATAAACCCATCGTCGTCTTTATGTCCAAGCCAATCATATAAATCGTACATATATTTTTGAAAACCCCATTAGTACGAACTTCCGAACAGATCTCGGGTCTCTTGACTTGAATTCCGAATCACTCAACCACTAGGCTATCGCGACTATTAATAGAATATAAAATTACTTCATGCCATCGATCGCGTGCTCGGAGAACCAGTGGAAATGGAACTGGACGAAGGTGTAGTTCCCTCGGAGGGGTCCGCCGGAGAGGACCGGCGCGACAGTGTCCTCCGCAATCATCCATTTCACTAAAACATAAAGACTAGAATAAGACAAGCATACTTGCTACTATAAGTTCCAATTATAAGTCTTATTTGGGTTTGAAAACTATCTAAAATTAATTTCTGATGGCTTGAGGTAAGGTATATGTATACATATTATTTATATATATACATTGAAAAGCCTCCCTCGAGAGAGACATAGATCCAGCAGTAGTTACACTATTGTAGGTCGTTATGTATGTACGTATATTTACTTACGTGTTCGTCCAGTGTTAATCGCTCGAAGATCAACATCTCCGTATCCCCGAAACACTAGCGGTCCCCGGATATGTGCTTCGTATGAATCCACGATAGCGTTTCTGGTCATAATGTTGATTGGCGATTGCTGGTGGCCGCTTCTGCACTGGCTGGGCCATTGGGTTTCATCTGATCATTAAAACAATGGTTTTAGAAAAAGTAAAAAATGAAATAGCTCAGTGGTTGGGTGGTCGGAATTTCGAGTCAAGTGACCCGAATTCGATCCTCTGGTGGCAGGCTCGTACCAATGAGTTTTTCAAAAACTTATGTACGGATTATACCGTTGGCTTGGACATGAAGACGGCGGCAGGCTCACTAACTGTTACTTTGTCACGAAAATATCTTCGGTGGAAGGTGGGTTGAAGTGACTTAATTGTTTAGACTAGACCTCTGTATACCCATGTACTGCGTGAAGATATTTATTACTTTATTTAAAAAGTGAATTTGTAGCCTATAAATGCTCACTGGCTGGACAGGCTGAAGGGGTTGCCTTGGGCAACTAGCGCGGGTGGAGTCACGAACGTGTACGGGAGTGTTCCCGTGGTCCTGCTAAAAAGCGCAAAGGCCGAACACCGTGGGGTTATAGTTGGTGCGAGCCCGACTTCATCCGTCCTTGCTCCCGCGGGGAGAGTATGCGCAAATTTTCCCACGTATAAAAAAGGACAGGCTGGACAAAATCCTTTTCTTTTGTGAGAGCTTAGAGTTGAGGAACGTCGGCCAATCTACTCCAGTGAGTGTTGGCAGACTTCTCACGTCCTCGGCTTTCTCAGGATGTTTTGCATCGCCACCCAACTCGTGGTTAATTCAGCACTTAAAATTGCTTTTTAACAATTTTAGTGGTGCCAAAGCCTAAAGCAATCCTGACCACTAGGTTATCTCCGCTAAAAATGAACATCGGCCTACACCATACCAAACATTTATGTAATTTATTGTTTTCCACTTCAATGCCTTTCAGGCAGATAGACTACATGAAACTCTTATTAATTACGATGAAGGAGGTAATCAATTAGACACGTATATAAATAATAAATACATAGATAGGGACAACATCAAAAACATTGCTCGGATCACAAAGTAAGCACTTGTAATACGGAATCAGAAACAACGAAGGTACCACAAACACTCAGACCGGAGAAAATGTTGAAAAAGTGTTTTCTACATTGACCCCACCGAGAATCGAACCCAGAACCTCAGAGTTGGCGACACCTTGAAAACCGATGTGTACGTCACTCGTCCATGCAGGTCGCAGATATCTAGGTAGAATGGTTAAAATTTGCATAAAAACCGATTTGACAAATTCGGTTTAGTGGCGATATCGATTTATAATTTTTCAGTAACTTATTATGTGGTGGTGTCAAGTGGCAGCTTCAATTTGGTTACTAGACCAGGGTATGACTACGTTCATTGAGAATGGCGTGAAGCAGTGACATTTTGTACTTCAGTGTTACTTTTGGTGAGTGAGATATCCAGAAGACCATACTTCTATCTCCTTCTTTTCTTAATTCTCTTTTCCCTATCCTTTTCCTATTCTTTCGTCAATGGTTGGCCAAATGTGTTATAGAGGCTTTCTCTATAACACATTTGGTGTTGCAAGTGTATGGGCGTTTATTACAGACAAAATAAACAGATTGTTCTTTTGCCACATTCCATATAAATTAAGTAATTTTTCCCCTTTCATGTAGCACAAAGCAAGAGATTTAAAACAGATCTTTAAGATTGTTAGCTGTCAGTCTTCATTGCAACGTCTTTACAGACTGTCGACTACTGTATTTGTACAGGAGTAGATTGCTTACGGTTCATCTTTCAGAAAATTCCTCGAGCTTACGAAGTTCTAGTGACTCATACAGAGGAAGAATACATACATAGATACATACAAAGATACGGACAGCATCACAAAGGTACATTTTCGGCATCGCATCTGCTATGCCTCTGGTATTGCGGATGTTCATAGGCGGCGGAAATCACTTACCATCACGTGAGCCACCTGCTCGTTTGCCTCCCTTTTCCATAAAAAAAAAATTGCTCTGATCCCAAAGCAAACAGCTAAAGCACTTGCATTTTGGATACTACGATGACACCAGACACCCAGACCTGAGAAAATGTAGATTAATTGGTTCTTTTCAACATTGAACCGACCACGAATCGAACCCGAGACATTAATGTCTTTATTTTTTCCACCTTATGTAAAAACTGACAACTTTTTCAATAAAGTTCGGAATAACACATACATAACAATTTTAGTTTTTTCAACCCTCTCTTAGTATATTATTTTTAACTATATGATTCGGAACTAAGTATTTAAAGTATTGTATTTTACATAATACTTACAACTGTAGGACCAGTCCAAAGAAGATGTATCACAGTTTACAAAACCTGCAACAATAGAGAATGTATATATTTTTTTTTATTTATTTAATATCATAGAACCAACAGCACATTAAAAATATAACAAAAATCTTAAAATTATACTTATTGCCTATAACAGGTTCATACTTTATAAAAATAAAAAAAGTATGTTATCACTTTTATAGTGGATGACTCTTAAATTATTGTCGTAGTAATCAGTTAATAATAATAAGTTAAAGACAAAAAAGTAATATTTAAATAATGAAAACTAAAAACTAAGTACGCACATTGTTATGATTATTATTAAAGAACATCTATTATATCGTCACGTATTTTTAATACTGGGATAATCAGAAGTGAAAAAATATCATTCCACTATTTCCCACACCGGGGTAGACAGAGATTTAGACAATTAAGTAATTTCGGCTCACCTTTCACCGTCCTGCCACCGATCCTGTCGCCGCCTTTATGCCCAAATCAATGATATAAATCGTACTAAGTTTTGAAAAAACTCATTGAAACTAGTTTACTACCCGGGGAACGAACTCGGGTCTCTTGATTCGTATTCCGATCACCCAACCATTCAGAAACTTTGACTGAGTATATTATATAAAAACATCCTTATCATATTGCCCCGCATTTTGGAATACTAGGATAAATATTTTAAGTTTTTTCGATCCAAATGTCACCGATGGTTATCTGGGAAAAGGTGACAGGTGGTGAGTCTGTCACAAGCTCAATGTCCCAACATATGGTAAAAAAACTTATCTAATCGTGCCTGTTGGTAATATACGACTGGTATAACCAGTTGTATATTACCAACGTAATATATACCACCAAGTAATATAAACCCATAACTGATAACAAATAACGATTATATGTTATCGAATATATGTTGCAGAGTGGTTACCGCGAAAGAATATACGCCTTTAAGTTCCTTTATAGTTTTGTGAGGTTCAATAAAAAATAAATAAACAAAAAATATCTTCACGCATTTTCCAACACTGGGGAAGTCAGAGGTCAAGACAATTAAGTAGTTTGTACCGAGTAGCGGTAGTTGTCACCTTTGTCTTTTTCCGCGAAGTTTATTTGGGACATAGCTGGTGTTGAGCCTATCACCGTCTTAGTGTAATATGCTTACATAGATACATATACTCACGTAGATAAATATAAATATATACATATCCATGACACGCGAACAAACGCAAAATGTTTGTGCCCTAATGGGAATCGAACCGGCAAAAATACGAAGGTGAATCACTACCAACTAGGATAAAATAATAATATAAAAGCAAAAGTAAGTGAGGTAACGCCTATACCAGAAAACAGCTTTTAAAAATTCTTTCACCAACAGAAAACTTTATTATCAGTAAAATAGGCTACATAATTTATACATGCGATTGTTGTCACTTGGTGAAATTGCATTGCATTAAAATTCATTGTTGAACACCGACCATCATCAATACCCTGATGATGTCGTAAGACGAAACCGGTCGGTTAATTAATAAATAATTAAATAAAGTGAATTATGTACAAGTGTTCAACAATGAATTTTAATATGCTATGTAATATTTAAATAGGGATCCCTACTTAAATTATAATATTGTAATCCAGTTTATCAAAAATAATAGTCATTATTTCATGTGCGTTACCGTTTTGAAATTTGTTAGAAAATTTAGATCCCTTTGTCAGTTTATTGGACGTACGCTGCTACTTTGTTATTTATGCGAATTTAGACAGGGGTAGACAGAGGTCCAGGCACTTAAGTCATTTCGACCCAACTTCCTCCAAAGAAATTTTTTTGAGATAACGTAACAGGTGATAAGCCTGTCGCCCACTTTTTGTCCAAGCCAATGATATAAATCATGCATTAGTTTTGAAAAACCCATTGGTACTAGAGAGAGTTTAGGTTAAACAAATCATATTATTATTGTATTTACTTTCGAAGAATTTTAAAGACATTAACGCAACCAAAGCCGCTGATAAAAACCAGTAACTCATAAATCTATTTTTACCTGTTTACTATTTATTAGGCATAATTTTGCAATAGCCATATTCGGGTTTTTACCGTAATAAATTGTCGAAGCGTAGACATATACAAACTTAAAATAAACTTTAAAAAGAAAAATGTCGGAATTTTCTACCGTTGACACAATATTTCATTCAAATAGCATCTTATCTGGAGTTGGATGACAGGAGACAAATATTTTACCTATTATTAACTATGTATTGTTTGTAGCTGATATCTGTTATACTATTGTGGAAGAAATATTAATGGCAGAACATATATTTATGTTATAGGCTCGTACCAATGGGTTTTTAAAAACTTATGTACGATTTATATCGTTGGCTTGGACGTAAAGACGGCGACAGGTTCACTATCTATCACTTGACAAAAGTGTCTTGAGTTGGAAAGTGGGTGGAAAGGACATTTATTTTATTTATTTATGTATTGTCTGCAGCTGATATATTTTATGGTGTTGTGGAATGAAATGTTTGTGTTTGGTGCTTGATGAAATGAGATGGCGAACTGCACAATCTTGCGATAGATGCAGGTTGGCTAGAACCGTTTTGTGTGGCGGGCTCGTAAAAATGGTTTTTTTTCAAAACCTATGTACGATTCATATCGATTGCTTGGACATAATGATGGCGACGGGTTCATCATCTGTCACATTGTTCCGAAAACGTCTTCGCTCGAAGGTGGGTGGGGTCGAAGGGACTTAATTGTCTAGACTAGACCTCTGTCTACTACTGGTACCATTGGGTATTGCGTGAAGATATTTATTTTTATTTTATTTCACTTTTATTATTTTGGGGTTAGGACCGTTGTTTCAGTTCCAAGACATAGAAATCACGCTGTCGTGTGTATGAATTGTCCCTATCAATACAAAATAACAGCTAAATTGTTACAGTATTTCCACACACGGTCCTCTTTCTTCCCGTGGGTTGTGTGATTGCGTCTAAGGAATGTCTTGAAATTGTTAGCGGATTCCGACAGACTGCGGGATATTTAAATACATAACAGTCTGTCTGCTGCCGCTCATAGGCTTCTCCCGTGAAGGAGGGTGGTCCACAATCGCCACATTTTAGATGCGAATTGGCGCCACCCATAGTGGGACAACCATTAGTGGGACAGAGTTTAAGGTGCGAGATGCGATCGCTAATCAGTAGCCATTCGTGGCGATTTTGGACAGTGTCTGTGTGTATGTAGTGTATACAGTGTATGTATGTATGTATGTAGTATGTTATAAATAAATAAATAAATATAAATATCTTCACGCAATTCCCAATACAGGGGTAGACAGAGGTCAAGTCTAGACAATTAAGTCCCTTTGATCTACCTTCCACCGAATATATTTACGGGACAACGTGACAGGTGGTGAGCCCGTCGCCGCCTTTATGTCCAAGCCAACGATGAAATTCGTACATAAGTTTTTGAAAAACTCATTGGTACTGCCACCTGGGGATCGAACTCGGGTCTCTCGACTCGAAATTCCGACCACCCAACAACTCGGCTATCGTGACTTAGTAGTATAGACTTAAAACTTATGTAGTATGTTAAATTATAATTTATGTTGTTGCAGTGTGGTATTGCCGTAAGAATTAACTATCCCCTTTTCTTTCAGTGGTTGTCGTAAGAGGCGACTAAGGGAAAAGTCTTTGTTGGCTACTGACAAATGGCGGGATAACGTCTCGAAGTAAATAAATAAAAATAAATAAATAAAATAAATATCTTCACGCAATTCCCAAATGCAGGGGCAGAAGAGGTCTAGTCTAGACAGTTAAGTCCCTTTGACCCACCTTCCACCGAAGATATTTTCGGAAAACGTGACAGGTGGTGAGCGCGTAGCCGTCTTTATGTCCAAGCAAACGATGTAATTTGTACCTAATTTTTTGAAAAATCCATTGGTACGAGCCTTCCACCTGGAGATCGAACTCGGGTCTCTTGTCTCGAAATTCCAACCACCCAACCACTAGGCTATCGTGACTTTTTATCTCGTAACATTAGATCAAATTTCAGCAGATCGGTGATGAGCACCAGCAGCGGATGCTGTCGCTTGTCGAATCCGTCCTTACGGGTGATATGTCTTCGATATCTGTAGACTGTAATATTTGTAATAAACCTTTGAAAATGCCATAAGAGCGAAACCGGTCAGGTATTTGATTACAATAAATAAATAGTGAAATGAGTAAAAGTGAATTTATATTAATTTAAAGATGAAATTCCAACAAGAGACCACAATGTTATGTTTTAAATTTATTAATTATATTGTTTTACGGCGATTCATACGTTATGGGCAGAGGCCTATGAACTTTTACAAGCCCATTTTTGTTTTCGGTAAAGTCACGATAGCCGAGTGGATGCGCGATCGGAATTGGAGTCAATAGACCTGAGTTATTATATAATCATAAATAATAAAAGAATGTTAGGGAAAATATAAATGTACATCAGATAATTGATATACAGTAACAGAAGCCCAGTCTTTGGGTTATCGGATTTTCACCTTTGGAAACCTCACCTTCGGATTGATTTCACCTTTGGATGGATTTTCGAATCACGATACCCCCGAGTTCCCCAGGTGTCAGGCTCGTACCAATGGGCTTTTTCCATTACTTATGTACGATTTACATATTGTTGAACATAAAGACACGTTGTCCCAAAAATGTCTTCAGTTATAGATCGGTGGAATGGACATCATTTTCTACACCTGTCTATCTATCCCAGTATTGGGGATTCTGTGAAGATATTTATGTCCGGTTTATATGTAATATTATTGTCTTGTAAGAATTATTTTTTTAATCATTAGGAACAGTATCATTAATTATTGTGCTTCAGTTTAAAGGTAGTTAGTTGTAGTAAGGTTAGGTTAGTATAGGTGTCAGAGAGACAAAGAATAAGAAGAAAAGTTCTCAAAGGTGATAAATGCATCTGTGAGGTCTTACGATTGAAGCTGTAAGGAGTTGCACGGGTTGGCTGCAGTATTTTATTGTAATTTAAGCATATTTTTGCGCATTTTTCCATTACCGCACAAGACACAGGTCTAGACAATTAATTCCTTTCCACCAATCACTGCCTCTTTGAATCTACATGATTGTTGATGAGACTGTTGTCTTAGAGTTCAAGTCAACGGTACAAATATACTTACATGGATACATATTTACTTAGATAAATATTCATATACACGTATAAACATTTCATGACTGAAGTAGAAACATTTATATTCATCACACAAATGTTTCTTCATATCGGGGCACTCGAACCCGCAACCCTTCGAAGGTAGTGTTATAAACAACTGGGCTATCGGGGTCTGTCGTCATTGTTGGCCGCAGTACTGATCACGGGAAGCATTAGATAGTTTGTTTAAAAACATCAAGTGTCTGATCGAGGACAGTAGACCAGATGGCTTTATTGTTTTAACTCGGAAAATAATGTTTCTATTACATTATTGCATATTAAATATTTATATAGATAATTCCATTGTTATCGAATCAAGGGTTTTGATAAAATATTTAAATAATTATTCCTGTATTTTTATTATCTTCATTGATATATTTCTAATTAATTTTTTATTGAAATTCTATATTTAGAAATATATATGAACATGTTCACTTACCAGCTAATCCTATAATATAAGCCAGCGTGTGAAACGTCATTATTAAATTATTTTTATTTTAAATTTAAAACTAAATAATGTTTTATATAAAAACTAATTGCGCACTCCCGATATCGGACGCCAACTGAATTTTGACGCATCGATTTTGCTTATATATGTGTTCTTATTTTTTTTTCAGCAAAACTTGCGACAATTTCTTTTATATCTACGCGACCGCGACTGGCAGGCACGGTTTGCACTGCAAGGAATCAGCGGCGTCTAGTATGTAGCGATAAGTCGATCCGGTGACATACGGTCTGTTAGAATCATGAACCGATTTTGTTGTCATGTTCATATTTTATCGACTATCGACGCGCAAATTCGTCTGCGCCAAATATATTTACAAATACAAATACATTTTTTATTACATTTTATAGATTTTACAATAATAATACATACAAACAAATATATAATATATATATATATATATATATATATATATATATATATATATATATATATATATATATATATATATATATATATATATATATATATATATATATATATATATATATATATATATATATATATATATATATATAATAATAATAATACATTTAAAAATTGAAATTTAAAATTTGAATTAATTTTTTTTTTAATTTACAAATTCACAGGATACATTACTTATATCGAATAAGCAACGTCAACTATGAAAAAAGTAAAATAATATCCTCACATCATTCCCAAAACAGGGACAGAGGTCTCGACAATTAAGTCTTTTCGACCCGCCGAAAGACATATTTTTGGTACAACGTGACAGGGGATGAGCCCGTCGGCATCTTTACGTCCAAGCCAAAATTTCGATTCAAAGGGCTCGGGGCCTTTGACTCGAATTCCGATCACCCAACCACTCGACTGTCGGTACTTTGTATATTATAGATCATCAAAAGATGCATGAACTTACTGGAAATGCGCTCTGAGTTTTGATGTGAAACATCTATAGCCGCACGTAAAACCGATTTCTGGCGTGGCGACGCTATACAAAGGTATACTAATTTACACCCTATTACCTGAGAATTAAGGTTTATAATTAAACACTAAAATCCCTTTTTTATATTTAATTAATTATATTCATATTATTAATATTAGTGACTATGTAAATTATATTAAGATTTCATATTTACATGAAAAAGTCACGATAGCCGAGTGGTTCGGTGGTCGGAATTTCGAGTCGAGAGACCCGAGTTCGATCCCCAAGTGGCAGGCTCGTACGACATAAAGGCGGCGACGGGCTCACCACCTGTCACGTTGTCCCGAAAATATCTTCGGTGGAAGGTGGGTCAAAGGGACTTAATTGTCTAGACTAGACCTCTGTCTACCCCTGTATTGGGAATTGCGTGAAGATATTTATTTTTATTTATTTATTTTATTCATATTTACATGAAAGGTCATTTCCTTACAGTCAAAAATGTTCAATAATTTTTAAAACGAATAAACATAAACTACCATTAAAATTAGCTGGAGATTTTAATGTAAATTTGCAAGAGCTGAATCAATGCCATTAATGACATTTCTTCAAAAAGAATTTCAATTGCAAATCAACAACAATCCAAAAGAATCTACTACCAAATATGGAACAACTATAGATGCTGTAATTGTGAGATATCTTGATAATGTTTCATCCAATACTTTTGTAACGTATTAAATAAATATATAAATATCTTCACGCAATTCCCAATACAGGGGTAGACAGAGGTCAAGTCTAGACAATTAAGTCCCTATGACCCACCTTCCACCGAAGATATTTTCGGGACAACGGGACTTTACTACTACGGGACTTTTGTAACGTAGTTTAATTATCATCGACCAATCGTCACAGTAATACCGGCAGAGGAAACATCGAATATAACTATAACTGAAGTCACAGAGAGAGAGAGCAAATATTTAAATTGTGGCCACTTGATATTAATATCGAATTTTTATATCAAATGTAAATAAATGTTTATTAAATAAACTGTAAGAAATTCGTAATACTTCATTTTTTCATTAGTATTTTTTTAGTACTTCATTTTTTCATTCCAGTAATAATATTATCTTTTATGCATATTACTTGTACACACACGATGTTTCACATCTGCCAGGCGTCCCATGACGGCTCACATTTTTTTAAATTATTGTTTAGATCTTAACTTAGACTTACTGAACAACTGTTTTGAAATTACTAATGAAAAATAAGAAGCAATATTAGTAGCTACGGTAAAATACTACAGTTCAAAGCGACTGAATCAGTGCAGTGTAGGTGAAAAAATGAAACGTACGCATAATATAGGTTTTGTTTATTCATTTCATAAATGCGAAAGAAGCATTTTAATATGACTTAAATTCACGATAGCCGAGAGGTTGGGTGATCGGAATTTCGAGTCAAGAGATCCGAGTTCGATGGCAATGCCTAATGATTTTTTTCAATAAAACTTATATACGAATTATATCGTTGGTATAAAGATGGTGACGAGCTCACCACCTATTACGTTGTCCCGAAAATATCTTGCGTGGAAGGTGGGTCGAAGGTACTTTCGTTAGTTGTCTAGACTAAGTGTATTTATTTATAAAGCGAGGTAGCTAACCAGAAGAAGAGTTTAGTCTCTATTCAGAATCACATAAGATTATTAGTTTAGAAAAAAAATGATACATGACTATAATTTGGATATGTATATAATTTAGTAAAAATAATTTTATGGTACACCATAAATTATGCTATATACTACTTATAAAGTTAATGCGTCACGGTTAGAATGCTCATAATGGTATCGTGCGAAATTATTTCAGATGTAATTTGCAAAATTTAAAAAGAATATCGAATTGCTCAGATAAGACTTGGATTTTAGATAATGTCCTTTGTATAAATAACGGCTGATTAATGATGCATTATATCAGGATTAAAACAATTAGTATGAATGATGTAAACGGAGAGTTCTTAGAATAAATTTCACTGTTATAATAATAATAATAAATAAAATGGTGCCTTCGTTGTTTCCGATTCCCATACCTCAAGTACTTTAGCATCTTACATTGGGGTTGGACCAATGTATGTGATGTTGTCCCTATCAATGAAGTGTATTATTTGTTTATTATTTAAAATAATATTTTCACGCAATTCCCAATACTGGAGTAGACAGAGGTCTAGTCTAGACAATTAAGTCCCTTCGACCCACCTTCCACCGAAAATATTGTCGGGACAACGTGACAGGTGGTGAGCCCATCGCGGTCTTTATGTCGTATAATATAGTACCTAAGTTTTTGAAAAAGCCATTAGTACGAGCCTGCCACCTGGGGATCGAACTCGGGTCTCTTGACTCGAAATTCCGACCACAAAACCACTCGGCTATTGTTACTAATGACTAATGACAGTTATAATGGTATTTTTTTCAACCTCTCGTTAATTATTCTCTATAAAACTTATATATGAACAACATCACATACATTGCTCTGATCCCAAAGTAAGCGTCTTAAGCACTTGTCTTATACAATCAAAAAACGAAGACAAACACCCATGCAGAAATAGTGATTTTCAACATTGACCCGACAGAGAATCGAACTCTGGGACTCAGACTTTAAAAACCTGTGTATATAGGCCGCAAATGATGTCAAAATTTTTCTAATGAAATCATTATTAGTACTTTTGTTTTGTGCCGTGAGGTATCAGCATGAGATTATACTGCCTCCAATATTTTCTTGACTATCGTAAGAGGTTACTTTGAGATTAGAAATGTTAATGACTACCGAACGATGGCGGGATAAACATATCGAAATATATCAGACCGAAATTCCGCAGACCGCTGACGGGCAGCAGTGTGTCAAGCCGCTTGCCAAGCGAGGTGATTATCGTAACGCCTCCCTCCCAGAAGAAGCCGTCCTGAGGATTGTATAAAATTTTGCACATGGACAGTTTATAAGTAACAAATTAATCATAAAAGTTTATCGCTATTAACTAACGGTTTAAAAATACAACATCGTTATGGCGACCGAAGATGGGCAGCAGCGTCTGAGGTGCAAGGTGTCTGATATTGCGATCGCCGATCCGCTTGCCAAGCGTGATAATTATGGCAAATCCTCCCTATGGGAGAGGCCTATGTCCTGCAGTGGACTTTAATAGGCCGTTATGTATGCATATGTAAGTAATAACACATACAACATATATGATTAACTCCGAGCCTATTATTGTATCAGATTCACAAGATTTCATTTGTGCAAAAATAATTTTGCTTAGTGCTAAGAAGATAAACATTACATAGATAATTATCTGACTTTCGCATAAATTAATAATATTTTAATTTTTAATTTTATCCAATATCAATACGATTGTTTTGATATGGATAAAAGATTAAAAAAATAATCATAAAAGTTTATCGCTATTCAGTAATTATTAAAAATTTCGCCAATCAAAGTCAAGGCAGATATTATTTTAAAATATAAATCCATTTAAAAAGTGGCACGTGCGTGAGTACACGTGATTTAGGTAATTTTTTTCTGTACTTAAACCTGTATTTACCCACCGAAAGATGTAACTCGGTTCTTTATTTCCTTCTTTAAAAATGTTTTCGCGACATTCACAATACATACATAGATAATTAAGTCCTTTCTACTCTACTTTTATGTAAAAAATTTTTTGGGCAACGTGACAGCCTATAGACGTCTTTCTTCTTTTTTTTTTTGGTCCAGGCCAACAATATACATAGCACATAAGTTCTGAAAAAAAAAAAAATCGAACGGTATCGAACGAATCGGAGTTAAATCGAATAACGATCAGCTAACCACTCGTCTATCGGGAATTTTTCTTTTTTTCTTACTCTGACATACTACATAACGACCTATTTAATTCTACTGGAGGACAAAGCTGCTCTTATAAGGAAGGAATTAGCCATTATCGCCATCCTTCGCAAGCGGAGGAACGATCGCAGTACTAGAAATCTAGAAATTTAGACTCTGCTGCCGTCACCGGTAGACTAATTTTGATTTGGTGTTTACATTTCATTGTATGTAATGTTTGCTAATGCATATAAAGAAATTTACAGAACTGCGTCTGCCGTACCGTCTGCGACTTCATTCATGCGAAGTGAAGAAATAATGTTTTATTTACAAAAAATATTTTTTTTATTCTTATTTTTTTTTTCATTTCTTATTTTATTTCTTTGCTTTAAGTCACGATAGCCGAGTGGTTGGGTGGTCGGAATTTCGAGTCAAGAGATCCGAGTTCGACCCCAGGTGGCAGGTTCGTACCAATGAGTTTTTAAAAACTTATGTACGAATTATTTCGTTGGCTTAGACATAAAGACGGCGACGGGCTCACCACCCGTCACGTTGTCCCGAAAATATCTTCGGTGGAAGGTGGGTCGAAGGGACTTAATTGTCTAGACTAGACCTCTGTCTACCCCTGTATTGGGAATTGCGTAAAGATATTTATTTATTTTTTATTTTATTTCTTTGCTAAAGTCTCCTACTGATAATAAAATTCATCATAATTTTCACCTTTCGCTTTTATATATTTTATTTTATTAGAGGATTAGAGACCATTTTACTAAGAGAAAAGTTGCTGTGCTTGGCGTCTGTGTGTATACTTAGCGGCGTCGCGCGCAGGTCGACTCATTTATTAATAAAAATCACACTCGGGAAGCTGGTACGGTGGACGTATCGTTTGAAGTCATGGACCTCAAAATGTGCACGCCATTTCGTTTCGTATCACTAATGCAGAAGACATAGAGTTAGTTGTATTTAATTTAACCATGGATAGAAACTTGATGTTTTCATTTACAAAGGATGTTAGGTTGCTTCGCTTCCTGATATCAATTCTATAAATAGTTTAACTTTGGAGCTAGGGTATTTCAAGGTGTTGTGGATCGTCGCCTGGTGGGATCATTACAAATGGGGTCAGATAGTATACGGGAGGATGTAATTACGCTTTGCGATCCAGAGGGGGAAGGCAATAGTCCTACAAGTGACATTATTTACTTATGTAAGTAATGACATTTGTTTCTTTAGGTCAAACTTTTAATGTTGAAACTTTAGGTGAGTACTAAGTATGATTTGGTCTACATTCATATTAACAGAAATGTGCAATTATTAAACTTTCTTGAAACCTTATGAACTAAATAATGAAAAGGCTAAATTGACATTCTATTATTATACATAATACATTTAGAGATTATACATAAGGGTATGCGCGAGACAGAACGCAACCACGAACTCATCTCACTCACCCTAATGATGGACCTACAGTCCTTTAAGCTCCTTTAGCTTTAGAACTCTTTTGAAAAAAAACATTGGTACGAGCCTACCACCTTGGGATCGAACAAGGGTCTCTTGCCTCAAATTTCGATCGCCCAACTTCTGACTTCTACTTACATATTACGTTTATTTGAAAAACTCTTTCCATTAGATTTATTCTTCTTCTAAGTCACGATAGCCGAATGGTTGGTTGGTCGGAATTTCGAGTCAAGAGACCCGAGTTCGATCCCCAGGTGGTAGTACCAATGAGTTTTTCAAAAACTTATGTACGAATTACATCGTTGGCTTGGACATAAAGACGGCGATGAGCTCATCACCTGTCACGTTGTCCCGAAAATATCTTCGGTGGCAGGTGGGTCGAAGGGACTTAATTGTCTAGACTAGACATCCGTCTACTGTTTTGGAAATTGCGTGAAGATATTTATATTTATTTATTTAGTGTTAAGTAGGTAAAAGACCGCATCCGCCCCCGCCCCCGCTCCCGCTCCAACGCTTATTATGTGAACACTGTGTCTTATACTGTCATTTCTTTCCGTCCGTTTCCGCATAATAACCCTCACATGAGCTTATTGTAATCTTCTTAATACCATTAAATTATTTATATCCATATCGGTTGACATCCTCGGAAGGTAGTTTCGTAATATATAGTTAAAGTTATGGTTTTATATAAAACTAGCTGCCCCCGCGGCTTTGCCCGCGGAACCCTAATGAAGTTTTTTAAAAAAAGTAGCCTATAATACTCCTTATAAGATTAGCTATCTGTCAGTGAAAGGCCTGTTAAAATCGGTCTAGCCGTTTCAGAGATTAGCCGAAACAAATGGACAGACAGACAACAAAAATTATAAAAAAAAATTATTTTGGTGTATGTGCCGTATATATTCATATACATGTAGTATAAACGGTTATTTATGTATAACAAACAGACATTCCAATTTTATAAATCGAAATATCTTCAAAATTAGAGGAACTAAGAAAGATTTAACTTTTATTTTTTGTACCTTGGATTACGATTAGGAACATACGTATCTGTCAAATTTTCCTAATGTTATCAATGAATGTTGAGGACGTTCAATGATGATATTTTTCTATCTGTACGCATTTTCCTAGAACTGGAGTAGACAGAGGTTTAGACAATTAAGCCGTTACAAGCCACCTTTCAGCAACCCTTATTTGGGACAATGTAACAGGCTCATACTTATACGGTTTCCCGGTAACCTCTCCTACCGTTCGAAACTCATAATAGAAGCCCAAGATAATTAATGAATATATAAACACATAGATAGATATATTTGTATACAAATGTATCTATTTATGTGTCTATATATCATCTATCTATCTATGTATATCATCACATTCTTTGCTCTGATCGCACAGTAAGCAGTTAAAGCATTTGTGTAGTGGAATAGGAAACAACGAAGGCACCACAAAGACTAGACCCGAGAAAAAGTAGAGAAAGTGGTTTTATTATATTGACCCACCCAGGAATCGAACCCGGACGTGTGTAAGCGTCCTCGGTGCTCGTCAAGATGACTGCAGTTTACGTCAGTAATGTTCCAATTTAGTTTTTATCTAAGTTACAATAGTTTTGCAAACTATCTTTTCTAAATATTATACAAGGATAATGCATATACGGTGTGAATTGTCGGTGTAAGAAGCCTTTCCTTTTCCTGGGAAAGACGTAGGTAGGTGTTTGACGTGCAGAAGTTATACGAGTAGTTAACATAGGGGTCACCAAAGAGATCGCGGGTTTGAACCATGTCCGTATCAGTTGTTTTTTTTTTAATTTCTCTTTATTTTAATGGTACGGTTAACAACATTCAGTTTTAAATTACAAACTAGTATTTGTTTCGATCCTCGCAGAAAACATATCTACTAGAGGTCGTCGTTCAGGGGCATGCTTGCTTGATTTAGTTCTATTTATTCCAAGATTCGAAGCCGGTGGAAGTAAAATTTAAATAAGGTTATTATTTAATTTCAATTGCTCGCGAATCCTCTATTTGTGATGAAGATGTATCTGTGTAATAAGAACAAGAACATAAACTGTAAATTTCAAAAACAAAGACACAGGGCACCTGATAGTCTAGTAGGTAGCTCTAGTGTGGCAAGAGGTTTGAGTCCCGTTCCGTTCCATGTTCCGTACTTATACGTACACAATGTACTTTCATACACACATACATACATAACGGCCTATTATAGTCCACTGCAGGGCATAGGCCTCTCCCATAGTGAGGAGCAACGCTTGGCAAGCGAATTGGCGATCGCAGTATGAGACACCTCGCACCTTAGACGTTGCTGTCCATCTTCGGTCTGATTATTTTCGTCTGATATTTTTAGAGATGGTTATCCCGCCTTCTATCGGTTGCCATAACGATGTTCACGGCTGTTTCCCTTAGTCGCCTCTTACGACATCCACGGGAAGAATGGCAGTGGCAATATTCTTATACCGTTACCGCACGGCGTATATATACATATATATATGAAAGTAAATTGTACCGTTGGCTTCGACAGGCAGGCTATAGACTCACCGCCTGTCCGGTTATCCTATATAGGCTTCGCTGAAAGGTAGGTCGAAAGCAATCAATTGCCTAGACCTCTGTCTATCCCAGTATCTTGATATAATAAAGGAGCAGGTAACTTTTGCAGTCCGCTAAACAACAAAGTAAATACTTGTACATACAATATAGGAAATTTGAAGAAAACAAACGAGCTTATCACAAAAATATTTATTAAGAACTCCAATCAGTGGATCTGCACTAGATCTTCTAATCTCAAGACTTTATCTCAAGGGATATCTTCAAATCGGGTTCAAATTGATACTCTCAATAAAAACATTGCAAACCGTCGGTGTGTCATTTTCAATATATTTGTGATATCTATATTTATTGTACTATTGAGGTTAACAATAATCAGTAATATTATTGGATTTTTAACTTTACTTTAAAAAATCTTTAAAATTTTTAGATGTTTGAATTGTAGTAAAGAATTTTGTCCTTTCGACTTACATTTCACCATATTTAGAACGATGTAGCAAGTGGTGAAAATATCACCGTAGAATGTTATACGTAAATGGAGTAATGTTTTATTATTTTCTATAAATAATAATCTTTATTATTAATGAACTAATTTGCAAGTCCCAATGTAAACAAAGTTTTATTTGTTACGATCAGTTCGGTTTCTGTTTTAAATTTGTTCTAATTGTTGAACCTTATGCAGTCCGCACATAGGGATAATATCTCTCTGAACCTAAAATAAGTAACTAGATCACTTACACTAATAGTCACGATAGCTGAGTGGTTGGGTGAACAGAATTCATGAGACGCGAATTCGATCCCTGAGGCTACCAAAAGGTTTTTTCGAAAACTTGTAAACGATTATTATCGTTGTCTTGGACATAGAGACGGCGTCGGGCTCACCACCTGTCACGATGTTCCAAAAAAATGTCTTCGGTGGAATGTGTGTCGAAAGAATTTATTGTCTATCCCTATATTGGGAATGTATGTATTTGGACAGGACTTCAATTTAGCTCAATACTCTCTTTGAATCTATATTTGTTAATCAATTAATGAGAAATAAAAAAAATCAACTGTCACGAGCGGGATCAAAGACCAGTTAGACCTTCATGTCTTAAAATTTAATAAAAATTATATATAAAAACATATTTCAAAATCTAAATATATTGCTTGTTAAATTTAAACGCATGTTTTAACTTTGTATGAATGAATGAATGAACGACTGAATGAAAATACTTTTATTGTACACCACGAAATCGAAAAAATTAAAAATTAAAAACTAAGAAATCTGTACAATATGGCGGCCTTATCGCTGCATAGCGATCTCTTTCAGGCAATCAAAGGCGTTAAGAAGTTGCGTTACAGATACCTTTGTACTCGTATGATGGTAAAACTGCACCCAGTAAACACCCACTTATGGGCAAAGAACCTTCTAAATACTGCTTTAGACGGATTAGAACAGGAAAACGTCCGCCATGCTGTCCTGTTATGTGTTGGTGGACTTCGCACGCACTCAAAATAAAGTAAAAGTAAAATTTAATTTATTGTACAGACAGAGCAATAACAGCGATCTCTTTCTAGGCTTTAGGGAAGAGGTTTCTTCTAAAGAAAGCGTAAGGGCTGTATTAAAAACAATATAGTATATAAAAAGAAAACATGTAATTATACACAAGAGAAGTAATGCACAAAAGATTAGAACCTAAATTATATGGAAAATAAATTTTCTATGTGCTCGACTGCATACAAAATATATGCACGTTGCTAATATGATTACATATTCTTAAATATAAAAGAAAATACATATTCTTAAGACTAGTAATAGGTTAAGAGGATATATAATCAAGATTTAAAGTTGTTTTTGTATTTATACTTTATTGTAAACCTTAAGAAGATAGTTATACAAAGGGCGGAGTTCTAATTTAGTTTTTAAGATAAAAAGGGATTGAACAAAAGAGATTGAGATTGTTTAATACCCAAAGGTGTAATTATACATTTTTTTTTAATTATTATTCTTCAGACAGGTTGGCTTCATCCCGATGTGTACTTTAACCGAATTTGGAGTAAATAAAATTGCTTTCATAATTTTCAGTAAACCGCGATTGAACCTGAGTAGCTTGATTTCTAAAGCGAGCGCCCTAAACACTAGGCTGGCGATATATACTAGATTAAGAGCTGTGGCTCTTAATGATAGAACTAGCGTAAAGTGGTCAGCTAAACTGATTTAATCTAGATTAGATGGTTAACATGGCAGCTATAAGTAGGTCTGGTTAATGACTGTTAGTAAACGAGTGTGTGGGACTGTGTCTACCCACGTTGACACACATTTACACATCTGAGATGTGTAATTCTTAACCGCCATATACTGCTCGCGGATGGTGAAATGGGGAATTCAAAAACTACGTTACATATTGCATTTGAAGTAAACTGTATTAGCGTTTTTTCTTCACGCATTTCTTAATAGACCGACCGACGTTTCACCGTAGCCAATTCTGGGACAACGTGACAGGTGTGCGCCCATCGTTGTGTCAATTAGCAACACTACAAATTGAACTTAATTTTTGAAAAAACTCATCGATATGAGCCTACCTCCTGGCGATCGAACTAACGTATCTAGACTCGACTTCCGATCACTCAACGATTCGGCTATCGTGGCTGGTCTAAAAACTGACATTTTAGTGGTGTTATTCTACCACGTCTTCGTTTATTGGTGGATAATGTTGTGGGCTGCAACATTAGCCCAACGCAGCAAATTTTGTTTATATCAGATACTTGTTGCGCACCGCGGCTCTACCCGCTGTTTAAAAGTTAACGCGGACACCTTATTATTTTTCTAAAATAAAAGTAGCCTATTAACTAAGGCTACTTTTATCAAACATCCGTTATCTGCTAGCTCGTAGCCCAGCCGTTTTAGAGATTAGCCTGAATAAACAGAAATACGGACAAAAATTTTAATAGTTTACTATTATTATAATTTAAGTACCTTTGTACGTACCTTAAATAGTATATTCATTGTAGATAGGGGGTCATTGTAGAAGCGTGCTCGTTGCGACCCCTGCCAGCCCTTTTCAGGGCTGCAATTCTACACAGCTGCGCACCCATGCCAACGAGGGTTAGGGCGTCCCCCCAAGGCAACGCACACCAGTTCGTCCCCGTTGGTGTGAAATGCAGCGCGCAAAGCGGCGATGGGGACCGCCACCCGTCACGCACAGCCCGACACGGCGGAAGTTGGAGGACGGAGTACAGAGTTGGCACGTGGAATGTTAGAGGAGGAATGAGAGATAAGACGAATGAGTTGATTGAAATAATGAAAGAAAGAGAATTAGATGTCGTGTGTTTGTCGGAGACCAAGCGGAAGGGCAGCGGTACTGAAGAGCTCCCTGGCGAAGCGTTAGCTCTATGGTCCGGAGTCCCGGAGAGCGAGAGCGCCTGCCAGGGAGTGGGGGTGCTGCTGTCGTCGCCAGGGAGTGGGGGTGCTGCTGTCGTCTCGATTGGTCGATGTTATGACTGAATATAAGGTTGTGAACTCGAGACTTCTCAGGGTTCGCTTTAAATTGGGACTGACGAAGTTATTCCTTTTGGCTGTTTATGCGCCGGTAGCTTCGTCGTCCAGAGCTGATCTGGAAGAGTTTTGGGAGAATGTAAGAGAAGTTCTAGACTTGGTTAGAGGAAACGAAAGAATTGTTGTATGTGGTGATTTGAATGGATGGGTTGGTACCGCTCGGCCAGGGTACGAGTCGGTGCTTGGAATGTTTGGCGATAAAAGGGTTAACGATGCTGGCAAGCTTTTACTGGCTGTATGCAAGGAAAAGGGTTTTCTTGTGACAAACAAAATGTTTAGTCACAAGAAAATCCATATGTATACTAGAACAAGAGAGAATGAGAGAAGTATGATCGATTTATTCCTGGTGGATGACCGACAGCGAAAACAGGTGATGGATACGCGAGTGTTCCGGGGTGCTGACCTGGGAACGGATCACTATCTAGTGATTACTAGATTTAGGGTCTGTTCGCGGGTTGGCGCCACCGGACGGCGATACCAGAACCACAGTCGGTCGATAGCATCCGAAGCTGGAAGCTTCAGGAAGCGGACACTAGGGATAAATATCAAGCAAGGGTAGCCGAAAAGCTGGACAGCATTGATGTCAGGAAAGAATGTGTGAAAGAAATATGGCAGAGCCTTAGAGATGGAATGGTTAGTGCAGCGGAAGACGTGTGTGGAACTGTGAAAAGAGGTAGTAGTAAAAAGGGTGATGCATGGTGGAATGACGAAGTGAAAGAAGCTGTAAATAAGAAGAAGAAAGCATGGTTAGACTACTTGGCCTCTAGTCATGATAAGGATATGAGAGAGAAGAGGAAAGAAAGATATAAGCTCCAGAAAGTTCACACGAAAGCATTGATTGAGGAAGTGCGTGAAAGGAGTAGAATGGAAGCAGACGAAAGGTTGTCGCACAACTTCAAGGAGAACTCCAAACTCTTCTGGAAAGAGGTTGGAAGGACCCGGAGTGGTGCGACAGCCTTAAAATGAATAAAGTTCTTTCTGAGAGGACGTCATTGGTTCCCAATGACGTCCTCTCAGAAAAATCGGACATCATGCAGCGATGGAGCGAATTTTATAGAGAGATGTATGCGTGTGATGATCTTAGTGAGGGATCCGGGGTGAAGCCGTGACTGGTACGCCAGACTCGGACCTCGATGACACTGAGGTCATCAGTATGAAAGAGATTGAATGTGCGATTAGAAGTTTGAAATGTGGTAAGGCTGCGGGACTAGACAGAGTTACTGCTGAAATGGTCAAGTATGGTGGGCCACGCGTCTGGAACAGCTTTCATCTGCTGTGCAATTTGTGCTAACGAACGGGGCTGTTCCGGATGATTGGCGATCCGCGGTCATTGTGACTTTATATAAAGGTAAAGGTTCACATTATGACTGCGGTTGCTATCGGGCGATCAGCTTGACCAGTTTAGCAAGTAAAGTTTACTCGAAGGTTTTGACACGTAGGATGCAAGATAAATCGGAAAGATTTCTATGGGAGGCACAATGCGGATTTAGACCTGGAAGAGGATGCACGGATCAAATGTTTTCTCTCCGCATGATCACGGAGAAGCTTCTGGCTGCTAACCAGAAGATTTTCTGTGCTTTTGTGGATCTTGAGAAAGCATTTGATAAGGTTGTAAGGAAGAAAATGTGGGAACTGTTGCCGGGGTATGGTGTGGATGGTCGATTGCTAAGGGCTGTGCAGTCACTTTACTGTGACTGTAAAGCCTGTGTGCGGGTAGGGCATGACCTGTCACCCATGTTTAGCGTCCAAACGGGCGTAAAACAGGGTAGTGTTATGTCTTCCTGGCTGTTCATACCGTATCTCGACAGCTGTTTACAGAAGCTGAAAGATAGCTGTATGGGTGTGAAATTGGGTGACATAAAAGTAAATTGTCTGCTTTATGCAGATGATGCAGTGCTTATTGCACCATCAGAGGCAGAACTGCAGGCATTAGTCACGTGTATGAAAGAAAAATGTGAAATCAATGGTATCCGTTTGAATGCTAATAAAACTAAGGTTCTGGTATTAGAAAGGGACGAAGAAAGAACGAAGTGCGAAATTTGGGAAAATCAGGAATGTCTAGAACAGGTGAATGAAATTGTATACTTGGGGAGTGCGTTTAGCCGGGATGGAAGATGTGATTTAGATGTGGACAGGAATGTCGCTGCCGGGAACAAAGTCAATGGTGCCCTGACTGCGTTAATCAAAAGGCAAGGCGTTGTGAAAAGTGCACGCCTTGCAATACATAACGCAGTGTTGGCACCGACTTTGTTATATGGCAGCGAAACCGGGGTATGCCAGAAGAAGCATAAAAGCAGGTTGAATGCAGTGGAGATGCGATCTCTTCGTAAAATGTGCGGCCTTACCATGGCCGACCGAAAGCGAAACGAAGAGATTCGCAATATGGCAGGTTTGAAAGATGACCTTGTCTCAAAAATGGATAAGGGCGTGCTTCGATGGTTTGGGCACGTTGAGCGAATGAGTGAAGATCGAATGGTGAAGAAAATATGTAGCGCGAAAGTTAATATTAAAAGGTGTCGAGGTAGACCGAGACTAACTTTCGAAGACCATGTGAGCAAATTGCTCGAAGAGGGGAGGGTATTCGGATACCTAGACGTGCATGAATGAAGAAGATGATGAATCTGAAAGAAGCGAAAGAAGTATGTAGGGATCGTGACACTTGGCGATCTGTTCTCTCTGGCTACCCTGTCAGGGATTGTGCGTGAAGATAAATAATAAAAATAATAATAATTAAATAGTATATCTTTCCATGCATTTATTGAAAAGCTGTTAATTTGAAATTACAAAGAGACACTTAGAAAGAGAACTAAGTAATTACAGAGAGACATTCAGTTTTATTTATATGTATTGATTGTAGCTGTTTGCTGTCCCTAATAAAATAAAATAATCGTCTGTGTTAATAGTTAACTTTGAGCTGCTGGATTTGTCTTTCTATCTTGGGTCTTAGGTGTAACAGCATGTTAGTGAAGTTAGTTAATAAATACAGCACTAAAATTATGCATTTGGAACAATTTGAAGGAAAAATTTTTGAACTTTTATTACCAAAAATTTTGTATAGTGTGTAATCAGTTTGACGAACCCGACTGGGTTACTAAACATTATTTGATGATTAAAAAGAACATAAAAATTTTTGAATTGCGAATTAGGCGTAAGAATTTATTCTCCTCATGAGAGCAATAGTCGTTTAAGAGAAAGGCCTTCAAAATGAAATTGGCTACGGACAGATGGCGAGAAAACCATCTCAAAAATACCAGACCGTAATTCAGCAGTCCGGCGACAGGAAGAAGCGTGCGTCTAAGGTGAGTTCTCCGGTACTATGATCATCAGTTCATTTTCCTCGCTTGGATAAGAAGGTAAATCTGTATATGAATATGACAAAGCTTTCTTCGTATAGTGAACTTTTCCATATGCAATAAGTATGTACTTGATTGATAACCTTGTAAACGCAAACTGAGCGTAGGACGATCCATTACGACATGAAGTGACGTCCTGTACTGAGCCTGTGCTCACTGCGGGAGCTGATGGACGCAGGTGGCTCAGAACCGAATGTTGAAGCAGTCTTTGGAGAAAGTCTATTTTTTGCAGTTGACTTTCAGTAGCGGAGAACAGTCTGTAAAGACGAAGAAGAAGAGAGGAAGCCTCTGTGTAGTAAAGAAGTCAATAATAAGTCAATATCTTCGCACATAGTCCTTGACGGGGCAGCCAGAGAGTATAGATCGCCAAGAGTCAAGATCCTTACAAACATAGAGATGTTTGTAAGGATTTGTAAGGATCTGACTTAGAATTCGAAAAAGCGAAAGCGCTTTTTTCGAATTTATTATATTCTTCATACAGTCTAGGTGTCTGAGTTTTAACCTTCGCCACTTCGAATAGTTAATTTTTAGTTAGTATCTTTCGAAATATATAGTTACTCTTTACTACGATGTGTAAATGAATAAAGACCGAATGTCTTTATTCATTCACTCATCGTGCCCAAACCATTGAAACACGCGCAAATCTTTTTTAGCGGTAAGATCATCAATATTCTTATTAAAATAAGTAAAAGAAAGTAAGGTTAATTAACCAATTAAAATTAAGATGGTTCAAATGCATCCTTAATTATATAATCGTTGTAATAATTAGACTTGTGCAGTTGATCCTATTAGTGAGAACGTTAACACTGGCCATACAGATATTCTACCGGAATTATTAATTTAGAGGTCTAGACGACAATTTATATGATGCAATATCGTGCACTTGTCTATATATTTTTAAATAAATAAATATTTTCACGCAATTACGTGAGGATCTACAAAGTTCTTTATAAGTCCTTCGTAGATACCGTCGCTTCATTCAAGTGGATACAATGAATGAATAAATAAAAGATAAATAAAAATTTCTTCACGCAATTTCCAATACTTAAAAAAACTTAAAAAAAACTCCGTTAAGGAAGGCAAAGGAACAGGTGGCTCACGTGATGGTAAGTGATTACCGCCGCCCATGAACACCCGCAATACCACAGGCTTAGCAGATGCGTTGCCTCCCTTAGAGTGACCCCCTCCCCCAGAATTGGGGGAGGGAGGTGTGTAGGCCACCGGTTACCTGCACTCAACAGACGAAACGCAGAAGTTTGTTAGACTTCTACTTCACGCCGGTATTCTGAGAGGTAGTGGTAGTTCCCCGGACGAGCCGGCCCATTCATGCAACAACAAAAGCTGATGGGTGGCTCTACCACTGTGGGTAGACAGAGGTCTAGTCTAGACAATTAATTCCCTTGACCCACCTTCCACCGAAGATATTTTCGGGACAACGTGACCGTCGCCGTGTTTATGTCTAAGCCAACGATATAGTTGGTACATAAGTTTTTGAAAAACTCATTGGTACGAGCCTGCCACCTGGGGATCGAACTCGGGTCTCTTGACTCAAAATTCCGACCACTCAACCATTCGGCCATCGTGACGATTTTACAATGAATGAATGAAATTTTATTTCCAGAAATATGGTAGTCTGATATTTAATTTTAGTTCCACTTATTTTTTCGACAGTAATCGAACAAACAAATTAAAAAAAAAGTAAAATAGAATTATTAAATTAAAAAGTTAAAATTTCAACTGACTCGGGCGGGATTATGTACCAACTATATCTTCACGCAATTCCCAGTGGTGGAAAGTCGAGTCTAGACAATTAAGTCCCTTCGACCCACCTTCCACCGAAGATATTTTCGGGACAACGTGAGAGGTGGTGAGCCCGTTGCTGTCTTTATGTCTAAGCCAACGATATTCGTACATAAGTTTTTGAAAAACCCATTGGTACGAGCCTACCAACTGGGGATCGAACTCGGGTCTATTGACTCGAAGTTCCGACCACCCAACCACTCGGCTATCGTGACTTTTTTTCTCAAAAAAAGTTAAAATTTTAACTGATATAGTTGGTCACTCTAAAGTTCAGCATAAATATGCTTTAAAAATCAATAAAATTGCATAGTAAAAATAGAATTAGTTCTAACTACATAATAACTAGGATGAATAATAAATAAAACACGGTCTTCATAAATTTAACAATGGATAAAGTCTGTTAAAATTTAATGAAGAATAATTTCAATCAAAATGACAAAATATTGCAACAAGGTTTTTTCTAAGTTATACCAAAGTTATAACAATAATAATTTATTTTTAATAATCATAGACTACTTTTAGTGGTCTGTTCAAAAGTTAGTTCAAAGAATAAGTGATTTATAATAAGCCGAATAAAAATACTCAAGACTTGGCCTAACTGTCGAGATACCAGGCCAAAAAAATAAAAAAAAAGAATAAGTCATTTCAAAATGTTAAAAAATAATATAATTTTAATGTTAATTTTCATAAAACTATACAAACAATTTTTGCATATATCCTCGCAGTAACAGCGTAATCAGCATCGCAACCGTGTAATTAACGATTATGTTAATTTCGACGTGCAGACAGCCCGACAGACAAACGGCATCAAGTTTTATGTGTGTCAGCTGCATGCGAAATTGATCAACGTACGTAGACTGGAACGATGAATATTTACAAAATATATTGACAGTGATTTTTAAATAATAGAAGTGACATTTATTGTGTAATAATTGTCACTTCTATTATAACATTCACTGTTTTTTTTTCACATATGTGACAATTGTTAATATAGTTTTTTTTTTAAAAAGTGCGACTGCGTACAATTTTTAATTTAATTAAAAACTAAAGAGAAAATTAATTCAATTTAAATTGTCATAGACATGTGATATTAGAAGATAGCTAAAAAATTATTTTCAAACGACAAATTTTTTTTCATAATATGGCGTCTCGTGGTCTCCATATTTAATTTTGTTTACTGTCATGTCTTTACTGACATATAAATAACATAAATCGATTGACATAGGAATCGTCAAAAGCGGCCCATTGATTCGGTCTCCATTGAGCTACAAAGTAACTGAAGAAGATATGTACGTGGGCTAATAAACAAATTAACCTCCATAGCGACGTAATCTAGTTAAAAGAAATATCCTCCTTCCAAGACAACACAAAAAGCAAATAATCTTCCATAGCTACGACTCTCAACTTAGACATATAAGTTCTTTCCTCTCTCTTTTAACGGTACATGGCGATCACTAAAAATAATAATAATAATAAAAATATCTTCACACCATTCCCAACACTATGGTAGACAGAGGTCTATACAATTAAGTCCTATCGACCTTCTTCTACCGAAGACATTTTGGGACAACTTATGTCCAAGCCAACGATATGAATTGTACATACGTTTTAGAAAATTAAACCCAATGGTACGAGCCTGCCATCTAGGTATCGAACTCGGATCATTTGACTCGAATTCAGATCACCCAAACACTCAGCTATCGTGACATTCATAATACATGAATAATAATAAAGCTTTAATTAATTATCTAAAAAAATCTGTGTAACATTTAGTGCAAATTGAGAGGTTTCTAATAATCTTATATTAATTTCTAAAATGATTGTGAAAACATTTATCACAGAACAATTGTTGGAACAACTATTAATATATGAATGTTCTTAATAGTTGTTCCGACATATTGTTCTGTATTAAATTTAGTCATATTTTATTTATCAGCAAGCTTTTATGACTTGTGTGCGTTTAAAATTTGCTATGAAAATCTTCATATGATGACAATGGTCTTACAACTAGTAACATGGTCAAGACTAGTTTAATATAAGTACATTGAATATAGTATGTAACTTCCTGAAGGCTTAGTGTATAGACCTCTAACTTATACTTTATACTTGCCCTACTTCGTGACAATAACTGCTTGGCGCACCCACGCCATGTGATTAAAAACGTTTCCTATATTTTTTATACATCAAAAGCAGTATTTTTTTCATATTTAGAATGTAACAAGTTTTTTTTTTATTTACAACTATGGTCACAATAGCCGGGTATTTGGGTGATCGGTATTCGAGTCAAGAGACCCGAGTTCGATCTACAAGGGGGCAGGCTCGTAACAATAGACTTTTCCAAATAAACTTATGTACAATTTATATCGTAAGTTTTGGACATAAAGACGGCGATAGGATCACTACCAGTCACGTTGCCACTAAACGTGTCTTCGGTGAAAGGTGGGTCGCAAGGACTTATGTCTGTACTTCTGTTTACCCAGTATTGGAATTGGCGTGAAGATACTTGTAACTAGCTAACCCCAGCCACGCCCCGCTGTTCAGACAGCTATTTAATCAGGAAAAATATTTAAATAAACAAAATATTTATTTTATCTTTGTTCTAGAAAGTGTATAACGGCTTATACATACATAAATAACGGCTAGTTAATAAATTGCAGGACAAAGGCCTCTCTTGTACTAAACTCAAAGAGGGTTCATAATCGCCACGCTCCGGCGTTTAATTGGCGATCACAGTACCAAACACCGCACATAATATACGGAGCTGCCCATCACAGGTCTGCCATTTTTTGGTCTGACTTTTTCGAGATTGTTAGAGACAGAGTATTTTGAAGGCTTTTCTCCTAGTCGCTTCTTACAGCACCCATGGGAAATTAGGGAATGGTAAATTGTTTGACTTATACCGTACGAAATAAATGATAAATGTACTAAAGATAGACAGATAATTTTTTATTACACGTAATATTACATAAATAACTTATTATTTATTATCTCAGACCGTAGACTATACTTTTGACTTTTTTCAGACTTAAAAACTACAATCGGTGGTCATATTGCTTTAAGCGATTTCTGCCTGACAAACCCGGTATTAAAAGCAATATTCGCTCAATATTACACAATTATATCTGATAACCATAAGTCACGATAGCCGAGTGGTTGGGTGGTCGGGATTTCGAGTCAAGAGCCCCGAGTTCGATCCTCAAGTGACCGTACCAATGGGTTTTTCTTAAAACCTATGTACAAATTATATCGTTGGCTTGGACATAAAGACGGCAACGGGCTTACCACCGTTCTTCACACACATTGTCCCGAAAATATCTTCCGTGGAAGGTGGATCGAAAGGACTTAAATGTCTAGACTAGACCTCTGTCTACCCCTGTATTATAAATTGCGTGAAGATATTTTTTTTATATCTGATAACCGTTATTGAGATAATTCCAAATTAAAATGTGTTTTTAAGCATTCATTGTAAAAGTGTATCGATCTTTCGACACCCTGATTTCTTTGATATACTAAATTATTTATTTATTCTTTGATATACTAAAAAATCGCATCCAAAGACCACATTTTAATCTTTGATAAATCACATATTCTGTGAGAACAAACGTCCTACGGATGTGGATCAATGATTTCCTTTAACTGCGTTCACAATGTTAAGGTCTATCTACATTATAAATAACTATACTATAACCTTCCCACTTACTCTGATAGTCTGTTATCAAGATTAGAAACGTTAACTACTTTACTTGAATTATAATAATTAGTCATTGTACGCGTTAGATAGTGGGTACTTTTTTTGGAGATAGAAAAGCAATACTCGGAATACTATTTTGTCGATTGGCTACATTATAATTAAAGCTACATTTAATATTGTTTACAAATTAAATATTTCCGTATTAGTAACTACTATTATATTGTCTTACTATTATCGGAAGTAATTTAATTGTGCTGCACAATTATAAATATTTCTACATATAATGATCCGTGTGACCTTTAGAGGTTAGAGCCATTGGTCTCAAAGTGTTGGGTGGTTATCGGAGACTAGACGGGGGTCTAGGTTTGATGGAATCTCTTTCTTGATAAGCTAACTTTACTTTTTGCCATTCAATCACGGCACAATCTTTTAATTAATTGACCGATCAATATTCACTTATTTTAATGTAATAATATAAAATATAAATAAAATAATAAATAAATATCTTCAAGCAATTCCCAATACAGGGGTAGACAGAGGTCTAGTCTAGACAATTAAATCTCTTCGACCCACCTTCCACTGTAGATAATTTCGGGACAACGTGACAGGTGAGTCCGTCGCCGTCTCTGTGTACAAGCCAATAATATAATGCGTACATAAGTTTTTGAAAAATCCATTGGTACAAGTTTGTCAACTGGGGACTCTTGACTCAAAATTACGACCACCCAACCACTCGACTTTCGTGACTGACTTAAACGTCTGTCTTTTTTTCGAAAATTATTGATTGGAACTCGACTGCGACACAAATTTTCATAGTTAGATCTAATGTTTAGATTTTTATTGAGTTTTGGGAATATGGTAGAAAAGAAGATGCAGGGGCACTCACCGAACCAGCTAGATTTTGTTAGTGGTCTATGAAAAAAAGTCTGGAAACCGGAGTAGTGGTTAGAAATCTCTAGACCCTTTGAACCATTTGAACCTGCCTTCATAAGCAAGGGTTGCCGGTTCGAATCCCGCTAGGGGCGAGTCTTTGGTGATGAGTGTGAAAGTTTTTACTCGAGTCATGGTTGCATTTATGTGTATATTAATATTCATCCATGTTAAAATATATATGAATGGAAGTACATTATACTGTTGGTGATAGACTCACCACCAGTTCCGTGGTTCAAAATAAGATTTGATGAAAATACTTCATTATCAAGAACTCTGTCTACTCCAGTCTTCAAAACTTCAGTTTCCTAACGAAACCGGACAGCGAAGGCAGAGTTAAAGATAACAAACATGCCTTGGAAATAGTAATATTCACTTACAACTTACAGTTTTTCCTGTTATCATTCTGTATTATCAGAAGTTAGCAGATTAATTTAATTCTACTTTTAGATAGTTAGTTCATACTTTTAAATGTCAAATTTATATTATTTTGCTGTTTGGCATTTTGAAAGTTGTTCTGATTATAGTCTCTTCAATGTTATTTTAATATTGCTTGGTCAGCAATCCAAAGGTATATCAGCTTCGTCTACCATATCAGAATATTATAATGAAAACATTATTTAGTTAGCATAATGATATAATTATGTTGATTGATTAATCCTACTAATTTTATAAATTTGAAAGTATTTTGTTGTAATTTATTTGCATGCGCTAAATCTAAGTTTAAGAACCAAATTGTTACAACACTGTCAACACTAAAAGTTAAACTCATATTAATTAACTATGTAATGTAATCAGAGTTGCTTCTTTGATCTTTTTGCTTCTCTTTTGCCACATTTGTTTATATGCTAATTTTAATGTATCTAGTGGCTTCAATTAAAATAACATTATGTATTCAATATGTGGATAATGTAGTGGGCTGCAATATTATTTCAACTTTAGCGCAGAAAATTTTATGTGTACTTCATATATTGTAGTTGTTTTTTGTCCCTAATAAAATAAAATAAAATAAAATATAAAAATAAAATAAAATTAAACTATTTTGAAACTGTATTTCTTAACTATGCCAATGTATAGATACGGAACGCAAACAAAGATAACGTCAAGATGAATCTTACTTTTTGTTCAGTTTAATTAAAACACATCATAGTTGAGTGTTTGTGGTGGTAGGTGTTAATTGAAAATTAGATAATGTCAGATGATTTGGAAGAAATTAAAGGTGCTGAGAAACATTACAGCTATGACGAAGCTGTGGAATTAACCGGTAGGTTATTTTTTATGCAAGTTGCTCATTATTTTGGCGAAGTAAATACCCAATAAATAAGGTGGTCGTCATGACCACCTTAGCTGATTGGCGTACACGCCTGGTTTTCATGGTGTCGCCAGCTCTGAAGTCCCGGGTTTGAATAGCGGACAGGTTAATATAGAATTCAATTTTTCTACATTTTCTCGGGTCTAGATGTTTATAGTGCCTTTGTTTTTTCTGATTCCATAACACAAAAGTAAATACCTAATATTTACTTTTGTATCAGAGCAATGTATGGGATGTTGTGCTTATCCACGTGTGTAATTATTTATTAATTTATCTAGCTTACCTTACAGGATATTCTATAAAAATCCTTTGCTTATACTTTTCAAAATAGCGCTGTGTTTACTACCAGTTTGGCGATGAAGGAAACATCCATGGAAACATGCTCGTGTAAGAAATAACAAATAATATTAGATACTAAAGGCGTTTTCCATACTCCAATCTACTAGTATCTTTAATGTTTGATAGAAAGACTTTGATTCACTGTGGCATTAAACATATGTTATATTTACCCGACCGGATAGCCTAGTAGGTAGTGACCCTGCCTTCGAAGCTAGGAGAGTCCCCCGGTGGGCAAATATTTGTGTGATGAACTTGAGTGTTTACTCTAGTTATGGATGTTTGTATGTAAAAAAATAAAAATATCTTCACGCAATTCCCAATACAGGGGTAGACAGAGGTCGAGTCACCTTTCACCGAAGATATTTTCGGGACAACGTGACAGGTGGTGAGCCCGTCGCCGTCTTTATGTCCAAGCCAACGATATTCGTACATAAGTTTTTGAAAAACCCATTGGTACGAGCCTACCAACTGGGGATCGAGCTCGGGTCTATTGACTCGAAATTCCGATCACCCATCCACTGGGTTATATATGAATATTTATAATTTTATATAAACATGTGTTTATCTATGTAATTATATTGTATCGTTAGCTTAGACACTAAGACGGCGATAGATTCACAGCTGTAACGTTCATCCGAATAGATTTTCGGTGAATAGTGGGCCGAAACGACTTAACTATCTTGACATCAGTCTGCACCTGTATTAGGAAAAATGCATGAAGATATAGCAGTATCATACAGTCTTAAATCTTAACAAACTTAAACAAAACGCGTTCTCTCAGGCCATGGAAGATACAATTATCTACTCCTTGTGGCTTGCTGCGTCATCAGCAATGCAGTTGCGCTGGACATGTTTGGGTTCAGCTTGATAGTGACTGCCGCCGCCTGTGACCTTCAGCTTGGGATCACGGAGACTGGTATCCTGGCATCAGCACCATTTGCAGGTTGTATTGTTTTTAGTATTTACTTAACCAGTGAGAGTGAGGAAATCATTTCATATATGTTTCTTACTTCGACTTGTGAAGTCCTCGTGACGTCGTTATGTATGAATGTATTTTACTTTTATTTTTTTCAAATTGCATCTTCTTTCAGAATATGCTTCTTCACGTTATTGCTGACACGTAATGAGAAGTTTTATGTGATGTTTTCAAATTATTAGTTCTATATTTTCATGTAAAATCGTTTTCCCTGCTGAACTCTATTTACAATGATTATCTAGAAACCGCAAACTCAACACCAATTTGAATGATTTTAGCCTAGAAAAAATTGAGTGGATTTTTAGAAATAAACTTATTATTACTTTTATAATCGAGCCAATTATAAAAGTAAATAATAAATAATAATAAATTGTTTTTTTATAGAACAGGGAGGCGAACGAGCAGGTGTCTCACGTGATGGTATGTGATTACCGCCGCCCATTAACACCCGCAATACCAGAGGCATAGCAGATGCGTTGCCGGCCTTAGAGTACGCCCCCAGAATTGGGGGAGGAGTGTATGGGCCTCCGGTTACCTGCACTCACCAGACGAAACGCAGAAGTTTGTTAGACTTCTATTTCACACCGGTACTCTGTGAGGTCGTGGTACTTCCCGGTCGAGCCGGCCCATTCACGCAACAACAAGAGCTGATGCGTGGCTCTACCACTGTTAAAGAAAGTTATGTTAAAATAAATTGGTTATGGAATTCTGTTTCACGGCTTTGACGAGACAGATATTTTCGATGCCCGGCATCTTTACGCATTTTGCCAATATTGGGGTTGGTGGAGGTCAAGACACTTAAGCCCGTTCGACCGACCTTCCACTAAAACTTATTTGATGCAACGTTAAATGTGGAGAGCTTATCGCTGTATTAGTGTCCAAGCTAAAGGTACAATATAATTACATACATACATATTTACATTGACAAATATTTCTATATACATATAAACATTCAAACGTGATTAAACATTCATATTCATCATACAAATGTTTGCCCCTAGGGGGACTCGAATCCGCAACATTGCTTCGTCGGCAGGGTCACTACCAAGTATACTATCGGGTCGTCCAATGTAAATATGTATATTTTTAAGTATTATTGTGTATGATTCTTTTAAGTATTATTGTGTAAGGTTCTTCTAGGCGTTCGGTATGAAGGACGAATCTGTTTTATTGTTCTTTTGATAACATTTTACTTGTGTTCTTAATTTTTCACGCCATTCTCAGTCTCACTCAGTCTGTTTCATTATTGGAAATATGAGATGAATATATTTATTTATTCTAATAAAAAGTACCAGTTGGTTTGAACCTTTGTTTTTTTCTGCAGCTACTGAGAATGCCAAACAACTAAACAAATCAATGTGCAAGAATTATTTTTTTTTTAGTTTTTTTACTTTTTCACACATTGTCTGGTTACCTTTGTTTAAAGATATATAGATAAGAATTTGTTGTACCTTCGTTGGTTCCGATTCCATAACACCAGTGTTAATCTGCTTACTTTGGGATCGGAGCAATCTACGAGTATGTGATGAAATCTAGCTATATATGTTTTACTAATTGATAGCTTCGTTAGAAAAGAATAGAATCGAACAGAACCGAATAGAACAGAAGAGCAGAACAGAATGGAAAGGAAAAGAATAGAATTTTTATTTGTAAAATGTAGATTAGTGTTTTACAGTTACTGTCTCAGTACATTTCTACCTTAAACAAAGGTATACAAATGTTAATTTTATTTGCTCGTAAGTTAATATCATGAAAGTTACGAAAAGAAATTTATTCTAAGCAATTGGAGAAATGTCAATAAATAAACAGTTAAAAAAACATGATCAAATAAAAATCACGATAGCCGAGTGGTTGGGAGGTCGGAATTTCGAGACGAGAGACCCGAGTTCGATCCCCAGGTGGGAGGCTCGTACCAATGGGTTTATCAAAAAAAAAACTTATGTACGAATTATATCGTTGGCTTGGATATGAAGACGGCGACTGGCTCACCACCTGTCACGTTGTCCCGAAAATATCTTGGGCGAGCCAAAGCGACTTAATTGCCTAGACTAGACCTCTGTCTATCCCTGTATTGGAAATTGCGTGAAGATATTTATTATTTAGTCATAAATAAAGTTAGTTGTCATCACCATGTCTTAGAAGTGAAGGGTTGTGGTTTCGAATTCCGCTAGGGTCTAACATCTTATCATCATCCAGATGAAATAGAAGACGTCTGTGATTGTGAAGAAATATTGATTTGTTTATAATTTTTATTTCTCATGTTCCAGGAGTATTATTTGCATTCCCCTGGGGATATTACGCCGACACCGAGGGTAGGAGACGTGCCTTATTACTGTCCACCTCGGTCGGGTTTATCTTGGCTGCTTTAAGCAGTTTCTCTACCACATGGGAGGTTATGCTAGCTATGAAAATAATCGGATGCAGTTTGTAAGTATTTGTGTCTACTTATAGTTGGCACCCATGGGTTTTTTCAAAAACTTATGAACGAATTATATCGTTGGCTTGGACATTAAGATGGCGATGGGCTCGCCACTTGTCATACTTTCTCAAAAACAACTTCGGTGGAAGATGGGTCGAAAAGACTTAATTTTCTAGACGTCTGTACCCCTGTTTTGGGAATGGCGTGAAGATGTTTAAATTTTTTTAACCATAGTCACGATAGCCGAGTGGTTGGGTGATCGGAGTCGGAAAGCGTTCGATCTCCAGGTGGCACGCATGTACCAATGGTTTCGGTGTAAGGTGGGTTGAAAGGACATAATTGTCTAGATATCCGCCTACCCTAGTATTGGGAATGGTATGAAGTTTGTTACCACATAACTTTCCTAATACTGCAGTAGACAGATGTCTAGACAATTATTTAATCCTTCTATACATTTATATATCTACAAGATTAGTTTTTAGTTAGTCACATAGATAATAAGTAAAGTGTTTGACAACCAATTTCATATCATAATATTTTAATAAAAGTATAAATAGATGATTATGTTGCCCTAGACGTTTGAAGCCCAGTAATTACCGGAATAATCGAAGATATATTGTAGATATTAAACTTTTGTTTCTTTCACGATAAGGAGAACCTTAGGCTTCGTGCACACTTGCACAGAATAGCACTGGATGAAATTATATTTCTGTTATAATGAAGTTTCAGATGTGCCTGTTTTAAAACTAATAAAAAATAATAAATATTTAATTGCATATTTTGATATTGACAAGCTCAAAACCCTAGCCCCGTTAACAGAGTCTTGGCCCTCTTAATTCACATTTTACCAGAGATTGTAAGGGACAGCATCACAGCCTGTTGCCCTCAGCGTCCAGGCTAGGGATAGATATCCACTTCGAAGCTAAGGGTTGTGTCCAAATTTCAACATTCTAACATTTGACGAATACATTTCTATTCGAGTTAAGAAGTTCATAATGTATAATGAAACATGAAGTTGTATGATAAATCCTAATAAATAACATATAAAAATTTCCTTTAAAACCCTCATTGAGGCTTACTTTTGGTACACAAGTCATCTAATACAAAAACCGATCATTTCAGCGCTAGCTGCAATATAATGTAACGATACAAAATATAATACTAATACATTATAAATAAAATTATCTTCACGCAATTCCCAATACAGAGGTAGACAGAGGTCTAGTATAGACAATTAAGTCCCTCCGACCCACCTTCCACCGAAGATATTTTCGGAACAACATGACAGGTGGTGAGCCCGTCGCCGTCTTTATGTCCAAGCCAACGATACAATTCGTATATAAGTTTTTGAAAAACTCATTGGTACGAGCCTGCCACCTGGGGATCGAACTCGGGTCTCTTGACTCGAAATTCCGACCACTCAACCACTCGGCTATCGTGACTTCTACTAATACTGATACATTACTAGTACACACTCGAGTTGTATAGAAAGAGCGGCCGAATGTCAGGATAAATTCTTACAATCTAAGTCCTCACCATAGCAAATAGTTCTGGTAACAACCAGTGTGTTTTGAGGAGTTGAATAGTTTCAGATGTAAGTTCAGATCTCTGGTTATGTCTAGATCTGTCTCATTTCATGAATATGAACACAGAAAGATTGGCTCGTGATTAAACTTGCTTAAATAAATAACTAAGCAGATTATTTACCCTGGTAGTAAAAAATGACGATCTAAAAACCATGAGACATAAAAATATTCTCATCGTCGATAGTTATATACAACTATTCGGTATTTACCTGTAATGCCATGTTATTTATTTGTGTTGAATCCTGTTCATTAGGTTTTTGACGACCTCCACGTATTTAAAGACATAAAGACATTTATTCCGACGCTTCAGATTACAATCACAAATCACAATAAAAGAAAGTCACGATAGCCGAGTGGCTGGGTGATCGGAATTCGTGTCGAGAGACTCGAGTTCGATCCCCGGTGGCAGGTTGTTAACAAAGTTGCAAGTTTGTACCCGGCTTTATATTGACAAGAATTAGGAGAAAAGATACGATATCAGTCGATTGCATGCTTTATTACCATAAAATTATAATAAATCATAATTAAATGATACATAATATATGATGATAATTATTATCTGAAAAAGACTCACGTTTAAGGAGCATGCGTGGAGAAGAACATTTATTGACTTTATTGGACTGAGATTGAATGCTAAGTACATATATAAAGATACACATACAGATAGGGACAACATCACATACATGGCCCCGATCCCAATGTATCATGCTGATTTCGATTCCCATACCACTAGTGTATGGGAATCGAAAACAACGAAGGCACCACAAACACCCAGAACCGAGAAAATGTAGAAAAAGTGGTTTGTCTACATTGACCCGACCGGCAATCGAACTCGGGACCTCGAGATGACGACACCTTGAAAACTGGTGTTTACGCCACTCGTCCACGGAGGATCAAAGTAGCAGAATATTTGTATATTCGCCGATTGCCATAGGTGCATGAATATATCTTCCGCTTTCTTCCTGTAGTTGTTGTAAAGGCGACTAAGGAAAAAGCTTTAAAAATACAATTGGTTATCGATAGATGGCGGAATAAAATATATTCATATTTTCATACTGGGGTAGACAGAGGTCTAGACAATTTAGTCGTATTCGACCCACCTATCACCGAAGACAATTTTTGCGACAATGTGACAGGTGGTCTATACCTTCGAACCGGAATAATAGTGTTTGACGGATAAAAGACCTTTACCACGTTTAACAATTATTCAATCGTTTCTAAAGGAATTTTCAGATTAAAATTATGTAGATTGTTACGAGCCTGCCATCTGGGGATCGAGCTCGGGTCTCTTGACTCGAAATTCCGACCACCAAACCACTCGGCTATCGTGACTTTTAAACTTTATTTTTTTATTTTACTTATTTGTTATTAATAGTTCACAATTCCGCCAGTTCCACGTCATCCTTTACCCTGACTATGACGTACCTGGGAGAGGGTACTGGCGGGAAGCATCGCAGCCGGTACCTCTTCATCATGAACAGCATGAACCTTGCTTCCGAGATTGTGTCCTTCTGTAAGTCGCTAATTATTTTAACAGGCAAACACAACAGAACCATAAATACATACATATATAAATACATACATCGTTATGGACAACATCTCATATATTGCTGTGATCCCAAAGTAAGCAGCTATAGCACTTGTATTACGGAATCGGAAACAACGAAGGCGTTACAAACTTTACTTATTTATTATTTATTTTATTATATGATAGTAGATGTGTACTGCAACTCAGGGCATTCATCGTGCTGTCATAAATTTTATGTGACATTCACTCCTTGAGTTTAACAGTTCAAAAAAAAAAGTACTTTACGTTGGCATAGAATTCTCTCAGAAGTGTTTTGATTGCAATCAATTCAATTGTGATCAATTAATAGCGGGAATCATTACCCTTGCCTTTGGGGGCCTATATATAAATTATAATGTCAAATACTCGTAATATCAGATCATAATTATGTAGTACAGCGATCACCATTTCGCGTGCCAAGTGTGGTGATGCATGGCAGCCTTCTCACGTGAGAGGTCTATGCCTTCCATCTATCCATTCTATCTAGATTTTTACAGCCCGTTACGTAAAAAATTGTCATCATCATGTAAAGCCTCATGCATGTGACCCATGTTGGGTTAAAGAACCAACTGATATGGGTGGGAGTTATCCTGTATCACTTGCTATTTGGAATCCCGCCAGTGTCATTAGATTTTTTAATTTAGTATTTTTATATCTGCAGCCAATATCCCGTGTATGTAAAAGATAATGAAATCTTTCCGACTAATTTTCCATCGTAGCTTATTAAGGACAACGTGACAGGTGGTGTGCCTACAGTTCATCTTGTTTTGCTTTATAAAAATATATGTTTTCACGCCAGTCCCAATACAGGAGTAGACATGAGTCTTGACAATTCTTTTCGACCCACATTCCATCGAAGGCATTTTTTGAGACCACAAGACAGGTCACGATAGACGAGTCACGATAGGTTGGGTGGTCGGAATTTCAAGTCGAGAGACCTGAGTTCGATCCCCAAGTGGCGGGCTCGTACCAGTGAGTTTTTCAAAACTTATGTACGAATTATATCGTTGGCTTGACATTAAGATGGCGATGGGCTCGCCACTTGTCATACTTTCTCAAAAACAACTTCGGTGGAAGATGGGTCGAAAAGACTTAATTTTCTAGACGTCTGTACCCCTGTTTTGGGAATGGCGTGAAGATGTTTAAATTTTTTTAACCATAGTCACGATAGCCGAGTGGTTGGGTGATCGGAGTCGGAAAGCGTTCGATCTCCAGGTGGCACGCATGTACCAATGGTTTCGGTGTAAGGTGGGTTGAAAGGATATAATTGTTCAGATATCCGTCTACCCTAGTATTGGGAATGGTATGGAGTTTGTTACCACATAACTTTCCTAATACTGCAGTAGACAGATGTCTAGACAATTATTTAATCCTTCTATACATTTATATATCTACAAGATTAGTTTTAGTTAGTCACATAGATAATAAGTAAAGTGTTTGACAACCAATTTTATATCATAATATTTTAATAAAAGTATAAATAGATGATTATGTTGCCCTAGACGTTTGAAGCCCAGTAATTACCGGAATAATCGAAGATATATTGTAGATATTAAACTTTTGTTTCTTTCACGATAAGGAGAACCTTAGGCTTCGTGCACACTTGCACAGAATAGCACTGGATGAAATTATATTTCTGTTATAATGAAGTTTCAGATGTGCCTGTTTTAAAACTAATAAAAAATAATAAATATTTAATTGCATATTTTGATATTGACAAGCTCAAAACCCTAGCCCCGTTAACAGAGTCTTGGCCCTCTTAATTCACATTTTACCAGAGATTGTAAGGGACAGCATCACAGCCTGTTGCCCTCAGCGTCCAGGCTAGGGATAGATATCCACTTCGAAGCTAAGGGTTGTGTCCAAATTTCAACATTCTAACATTTGACGAATACATTTCTATTCGAGTTAAGAAGTTCATAATGTATAATGAAACATGAAGTTGTATGATAAATCCTAATAAATAACATATAAAATTTCCTTTAAAACCCTCATTGAGGCTTACTTTTGGTACACAAGTCATCTAATACAAAAACCGATCATTTCAGCGCTAGCTGCAATATAATGTAACGATACAAAATATAATACTAATACATTATAAATAAAATTATCTTCACGCAATTCCCAATACAGAGGTAGACAGAGGTCTAGTATAGACAATTAAGTCCCTCCGACCCACCTTCCACCGAAGATATTTTCGGAACAACATGACAGGTGGTGAGCCCGTCGCCGTCTTTATGTCCAAGCCAACGATACAATTCGTATATAAGTTTTTGAAAAACTCATTGGTACGAGCCTGCCACCTGGGGATCGAACTCGGGTCTCTTGACTCGAAATTCCGACCACTCAACCACTCGGCTATCGTGACTTCTACTAATACTGATACATTACTAGTACACACTGAGTTGTATAGAAAGAGCGGCCGAATGTCAGGATAAATTCTTACAATCTAAGTCCTCACCATAGCAAATAGTTCTGGTAACAACCAGTGTGTTTTGAGGAGTTGAATAGTTTCAGATGTAAGTTCAGATCTCTGGACTCTGTCTAGATCTGTCTCATTTCATGAATATGAACACAGAAAGATTGGCTCGTGATTAAACTTGCTTAAATAAATAACTAAGCAGATTATTTACCCTGGTAGTAAAAATGACGATCTAAAACCATGAGACATAAAATATTCTCATCGTCGATAGTTATATACAACTATTCGGTATTTACCTGTAATGCCATGTTATTTATTTGTGTTGAATCCTGTTCATTAGGTTTTGACGACCTCCGTGAATGGAGCTAGCTTAATCGTATACGCCCGTTATTTATTCCGTATTTAAAGACATAAAGACATTTATTCCGACGCTTCAGATTACAATCACAAATCACAATAAAAGAAAGTCACGATAGCCGAGTGGCTGGGTGATCGGAATTCGAGTCGAGAGACTCGAGTTCGATCCCCGGTGGCAGGTTGTTAACAAAGTTGCAAGTTTGTACCCGGCTTTATATTGACAAGAATTAGGAGAAAAGATACGATATCAGTCGATTGCATGCTTTATTACCATAAAATTATAATAAATCATAATTAAATGATACATAATATATGATGATAATTATTATCTGAAAAAGACTCACGTTTAAGGAGCATGCGTGGAGAAGAACATTTATTGACTTTATTGGACTGAGATTGAATGCTAAGTACATATATAAAGATACATATAAAGATAGGGACAACATCACATACATGGCCCCGATCCCAATGTATCATGCTCAAAACAACGAAGGCACCACAAACACCCAGAACCGAGAAAATGTAGAAAAAGTGGTTTATCTACATTGACCCGACCGGCAATCGAACTCGGGACCTCGAGATGACGACACCTTGAAAACTGGTGTTTACGCCACTCGTCCACGGAGGATCAAAGTAGCAGAATATTTGTATATTCGCCGATTGCCATAGGTGCATGAATATATCTTCCGCTTTCTTCCTGTAGTTGTTGTAAAGGCGACTAAGGAAAAAGCTTTAAAAATACAATTGGTTATCGATAGATGGCGGAATAAAATATATTCATATTTTCATACTGGGGTAGACAGAGGTCTAGACAATTTAGTCGTATTCGACCCACCTATCACCGAAGACAATTTTTGCGACAATGTGACAGGTGGTCTATACCTTCGAACCGGAATAATAGTGTTTGACGGATAAAAGACCTTTACCACGTTTAACAATTATTCAATCGTTTCTAAAGGAATTTTCAGAATAAAATTATGTAGATTGTTACGAGCCTGCCATCTGGGGATCGAGCTCGGGTCTCTTGACTCGAAATTCCGACCACCAAACCACTCGGCTATCGTGACTTTTAAACTATATTTTTTTATTTTACTTATTTGTTATTAATAGTTCACAATCCCGCCAGTTCCACGTCATCCTTTACCCTGACTATGACGTACCTGGGAGAGGGTACTGGCGGGAAGCATCGCAGCCGGTATCTCTTCATCATGAACAGCATGAACCTTGCTTCCGAGATTGTGTCCTTCTGTAAGTCGCTGATTATTTTAACAAGGAAACACAACAGAACCATAAATACATACATATATAAATACATACATCGTTATGGACAACATCTCATATATTGCTGTGATCCCAAAGCAAGCAGCTAAAGCACTTGTATTACGGAATCGGAAACAACGAAGGCGTTACAAACTTTACTTATTTATTATTTATTTTATTATATGATAGTAGATGTACTGCAACTCAGGGCATTTATCGTGCTGTCATAAATTTTATGTGACATTCACTCCTTGAGTTTAACAATTCAAAAAAAAAAAAGTACTTTACGTTGGCATAGAATTCTCTCAGAAGTGTTTTGATTGCAATCAATTCAATTGTAATCAATTAATAGCGGAATCATTACCCTTGCCTTTGGGGCCTATATATAAATTATAATGTCAAATACTCGTAATATCAGATCATAATTATGTGGTACAGCGATCACCATTTCGCGTGCCAAGTGTGGTGATGCATGGCAGCCTTCTCACGTGAGAGGTCTATGCCTTCCATCTATCCATTCTATCTAGATTTTACAGCCCGTTACGTAAAAATTGTCATCATCATGTAAAGCCTCATGCATGTGACCCATGTTGGGTTAAAGAACCAACTGATATGGGTGGAGTTATCGTGTATCACTTGCTATTTGGAATCCCGCCTGTGTCATTAGATTTTTTAATTTAGCATTTTTATATCTGCAGCCAATATCCCGTATATGTAAAAGATAATGAAATCTTTCCGACTAATTTTCCATCGTAGCTTATTAAGGACAACGTGACAGGTGGTGTGCCTACAGTTCATCTTGTTTTGCTTTATAAAAATATATGTTTTCACGCCAGTCCCAATACAGGAGTAGACATGAGTCTTGACAATTCTTTTCGACCCACATTCCATCGAAGGCATTTTTTGAGACCACAAGACAGGTCACGATAGACGAGTCACGATAGGTTGGGTGGTCGGAATTTCAAGTCGAGAGACCCCAGTTCGATCCCCAAGTGGCGGGCTCGTACCAGTGAGTTTTTCAAAAACTTATGAACGATTGTTAATTGACTCAGGCGTTACTTTGCGGAAATTCATTGTAAAGTTGTTATTGAAAATGTCTCTGCGGTCGCTCATCGTAGAGTCTACTCGCTCGATTATGCCTTGTTTTGAGGCGAAACACGTGTCGCGTATTGGTTGGTGGTATATGTTACCTGGTTTGAGTGTAGTGGTGGTGCATACAGAGGAATTAGTGCACGCATCTGTGGGTGGTGCTATTCTTCCCTTCGGACCAGGTATCATATACCTTTTTATATTTGCATGCGGAATGTTGCGTAGTAACTTTTTCAATAACACTTATGTACGAATTATATCGTTGGCTTGAACATAAAGGCGGCGACGGGCTCACCACCTGTCACGTTGTCCCGAAAATATCTTCGGTGGAAGGTGGGTCAAAGGGACTTAATTGTCTAGACTAGACCTATGTCCACCACTGTATTGGGAATTGCGTGAAGATATTTATTTACTATTTATTATTTACATGACAGGTGGTGAGCCCGTCGCCGTCTTTACAGAAATCGTACATAAAAAACCCCATTTGTATGATACCAGGTGATCGAACTTGGATCTCTTGACTCGAATTCCAATCAGCCAACCACACGCCTATCGTGACTTTTATCGCTTAATTTAATCGTGATGTTTTACATTATCGTTCATTTTATCCATAACATTAGACCAACTTTGTGTATTCAATGAATTATTTTTGTTTTGCTTCTAGCTTTGGCGTACTTCATCCTACCTCTGTCTTTCCGATGGCCGATCGATTGGTTGTCCATAACGTATAGATCTTGGAGGCTATTCACGATCACCTTAGCTGCACCACTCGGCATTGGTGCACTCCTGGTACTTTGCCTTTATGAAAGTCCAAAATTCCTCGCCAATAAAGGGGAAACTGGTAAAGCTTTAACAGTGTTGAGGAGGATTTATGCGATTAACGGTGGAATGGAGGGAGGAGATTATCCGGTAAATGTTTTTTTTTTTAATTTTTATTTGTTTAGCCTTACTTACTTACCCAGTATTTAATGTGTAACTAAACATGAAATATAATAAATATAAATGTCATCACGCGATTCAGTGGTAGACAGAGGTCTAGTCTAGACAATTAAGTCCCTTTGACCCCATCTTCCACCGATGCACATGTATAAAGAGTTTAGCTGATATTTATTTATTGATCTTTACGCATTACTCAATACTGGGTTAGTCAAAGGTCTTGACAATCAATTTGATGTCATAAATACGTAAAAAAGAACTTATGATATCTATTATCTACTAAACCAGAGAAAGATCCTCTAGTTTCTACTTGGTAACTAATTTTATTATGGTTAAATTATTAAGAAATTTTAAACGAAAAACGAGATGGAAGTATAATGTAATAAGTCAATGAATAACTTATTTTACTTACTTTTTTCTGACATTTACTCGCCTTAGATAGGTTTAACTACTACTCTTCCCTACTTCCTTTACTAAATAGTAGTTCTATTAATTTCTGATTTCCTTTTTCCCACCGGTCCCCGTATTCGATTGAAGTTGTTACGATGTTTATGGTCTGCGGAAATTACAATTATCGTGTTGTCTGGTGGACTGCAAGTTCGTTTTGAACAAATCCAATAAATAAACGATAAAAAAGAGTATTATAGTTTGTTGAATAAAAACATTATGTAACTAACTACAATATATATCTATAGTTCCAAATAGAAGTATAAGTCACGACAGCCGAGTGGTTGTGAGGTCGGAATTTCGAGACAAGAGACCCGAGTTCGATTCCCAGGTGGCATGCTCGTATCAATGGGTTTTTCCAAAACTTATGTACGAAATATATCATTGTCTTGGACATAAAGATGGCGACGGGCTCACCACCTGTTATGTTGTCACGAACAACATAACAAGTGGTGAGCCCGTCACTACCGACATTACACGGAACATACACGGCCGACATACACACCGAAGATATTTTCGGGACAACGTTTACACGTTGTCCCGAAAATATCTTCGGTGGAATGTGAGTTGAAGGAACTTTATTGTCTAGACTACACCCCTGTCTAGGTGGGAATTGCAAAATATTATTAAATTTTTTTTCAAACAGAAAGTTGAAAAATACAAGATTTCAAATAAAATGAACGCTGATGCCTATTTCTTATTTATAGCAATAGTTACTTATTTGAATAATGCTATTATGTTTTTAAAATTTCTATACTCAATGTTTTTGATTACTTATCCATGGTTGCAGGTTAAGCGCCTTCAGGAAAGTGAAAATATAAGTCGAAAAGAGAATCGAATATGGACTCAATTAGTGAATCAAACTCTCCCGTTGTTCCGACCTCCATTACTTTGGAGAACGTTTCAGCTTTTTTATCTTATAGTCATATGTTGCACAACGTGAGGTTTAATTTTATATTTTTTGTTAGTTTAAAATTAGGTTCATAATAACATTTATAAATGTCACTTAGTATCTCAAATGTTGGCGTGAGGAAGTGAAAGAATCATCAATCGTCATTTCTCTCATTGGGTGTCGTAAAAGATGACTAAGGGAAAAAGCGTTATAAATAACTGCCTGTTATTTTAAATAAATAAATAATTTAAAATAATAAAATTTAGTGGACCGGCGAAGGGCAGTAGCGTCTAAGGTGGTCTGGTATTGCGATTGCCAATCCGTTCGCCAAGCGTGGTGATTATGGCATAAACTTCGTACGGGAGAGGCCTATGTCCTGCAGTGGACTATTACAAGTCGTACTTACTTAATAACTTTTTGTTATAAAATTAATAAGTATTTAAAAAACCGACATCTTTACCTCCGAACTCCCATGCCTCTGCATGCTGCCACAAAAAAATTTACACGAATAATTTATTTACCATTGCATTGAATTTTTATGAATCCTCTGATATTGAGTGACCAGCGGCATCAAAGTATATATGTAATAACAGAGATTCTGCCCAACTCCAGCAGTCTCATTCGTGCTGCAGAAGACATAAATAGTTCTCACTGTTTTTGTATTCAAAACGGAATTCCCATCTCTCATAGAAATGTATGTAAATATTTGAACCCCAACCTGAGAGGTTCGTCACGCTTCTTCAGAATGGTTCTTCAGAATCTTTACGCATATTCCCAACACTGGTGTAGACAGAGTTCTAGACAAATAAGTCAACGTGACAAATGGTGAGCTTATCGCCGTATTAGTGTCCCACAATATATTTACATAGACATATAAACATCCATGGCTAGAGTACAAATACTGGACTTTTGTTATTAAGTTATCATACAAGTATCTATTCATCAAACAAATCTTTGCCCTCAGCGGGATTCGAACCCGCAACCTTAATTTGAAACAAAGGCATGGTCACTACCAAATACTTTTTGTTTATTTTGTGTTTACTTTTTCCAGACACACGTGTTTCCTTATCGCAATTTTACTCCGATGAAAATAAATGCGAAATTCCACACTTAAATTGCGATTTAACAGTTTGAGTGCTGCCGGTGTTGGAATTTGCATCCACTGGGGCGGGGCATTGATATTATAAAATAGATTATTGATGGAAGTGTATCGATTTTCTGTATAAAATGGATTTATTTAATTATAACTAAACTTCTCATTCTGCAATTTTTACCTTCATACATTCATACATAACCTGTTAATGTCCACTGCAGGTAGGTCTCTCCCATTAGAATTTGCCATAATTTCCACGCTTAGCAAACGGACTAGCGATGGCAGTTCCAGACAACTCGCATATCAGACGCTGCTGCCCATCTTTGGTCTGATTATTTTTAGTCTGATATTTTTAGAGACTGATATCCCGTCTACCGTGTTGATTATGACAAACCCTCCCTTGTGTACGAAATGTCATGATAGCCGAGTGGTTGGGTGGACGGAATTTTGAGTCAAGAGACCCGAGTTTGATCCCCAGGTGGCAGGCTCGTACGGGTTTTTTAAGTCCACTGCCGGACGTAGGCCTCTCCCATTGGGAGGATTTGCCATAATTGCCTCGCTGAGCAAATGTACTAGCGATCGTAGTACCAGACCATTCGCACATCGGACGCTGCTGTCCATCTTTGGTCTGATTATTTTTTGTCTGATATTTTTAGAGACAGATACTTGTATTCCGGCAACCGTGTTGATCATGGCAAACCCTCCCTTACAGGAGAGGCCTTACACCTGTACAGGATTTTTACTGGTCATTATATTAAAATAAATTAAAATTAAATATCTTCACGCAATTCCCAATACAGGGGTAGACCGAGGTCTAGTCTAGACAATAAAGTCCCTTCGACCCACCTTCCACCGAAGATATTTTCGGGACAACGTGTCAGGTGGCGAACCCGTCGCCGTCTTTATCTCCAAGCCAACGATATAATTTGTACATAAATTTTTGAAAAACCCATTGGTACGAGCCTGCCTGCTGGGGCATGAACTTGGGTCTCTTGACTCGAAATTCGAGTCGTTACATATGCAAATATTTTTTTTTTACAGAAACAATGTGTTCTTGATGTGGTTTCCTACTATGGTGAACTTGTTTTTCAATACACTAGATGGTCATACGACGAATGTGGGTTTTTGTGATGGTGTTATCCAAAATGTCTCTACTAACAATAAAGTAGAAAATGTTAGTACAGATTAATTTATTGATAATTGTGTTATTAAATTGCCCTATGCCGTTGGTGTAAGAATTTATTAAGACGTTTTGCCAAGCGTTAGTCAGGCTTTGCGAGACGTGCTCTATAAAAGTTAAAAAAATATCTTTACGCCATTACTGGAGGAGGCAGAGGTCTAGACAAGTAAGTACTTTGGACCTGCCTCGTAACGAAGACATTATTGGGACAACGTGACAAGTGGCGAGTTTGTCGCTGTTCTATGTCCAAGGCAACGATATAAAACGTACATAAGTTTTGAACAAATACATCATTCAAATAGCTTTTATGCTCCTTATAAGATACCTAAGTCTGTACCATATAAGAAAGGTATGAAAGTAGAAACCAGCAATGATGACATGCTTAATGTACGTATGTAAATGAACGTATTCTCAATAATGGGGTGATCAGAGATCAAAGAGAGTTTAATCCTCTCGACCCATATTTAACTAGACCTTATTTGGGACAACTTGACAGGAGGTGAAACTATCAAATCTTATATCCAAGTCTGCTACACATCGGGGATAGAATTCGACTCTCCTGATTTAAAATTCGATCACCCAACTACACGGCAATCGTTAATTTTAAACTGACTCATATTTCAGGTTTTATGCGATGACATAATCTCGCCGAATACTATTTACTCGGGACTCATCCTTGGACTCTTCTGTACATTCATCAATCTATTAGCTTCAAGACTGGCGTATTGGAGACGGGTGGTATTGATTGCCTGCTTCTTGGTGGCGGCAGTTAGCTCTCTATTGGTTGGGATCGTGACCAGACCCTTAGCCAGCATGATATTCTTCGCTCTGATACAGACCACGGCGGTCGGCATTGGGAGCGTTGCCTCGTACTTTGTTGACTTATATCCTACTTCTTACAGGTATGTTAATTAAATGCTCCACTAATTTAGTTATCCTTTATTTAATGATTCTTATCTTAAAAGTCAATTCGAGTCATTACAGCCGAGTTGTGGTCGTTCCCCAGGCGGCAGGCTCGTAGCATTAGGTTTTTCAAATCTTATGTCCGATTTACATCGTTGTACCAAAATATCTTCGGTGGAAGTTGGGTCGAAGGGGCTTTATTGTCTAGACTAGACCTCTGTCTACCTCTGTATTGGGAGTGGCGTGAAGATATTTTTTTTGTGTACGATTTACATCATTGTCATGAAGATAAAAAAGGCGACAGGCTTACCACCTGTCTCGTTGTCCCAAAAAGGGATAGGGCAATATAACTGACACTAATGGGAGAATTATGTTTGCTTTTAATTCTTTCCGAAACTAATTATTTCTTCTCGTTCTTTTTTAGAGGTATGGTAACCAGCCTAGCGATGATGGCAGCTCGGTTGACCTCCTTCGCAGGAGTCAACGTGATCGGCGCAGTAATCATCGACCACTGCAACTTCACCTTTTACGCTTGGTCTATTCTTGTTTTAAGTATGTTCTTTTTTAAAATTGACAGAATTTTCAATTATTAATGAGAAATTTAAGAATCGAAGGAGACGGGCGTGATACGAACCTTTTGCCATACCGTGGCAACGCATGTTTTATAACAAAAAGTCTGGCATGATGTGTGCCATGCTTTAAAATACAATAAAAATATTATTATAAAGCTATTTTTTTAAATACTAATTATATTGTACAGTTAGCTTGGACGCGAAGACGGTGATAGGCTTGCTACCTGTCACGTTGTCCCAAACAAGCATGGCTGAAAAGTGTGTCAAAAGGACTTCCCCAGTAAATAAGGTCTACCCCAGTATACTTGCAGTTATTAGTTACTTTAAAAATAGAGTATTAGTAATGTCAAATAGAATTATTTCTCAAACAAATTAGTACAATTTAACTGCAATATTCGAATGGAGGGTCCGAATCTGCGACGTTACGTTTCACAGTTTGCACCCTGGGGGAGAGGGGATGGTATTATTCTTACTCCGATACATGACGGTCATATCAATACCCTTGACTACATCACCCACCAAACAGCACTGTGGAAGCGGATTTACGCGTTTGTAAAGATTGTATATTTTTGATTGTATTGTTCTTTGATTAAAATTATAAGTAGGGGGCTGCAGATGGCGCTCATCACCATTCAGAAAAAATCTTCATGCAATTAAGTCCTTCGACCCACCGAAGATATTTTCGGGACAACGTGACAAGTGGCGAGTTTGTCGCTGTTCTATGTCCAAGGCAACGATATAAAACGTACATAAGTTTTGAACAAATACATCATTCAAATAGCTTTTATGCTCCTTATAAGATACCTAAGTCTGTACCATATAAGAAAGGTATGAAAGTAGAAACCAGCAATGATGACATGCTTAATGTACGTATGTAAATGAACGTATTCTCAATAATGGGGTGATCAGAGATCAAAGAGAGTTTAATCCTCTCGACCCATATTTAACTAGACCTTATTTGGGACAACTTGACAGGAGGTGAAACTATCAAATCTTATATCCAAGTCTGCTACACATCGGGGATAGAATTCGACTCTCCTGATTTAAAATTCGATCACCCAACTACACGGCAATCGTTAATTTTAAACTGACTCATATTTCAGGTTTTATGCGATGACATAATCTCGCCGAATACTATTTACTCGGGACTCATCCTTGGACTCTTCTGTACATTCATCAATCTATTAGCTTCAAGACTGGCGTATTGGAGACGGGTGGTATTGATTGCCTGCTTCTTGGTGGCGGCAGTTAGCTCTCTATTGGTTGGGATCGTGACCAGACCCTTAGCCAGCATGATATTCTTCGCTCTGATACAGACCACGGCGGTCGGCATTGGGAGCGTTGCCTCGTACTTTGTTGACTTATATCCTACTTCTTACAGGTATGTTAATTAAATGCTCCACTAATTTAGTTATCCTTTATTTAATGATTCTTATCTTAAAAGTCAATTCGAGTCATTACAGCCGAGTTGTGGTCGTTCCCCAGGCGGCAGGCTCGTAGCATTAGATTTTTCAAATCTTATGTCCGATTTACATCGTTGTCCCAAAATATCTTCGGTGGAAGTTGGGTCGAAGGGGCTTTATTGTCTAGACTAGACCTCTGTCTACCTCTGTATTGGGAGTGGCGTGAAGATATTTTTTTTGTGTACGATTTACATCATTGTCATGAAGATAAAAAAGGCGACAGGCTTACCACCTGTCTCGTTGTCCCAAAAAGGGATAGGGCAATATAACTGACACTAATGGGAGAATTATGTTTGCTTTTAATTCTTTCCGAAACTAATTATTTCTTCTCGTTCTTTTTTAGAGGTATGGTAACCAGCCTAGCGATGATGGCAGCTCGGTTGACCTCCTTCGCAGGAGTCAACGTGATCGGCGCAGTAATCATCGACCACTGCAACTTCACCTTTTACGCTTGGTCTATTCTTGTTTTAAGTATGTTCTTTTTTAAAATTGACAGAATTTTCAATTATTAATGAGAAATTTAAGAATCGGAGGAGACGGGCGTGATACGAACCCTTTGCCATACCGTGGCAACGCATGTTTTATAACAAAAAGTCTGGCATGATGTGTGCCGTGCTTTAAAATACAATAAAAATATTATTATAAAGCTATTTTTTTAAATACTAATTATATTGTACAGTTAGCTTGGACGCGAAGACGGTGATAGGCTTGCTACCTGTCACGTTGTCCCAAACAAGCATGGCTGAAAAGTGTGTCAAAAGGACTTCCCCAGTAAATAAGGTCTACCCCAGTATGCTTGCAGTTATTAGTTACTTTAAAAATAGAGTATTAGTAATGTCAAATAACATTATTTCTCAAACAAATTAGTACAATTTAACTGCAATATTCGAATGGAGGGTCCGAATCTGCGACGTTACGTTTCACAGTTTGCACCCTGGGGGAGAGGGGATGGTATTATTCTTACTCCGATACATGACGGTCATAGCAATACCCTTGACTACATCACCCACCAAACAGCACTGTGGAAGCGGATTTACGCGTTTGTAAAGATTGTATATTTTTGATTGTATTGTTCTTTGATTAAAATTATAAGTAGGGGGCTGCAGATGGCGCTCATCACCATTCAGAAAAAAAAATCTTCATGCAATTAAGTCCCTTCGACCCACCGAAGATATTTTCGGGACAACGTGACAGGTGGTGAGCCCGTTACCGCCTTTACGTCCAATCCAACGATATGATTCGTAGTTTTATTATTAATTATTGTCTAATAAGATAAAGCGTTAATTATAACCGCCATAGCCTAATGGTGCGGACTGTGAAACATAACGTCGCAGGTTCGGGCCCGCTATTGGACTATTGTCGTAAATCACTATAGATACAAGTGTTGCTTTGTTACAGTGGTTACGACGAATACTGTTAATGTTACTTAAGCATTGCTATTATTACTATTTGTATTCGGTAAATGTCAAACGGATTCATTGTGTATTTTTCGTAGTAAGTAAAGTATTTGAAACGATTTAACTTGTAATTAGGTGGAGTCGTGGTGGCATTGTTCCTGCCAGCCGATAGGAAAAATGCAAAGTAAAAGTGCCCTACCAGAGGTAACTACGGTAAATCGACCACAAAGGCTATTAGGTCGAAGCTACGTTAAATTTTGTAAATTATCTCATTGGGAGAAGATGGAAGATTAGTTGGCGAAGTACTATTACCAAGTCAATGGTGAAGGATTATTTGGACTTTTCTAAAATACAAAATTAAAAAGTTAAATTGGAGTTTTTTTTTCATGCACGCAATACACTCGTATAACCTAAAAAAATTGTTCGATGTGATTTACTCGTAAGGCTACGTCACAACGTAAATATGTATGTATGTGTAACAGTGGTAGAGTCACGCATCAGCTTTTGTTGTTGCATGAATGGGCTGGCTCGACCGGGGAAGTACCACGACCTCACAGAATACCGGCGTAAAGTAGAAGTCTAACAAACTTCTACGTTTCGTCTGGTGAGTGCAGGTAACCGGAGGCCCACACACTCCCTCCTCCAATTCTGGGGGGGCGGGCAGTCTAAGGGCGGCTACGCATCTGCTTTGCCTCTGGTATTGCGGGTGTGCATGGGCGGCGGTAGTCACTTACCATCACGTGAGCCACCTGCTCGTTTGCCTGCGTTTCCTATAAAAAAATGTGTTAGCTGATTGCTATCGAATAGAGTATTTGAGTTTTTTCAGAATAAACTGAATCAGGTGATTGTGCTTTATATAATACTAGTTTTTACCCGCCACTTCGTTCGCGTGGATGTCTTTTAATAAATAACAAAGTTTCAATTATATTGTGTTATCTTGTTTTTTTGTAGGGTCGTTAAATTCAAGTAGGGTTTGGTAGGGTTTGGTAGGGTTTTCCTATACAAAATATAGCCTATGTTACGCTGTTCGCTGATAATGCAGCTTAATATTGGTCAAAGAATTTTTAAAATCGGTTTAGTGTTTTAGGTTTTACCTCATCACAAACAAACGGATTTACTTTCGCATTTTAATAATTTTAGTATGGCTGTTCATCGAATGGGGTAGTGGTACGGGGCGGCTAAGTTATCACGACAAAATAAATAAATCGAAATAAAGCTGACCATTATCGGATAGCGCTTGGTGTCTGGTACTACGATCTTCAATCCACTAGCCAAGTGTGGAACATGGCAGATTCTTTTTATGGGCCTTTATCCAGTGGAATTTTACAGGCCATTAAAAAGAAGAAGTTTCAAAGTAAAATAAAAAAAAACGTTTAAGAAATGCAAATAAATTAAATAGCAGTAAACATGAGTCTGAATAGAAGTGATGTCACATTTCAAAATTAAAAAAAATATTCAACTCAACAATTTAGTGGTGTTTGCCCAGGTTTAATATTCCTTTCGAACCGGTGATGGGTAGCTTCTAAGGTGCGAAGTATCTGGTAATGTAATCGCTAACACGCTTACTAATCGTAGTGGAAAAAATAAAATCCTCTTTATGTCCTCTTTATGCCGATGTCCTGTATTTTTATAGCAGAAGGAGGCAAACGAGCAGGTGGCACACGCGATGGTAAGTGATTACCGCCGGCCATGAACATCAGCAATACCGGAGGAATAGCAGATGCGTTGCCGACCTTTGAGAAAGGTGTGGGCCTCCGGTTACCTGCACTCACCAGACGAAACGCAGAAGTTTGTTATACTTCTACTTCACGCCGTTATTCTGCGAGGTCGTGGTACTTCCCCGGTCGAGCCGGCCCATCCATGCAACAACAAAAGCTGATGCGTGGCTCTACCACTACTTACTATGAATTAAGTATGAGCTTTCTTCATAAAAAGGAAAACGGTATAGTCCTTTGAGTACCGCTCCTGCGAAAGCGCTTTAGCACCGGAGTCGATACCACAGTTTACCTATTTCAGTCGCAATCGCAAAATAGCAAAGTAACAACTATACTGCGATTCATTACATCGCATGTTCCGGTCTCAACATTCGAGTATTGTCGTAAACCACACCAGACAAGAGCATTGCAGTTTACTCGGAGTGGTTAACGGGAATACTAGTTATGTTATTTGGTATTTCTACTATTGTCTAGCAAAAACAATTAAGCTCTTGGTGTCTATGATTCATGTCGTAATTTGTAAACTAAACAATGCTTTTTTTTAATTTATTATCACAGAACCAACAGCACATTACAAACATAATGTTAAAATTATACTTATTGCCAATAACAGATTCACACTTTTTATCATTGTTATCACATCCACTGATGAGATTTTCTATGTTTTCGATAAAGTAATATTAACAATAATAAGGTAAAGTATTAAAGTCACGATAGCCGAGTGGTTGGGTGGTCGGAATTTCGAGTCATGCGACCCGAGTTCGATCCCCAGGCTCGTACCAATGGGTTTTTCAAAAACTTATGTATATCGTTGGCTTGGACATAAAGACGGCGACGGGCTCACCACCTGTCACGTTGTCCCGAAAATATCTTCGGTGGAAGGTGGGTCGAAGGGACTTCATTGTCTAGACTAGACCTCTGTCTACCCCTGTATTGGGGAATTGCGTGAAAATATTTATTTATTTATTTAAAGTATTAATGATTACATATAAAATTAAATTCAAATTCAAGTTCACAATTAATTGATAAACCTCAAACAAATATTTACGGACATAACATTGGGATTAGTTATTATACTATGTTTGACGAAAGACACAGTTAAGAATTATCTCTACAGATGTTATCTTAAATTTATGTCAGCAAACATTGACTTAATAGGTTGCTGATAGTAGATAAAGAAGAAAGACAGAAGTCTATGCCTAGTTTTATATGTGGCATTGATAAGGGAGGGAAGCACATATGTCTATTTTAAATTAAAACGACTTATTATTTGATTTCTATGACATTGAAGAATGTGACTGCAACATAGTCATATAAGTTAATAAATGTGTATAAGTTATGTATATGTATATTGCTGCTGGAGGTCGATAAACAAGAGTAAAAACCCGATTATTATCAATCTTATCTTTATTTTTACTCTAAAAATCTTCTCTTGTCACTCTATGACTTCATCTCACTTTTTGTTTTTTGGTATACTTTCTAGTTCTCTTATCAATATTTTCATATTGAAATTCATCACTAAACTTAACTCAACAACTCCTGGAGTCTTTTCTTCGCCTAAGCTTTATTGTTTCACAACATTATCTGTTGAGCTTTACACAGTAGTTTTCTGTTACTGTTAATTTTTATTATTATTTATTGTGGTCTACAAAATATATGTTATATACTGTACTTAGTTAATACATGTACGAGTGGACATATTTAAACTAGTATTTTCATATAAGTGACCAGTTTCGCTTATGAGACTTAGGAGGCATTACATACACACATATATAACGGCCTGTAAAAGTCCATTGCAAAGAGCTTTAAGTTTTTAAGTACTTTATATTAAATAAATATTTCTATTCTCTACGTATATAAATGATTTTTTTTTAGAAATTTAAACTTTTAATTGCCGCATAAGAGTATACAGTCTTTCTCTTGCAATAACAACTGGCAACTGGCAAATGGTGGGATAACCATTTCGAAAAATACTAGACGAAATTCAGGCCGATCAACAACGTCTGAGGTTGAAACTACCTGGTATCTGGTAATGCGATTTTGCATCAGCTTGCCAAGAGTGGCGATTATTGATTCCTTCTCTTTCGAGAGACCTATATGGGCGTTTACAGATTACATGTGTGTATGTAAACCTTTTAAGATATACTCGGTATGTAAAACAGTATCTTAATACCAAATTTGGGCACTTTTGACATTTACTTTCTAGAGTGATTTCTGAGACACTAATGCAATAATTTATGTTACAATATTAGCTAGTTTAAAGTAGTAAGATAAAAATGTTGTCAACAGTCATTATGACTCGGCACTAAATATTAAACGTCGTCAAATAGCGTGGAGTAGCAACCGTCATTTGTCACTGTGTTATTTTGTAATCTTGTCAGAATGAGACAATACATCCTAAAAGCCAGGATTCTACAGCAGGAGCTCGCTCTGAAATACGTCTTTGCGTAACGGAAATAGCCTTACTATAAGTACACTCCGGAGGTAGAGCTCGAAAATGACCGCGTTAGGCTCTATTGGGGCTTATAGCCGGGGCACACTCGAGGATATTTTTAGTGGACATTACAATCCCATATGATGAGAACCTGATGAAAGCCTTAACAGACAAGAAGATGAAATATCTGGATCTGGATAACGAGGTGACCGATATGTGGGGCGGTATGCTGTCTGAAATTATCCCGATAGTCTCCTCGAATGGGTTAATCCCAGTCAGCTTCTTCTCGTCTCTAAACATCTTAGGCGACTGGAACTCCGTGACGTACCGCTCCAAGCTCAAATATAGAAAGCGGTGCTCCTCAATGTCGCACGTCCACGGTTTCTCTCTCTGTCGAAAAAATCTGGTCTCCCCTGTCCCCAAGGTCGTCTGTCTTCATAATTGTTTATCATATTTATGCATATATGGTATGGTATTATTTTTTTGATATTTTATTTATTACAAGAACATATATAAATAAAAAAACGAGCCGATTACCTACTTGGTAGTGACCCAGCTTTGGAATATCCGCTAGGCTCAAACACAAAAAAGAACAAAATTATAGATAAATAACTACGTTCGTAGGGGCTACATCTAATACATTGTTGTGATCCTAAAGTAAACTAAAGAACCTGTGTTATGGAATCAGAAACCACGAAGGTACCACAACATAGACCCGAGACAATGTAAAAAAGTGATTTTCGACAATTAAACGGTCTGTAAATCGACACCGGGACCTCAGAGCTGGCGACAACTTGAAATCCATTGCAATCATATCAGACACAAAGACAGTATACAAATCTTTAGACTACTGCTATTGACTATTGTTGCTATAGTACAAGTAGTACCACATTAACTCCGGTCTCTCGATTCAGATTCTGACTTATCAACCACTCGGCTATCGTGACTACACACCGTACTAGCCATAGCATGTCGACTGATATTATTGAAAAATTAACAAACGTTTATTTTTTGTTATCATAAACAAAGAAATGGAGGGCTGTCAAATTTTATTTGTTAGTTTTTGAAATTGAAGTTTATTAAAAAAATCAACAAGTTTCGAAATTTTAATGAGTGTATTAGTAATTTAGTACATTATTTTTTAAATCTTCACACTTTTCCCAATATTGGGGTGGTCAGAGGTCTCGATTTCTTTGCGACCCACTAATCGCCGCAGTTTGTTTGGGACAACTGGTGGACGTTTTTCCCTCTGAAATCGAGTTGCAGGGGTTAAGTTGCAGAAACCTAGGTGCCTGAGAAGATTAAAGAGACAATAAATAGAAGATTAAGATTAGGTCTTGCGGATTTAAATCTCTCTGGAGAATTTCCGACAAATATCAAATCAAATAAATCATTTATTCACCGACATGGGAATGTATATTGCCAATACAGGGGTAGACAGAGGTCTAGACAATTAATTCCTTTCGACCCATCTTTTACCGACGATATTTTGGGACATATTATTTCTGTCAATTTCTGTATACATTTATTCAGTCCAAAAAGGGATTCTTTGGTTCTAATGACTACTTCTACTTAAAATGGTTAAGGTACTTGATTGCTGACATATCCCAAACATTATTTCAGCTTTTAAAACTATCGACAATTTTTATTGTGTCAACCCTAATTTGATTTATATATAACGTTCTTTGATACAATCGTGATAGTGCGAATCTGATAGTGTTGAGATGTGGGTGCACTGACGTGATGATAAGATTCATGTTAGCATACATTACAAGAAAAAAATTACGTTAAACTAAACAAATTGAAGTGTTGATAAGTGCAATAAAAAATGGATGGTATGAAGTCGAAAAAGGTTTCTTTTGAAGATGCGCTCAATATGACTGGTGAGTTATTAAAAAAATAACGAAATCTAAATAGCTTAAAATTTGTCAAAATGGAATATACAAGATAGAAATAATTTATTTATTTAAGCTATATACACAATCGCGGTACATAATCGCGGACACAACGCCTGAAGGCATTCCTTCTTTTCAATTATTAAAGTTAAAAGAAATAAACACTTAGAATGGCGGTATTTAAATATTACATATAACTAGTCGGCTCCCGCAGCTTTGCTCGCGGATGATGTCTTGGAGCGGGCTATTACTTTTCTAAAATAAAAGTAACCTAAATTAACCCTTACAATATCAGCTATCTGTTAGTTAAAGTCCCGTTAAACCCGGTAGAACCGTTTCCGAGATTCGCCGGAAGAAACAGACATAGAGGCAGACCGCCTGTATATAGGCAAAAAAAACTATTGTTTCAAGTATTTACCGTATATTTTAAAGTAAAATGCATTTAGTGAAAAGCTAAATATAGATTAGATCCAAAATAAAACGCATACAGTTACCAAGTATTTACACAAAAGTTTTTAAGTACTCTAGTAAACCGACAAATAGTTGGAATAATTACCAATCGGGACAACGTCACATATATTGTTCTAATCATGTAAGTAGTGAAAGCACGAGTCGTAAAGTATCATAAATAAAAAAGTACCTCAAACACCCAGACCTGAGATAACGTACAAAAAGTGTTACTTTTCTACATGGACCACTCCGAGAATCGAACCCGCGACCACAGAGCCAGTGGCACCTTGAAAACCACTGTCAGCTACTCGTCCTTGACGGTTGTCAAAAATAAAAAATAGTTAATAGACTCAGGCGTTATTTTGCGAAATTTATAATAAAGTTGTTATTAAATACAATGCATAGCAAAAATGCATTTTTGCATGCGGAATGGTGCGATGTAATTATTTATCAACTTTAAAAAAGATATATCACTCATCACGAGGCCTCTAGAACAACGAATGCAACGAATTGACTCGAAATTAAGCATAAATACTCATTCTGCGATGTAGATTCTCGCAAGGAGCGTATTTTACGTGAATCCTTTCCAAAATTAATTTGTCATAAGCTATAATAGCGGTCTGCGCGGGCTAAGCCGCTTGCGGCTTCATAGTTAGTTCACTTCACTAAACTTTATCATCAAAGAGATCGAGATTTGATTTAGAACATTATCGGTTATCAGCTCAGAAAATTGACCTATTCTGATATCGTTTCAAATAAGATCTTTTATTATATATATATATATATATATATATATATATATATATATATATATATATATATATATATATATATATATATATATATATATATATATATATATATATATATATATATATATATATATATATATATATATATATATATATATATATATATATTTATTATTATATATTTGAAGTCAAGATTTGCCGAGTGGCTGAGTGATCGGAATTCCAGTCAAGAAACCCGAGTTTGATCCCAAGGTTTTAAGCTTCTAACAAAAGGTGTTTTCAAAACCTATGTACGATTTATATCGTTGGCTTGGTCATAAAGACGGTGAATGGCTCACATTAATGGCGTTGTTTAAAAAATTTCTTCGGTGGAAAGTGGAACTTAATTGTCTAGACCTCTATATACTCCTGTATTGGGAATAACGTGAAGATATTTTTTTATAGGCTTTGGAAAATTCAACTACGTCATGATGCTCCTCATAGGCGTTATTATTATGGGCATGTCATTCGAAATCTTCGCGGTGTCATACCTCGTGCCTGCTAGCGCATGTGAGCTGCAGACTGTAAGTTCACAGCAAGGGTTAATGGCGGGAACCCCTTTAGTGGGTAAGTAACAGTTTGTTAATGCCCAATGTTTGTCAATGGCCTTCTCTGAAATATGTGAGGGAGATTAGAGGCGGACCTAAAGTCACGATAGCCGAGTGGTTGGGTGGTCGGAATTTCGAGTCAAGCGACCCGAATTTGATCGCCAGGTGGCTTAACAATTGTCCAAGTTATGAATCACGATTGCCAAGTGGTAGGGAAGTCGGAATTCCGAGTGGAGGGACCTGAGTTCGATTTCCAGGTGGCAGGCTCGTGCCAGTGGGTTTTTTCAAAAACTTATGTACGAATTATTTCGTTGGCATGGACATTGAGATAGCGACGAGCTCACTACCTGTCTCGTCTCAAAAATATCTTCCGTGGAAGGTGGGTCGAAACTTAATTGTCTAGACCTCTGTCCACTCCTGTATTGGGAATAGTGTGAAGATATTTATTTTTCATATAATAACTCATTCTCTTAATATCACGGTAAATCGTGTGGTGCCTCAACATTTGTCCAAGTTATGTAAACTGCGTGCATGTAACGAGCAACAGAGCGTTTAATTAAATAAGATTATTTTTATGTAAACGTTTGATAAAGTTACGTCTTATACAAACGTGACAAATGGTGTTTTTTTTTTTAAATTCTGCTAACATAAGTAATCAAATTACGTTGATTTTTGTTTAACGCCTTTTTGTTATTTATTTAACGCCTTGTAAAAGTCGTCGCTGGTATACCAGCCAGTAACGTGGTGGTATTACACACTGGAATATGCACTGCTATACCACATCGATGGCCAGTTCTTAAGCAAATAGGCTAAGCTAAGTTAAGCATATAGCTAAGAAGATGAAGAATTTTTGTATCAGAATGGTGCATCCTGATACAAAAATTCTTCGTTGACAAAGAACTCTCTCTCTCTTTGCATCTCTTTGCATCTTTTACAAGATTTACTACGGTGAGTGCTCCAAGGAATTGTTCGGATTAATCCCAGCCGCTAAATTTCACCATCATACCTTACGGCATTCACAAAAATTCCATCAACACCATGATGCTTGGCGTTCCACCACAGTGCGTTTTTCGCGGAATTTTCTGCCACGCACTTGCACTTTATGGAATGTGCTCCCATCGGCGGTTTTTCCGGACCGATACGACTCAGGGACTTTCAAGTAAAGAGCTTATACTTTTCTCAATGACCGGCAACGCATCTGCTATGCCTCTGGTATTGCGGATGTTCATGGGCGGCGGTAATCACTTACCATCACGTGAGCCACCTACTCGTATGCCTCCCTTCTCTATAAAAAAAAAAAACAAAAAAACTCCGAAACTATCCAACCGGTTGTCATGTTTCTTTTCTTAAAATGTTTGTTTTACTGGCGTGCCTAAGATAGAATAGTTTTATCACATTTTTTTTTAATTAATTCCAACGCAGCACTACGTCTTCCGGGCCTACTAGTAGAAATATATCCATAACTATCTCGTGAAATACCAGACCGAAATCAGCACGCTGTTGACAGGCAGTAGTGCCTAAAATCGAGCCAATCCGCTTGCCATTATGGCGGTAAAGGGAACCTCCTTGCGCAGAGATCGATGTTCTGCAGTGTACTTATTGCAATACATTTTACTAGCCGTTGTTTGATTGATGTATTAATGTATGTGTTAGATGATGTACGTTGTATGGTGTAGGGACTATTGAATTTAAAATAATTTGCCACAATTTGACGAATTCCGTTGACAAGTACACACCGGTTAACATGGCTCTGAAAGCTCCTTGGTTCGATTTCGGGATGGGTTAATGTAGAAAACCCATTTTTCTATTTGGTCTCGGGTCAGGTGTGTGGTACCTTCTTAGTTTAAATAACACACATGCTTTAGCTACTTGCTTTGGGATCAGAGCAATGTATGTGATTTTGTCCCTTGTCTATGTATGTATTTATTTGTTATTTATAATAAATAAATACACACATCGTCCATCCATCATCAGGTCTATCGTCCATTTCTCTCAGCCGTAAATGTATGATATAAATTGTATTTTCAGGTATTATATTGACCTCACATTTTTGGGGCTATTTAGCGGACACGCAAGGGAGACGTAAAATACTATGTTGGTGCTTATCTCTTGGATTCGGCGCTGGATCCCTCGCTGCGTTTTCTCCGAATTGGGTTGTTTTTGCCTTTTTTAAGTTCGCTTCTTCTTGTGGGTAAGTTCAATATGTGTAAGATGTTTAGGCACTTTCTATACTGGGTCTAGACAATTTAAGCCTGCGAATCCTCATTCTACCCTTGATTATGATACTAAGACAACAGATCTGCCGTGATTCCAACATCGTGGCAGATCTGTCGTCTTAGTGTCTCAGCCAGCGATACAAAATGTTAGGAGTTTTGAAAAAAAGTGGTTCGTGCTAAATTCAGTCCTGAGATCAAGCTAGAGCCCGATTGCCTAATCGCTCGCTTATGGTGGCGATTTAATATTGTGTATCTTAGTGAAACTATCACGGTTTTATAAATTGCACAATAAGTGTGAGTATTTTCCCGTAAAATGTGATAAAAAGTTAGTTTCTTGTAAATGTATGAAGAAGAAAATAGTATATCTGATAGAAACAAAAAATCGTGACGTTTCTGTGTGTGATTTATGATTTACCCAGAACCAGAACATATTACCAAGCATAAAGATGTTGTTATAAAATTATTACTGCTCGATCCCGCATGTATGTCGACTTAGGAGTCTGAAACTAAACAACCGTAATGTACATACCGACAACGGTTAAATAGCCATCTCAAAAAATACCAGACCAAAATTGAACAGACCAGTGAAGTTCAACAGCGTCTATGGTGCAAAATCTCCGATCCGTTTGTCAAGCGTGGTTGTAACAGAAAATCTTTTTACGGAAGTGGCCTAGGTGCAATTTGTAAAACTAAAGTACAATTACACTAAACTATGTGTGATAAAGGGCGTAGAAACGTCCGAAAATAATTAAATCACTTGTGCTATGGAATCCAAAACAATGAAGGTAACAGAAACACCCAGAACGTCCGGACAGACCGTCCAGGAATCTAACTCGGTACCTCAGAACTGCCGACACCATTATCTAGTGTATCTTCCTCTCATCAGGTCGTCAAAGCAATAGAAGCTATTATACATGTATATGTTTTGTATGCCTGTAGTGTTGCGGGGATTCTTGCCCTGGCTCTCACCCTGCTCAGTGAATGCACACCAGAGAGAAGCAGATTTACTATGATTGTCCTAACGAGCAGTATCATGCTGACTAGCACAGGGCTGATGGCAAGTAAGCAAGTTTTTATTATAATTAAATGTTAAGTTAGGCATGGGTTAAGACATTAATGGGAAGAATGAAACAATTCCTTCAAGCAAAATTTGTAACAATCCTCTAATCTCGGTTTAGGAATCGTCTTGTGTCGTCGTTAGGTCATTTTTACATAGCAATAACTACTACAATTGGTTGATACATTTGAATACTTCTTTTTTTGCTTATGTATATGCCATCCCTTAACAAATACTTTTGTATAAAAATATATGTATTCATGATAAAAAAATTCCTAAATAATCGAAACAGAAACAACGAAGAATATTATTTATGTAATTTGTTACGCATTAGTCGATGCAGTAATATGTCATGGATTGGGCGCATATGGTCGCACCTTTCTTCTTCATCTAAATAAAATTAAAATTTCTGCAAATAAGAATTTTGGAACTACTTGATGATGAAAAAACCTTATAAAAATATTTTTCAATTCTCTATACAGGGGTCTAGGAAATCTAGCATCCTATAATTAAGACATTTGAATTCGTAAAACTCGTTAAAAATTTATAGTTAAGTTAGTTATTATTTTACATTCGAAGACAGACTGTGTATAAGGTAGAATACTTTGAGAAAATTCCATTAAACACACCCAGTGAAATAATACATCTTCTCGCTAAAGTTATGGAGGACACAATTATGCGAAAAAAAAAATATTGAAGTAAACTTAGAAACATTCATATATGGATAAGGACTACAACATCACATACATTGCTCTGATCTCAAAGTAAGTAACTGAAGCAAGTGTCTTATCTTATATGTCAAGAAAGGAATCACAAACATCTAGACCCGAGACAACGTAGAAAAGAAGTTTTCTAAATTAACTATTCCCAGAAACAAAACTACAACCTTTAATCTAACCTAATCTAATCTAATTTATATATCTATGTTAACAGTCTTAAAAATTATCTTGCACTAAAGATAGCCGAGTGGTTGGGTGGTCGGAATTTCGAGTCAATAGACCCGAGTTCGATCCCCAGTTGGTAGGCTCGTACCAATGGGTTTTTCAAAAACTTATGTACGAATATCGTTGGCTTGGACATAAAGGCGGCGACGGGCTCACCACCTGTCACGTTGTCCCGAAAATATCTTCGGTGAAAGGTGGGTCGAAGGGACTTAATTGTCTAGACTCGACCTCTGTCTACCCCTGTATTGGGAATTGCGTGAAGATATTTTTATTTTTTATAAAAATAGCACTTAATGTCATATCTAACTTTAATTGAAAAAATATTTGTTTATTTATTTACAAATATAGATTGAGGGTATTCACATAGACTGTAGGCAGATCAAAGACAAGAATTCCTAATCGCGCTATCAAAGTTATTATGACTAATTGGATATATACGTAACAAAAACAAATCCCTTCGGGGTCCGTAGCCTCGGGTAAGCCGGCCCGTCCAAGCCGGTAATAAAATGTTGGTTTCAGGAGTCGCGACAGTTGTACTGCTCTCATGATCAGGCTGATCGCAATGGCTCAGTACGATGACTGTGGCTACCTGTAGTCTTGATGGACTCAATTCGACCCCACTTTTGTTATTTTTTTATTCTAGTCAATTGAGTGTTATATTCGTCTGATAATATTTAAAAATTCTCTCGAGCCTTATTTAAACTAAATGTAGTCCATTATGTTTATGACGATGCCATAGCCTGGTTGGCAGTGGGCCTGCTTCAAAGCAGAAGCGAACGTTGTGGATTGGAATCTCGCTAGGGGCGAATATTTGTATGATGTAGTTCTCCTAGTCCCTGTTTGTTCGAGTACAATGCTGCATGTCGTTATTAACAGTGTTGCCACTGTAACAGCACATATATTTTTTCGATACAGTTCCAAAATTTACGGACAATTTTCGGAATTTATATATAATTAAAATAATAGGAAAAAATAACGATAAAACTAAAACTGGCAACGATTGAAAGTTGTTATTTAAAATTATTGACTATTCTAAATGTAAATAAAACAAAATCAATACTAAAATAAAATATCTTTAAATATTCTCACTGTCTATCCAGTAATACAACCTAATTTTTAACCAAAAAAAAATAAAATAAAAACAAAAACTCACGACAGTGGAGTTGGATGAGCGGAATTCGAGTGAAGAAGCCCGACTTCAAAAAGGAGGGGATTCTCATATTGATTGGTGGGGGTTTTTAAGTTATTTTATACTTTATAGTTTTTGAAGCCGGATTTTTCAATGATTATATTAAATATTTTTTGACAATAATTTTTATTAGTAATTAAAATTTTTGGTAATATTAAGTCAAAAAGAGGAGTAGGCCAAAATATTTTGTCGCTAAATGTTTTAACGTTGTCGCATATTGAAAAATTGCCTCGGACATAGTTTAATAGATAAGTAATAGATAGTTTCAATAAGCGGTAAAAAAGTAAACGATTATAATGACAGATTGTCTTAAAAACCCAGAATAACCTCATTGCGAGAGACTCCGTAAAAGATAATTAAAGGCTATAAAACACCAAAAAAAAAAAATATTGAAGTAAACTTAGAAAATTCATATATAGATAAGGACTACAACATCACATATATTGCTCTGATCTCAAAGTAAGTAACTGAAGCAAGTGTCTTATCTTATATGTCAAGAAAGGAATCACAAACATCTAGACCCGAGACAACGTAGAAAAGAAGTTTTCTAAATTAACTATTCCCAGAAACAAAACTACAACCTATAATCTAATCTAATCTAATCTAATTTATATATCTATGTTAACAGTCTTAAAATTATCTTGCACTAAAGATAGCCGAGTGTTTGGGTGGTCGGAATTTCGAGTCAATAGACCCGAGTTCGATCCCCAGTTGGTAGGCTCGTACCAATGGGTTTTTCAAAAACTTATGTACGAATATCGTTGGCTTGGACATAAAGACGGCGACGGGCTCACCACCTGTCACGTTGTCCCGAAAATATCTTCGGTGAAAGGTGGGTCGAAGGGACTTAATTGTCTAGACTCGACCTCTGTCTACCCCTGTATTGGGAATTGCGTGAAGATATTTTTATTTTTATAAAATAGCACTTAATGTCATATCTAACTTTAATTGAAAAATATTTGTTTATTTATTTACAAATATAGATTGAGGGTATTCACATAGACTGTAGGCAGATCAAAGACAAGAATTCCTAATCGCGCTATCAAAGTTATTATGACTAATTGGATATATACGTAACAAAACAAATCCCTTCGGGGTCCGTAGCTCGGTAAGCCGGCCCGTCCAAGCCGGTAATAAAATGTTGGTTTCAGGAGTCGCGACAGTTGTACTGCTCTCATGATCAGGCTGATCGCAATGGCTCAGTACGATGACTGTGGCTACCTGTAGTCTTAATGGACTAAATTTGACCCCACTTTTTGTTTACATTTTTTGAAGTGAAACTTCTTTAGAATCGTTTTGATTTGAAACCGGATGCAACGGAAAAAGCGACAGGTAAGAGACACAAATACATTTCTATCTCATTCTTTTACTGCGTCATCGTACACATTTGTGTACGATGACGCAGTAAAAGAAAGAATGAGACAGAAATATACATACTATTTTATAAATAAACTGTAATTATTCTACTCTTGTTATAATTTAAGTTAAATTAAGTTTAAATTACATGTATTATTCTCATTCTTTTGTTGATTTACTGAAGTTTCACTTCTATCGTGTGTGAATCGCACACGTCATTTTTTATTCAGGTGAATCATTCAATATTCAATAATAACAATAATTTATTGCGTTGTAATGGGTGTATAGAAGGTTCTTAAAATCTCACGTTATATATGTCGCTTAAACATTTAAAAATTATTATTTTAAAACGAAATTTAAATTAGACGTGAAATATAAGTATAAAATAAGGAAAATATTCATATCTGTGTCGCATCTTAATAAATCGTTAATTTTATGTTAATTAAGTTATAAAACAATAAATGTTTCAATATTATTACAACTGAAATAACGAAATCTATTTTACTATTATAATAAGCAGTAAAAAATACAGGGACACCCATTGGCAAGTAGTTGCAATACATTTTAAAATTCTGTTTCAAAAAATTCAGAGAATGAGTAATATTTTTTATATGAATAATCTTTTTGACAATAATTTTTATTAATAATTAGAATTTTTGATAATATTGGGTCAAAAAAGGACTAGGTAAAAATATTTTATCGCAAAAGTTTTAAACGTTGTCGCTTATTGAAAAATTGCCTCGGACATAGTTTAATAGATAAGTAACAGATAGTTTTGATAATCGGTAAAAAGTAAAAGATTATAATTATAGATGTTCTTAAAAACCCATTACTCATGCAGAATAACCTTTATTGCGAGATACTCCGTAAAAGATAATTAAAGGTAAAAGTCACAATAGCCGAATGGTTGGGTGGTCGGAATTTCGAGTCAAGAGACCCGAGTTTGCTCCCCAGTTGGCAGACTCGTACCAATGAGTTTTTCTAAAACCTGTACGAATTATATCGTTGGCTTGGACATAAAGACGGCGACGGGCTCACCACTAGATAGCCAAAACAAAACCCATTCTAATAAATAAAGTATAAAATAAGGAAAATATTCATATCTGTGTCGCATCTTAATAAATCGTTAATTTTATGTTAATTAAGTTATAAAACAATAAATGTTTCAATATTATTACAACTGAAATAACGAAATCTATTTTACTATTATAATAAGCAGTAAAAATACAGGGACACCCATTGGCAAGTAGTTGCAATACATTTTAAAATTCTGTTTCAAAAATTCAGAGAATGAGTAATATTTTTATATGAATAATCTTTTGACAATAATTTTTATTAATAATTAGAATTTTGATAATATTGGGTCAAAAAGGACTAGGTAAAAATATTTTATCTCATTTTATTGCGTCATCGTACACATTTGTGTACGATGACGCAGTAAAAGAAAGAATGAGACAGAAATATACATACTATTTTATAAATAAACTGTAATTATTCTACTCTTGTTATAATTTAAGTTAAATTAAGTTTAAATTACATGTATTATTCTCATTCTTTTGTTGATTTACTGAAGTTTCACTTCTATCGTGTGTGAATCGCACACGTAATTTTTTTTTATTCAGGTGAATCATTCAATATTCAATAATAACAATAATTTATTGCGTTGTAATGGGTGTATAGAAGGTTCTTAAAATCTCACGTTATATATGTCGCTTAAACATTTAAAAATTATTATTTTAAAACGAAATTTAAATTAGACGTGAAATATAAGTATAAAATAAGGAAAATATTCATATCTGTGTCGCATCTTAATAAATCGTTAATTTTATGTTAATTAAGTTATAAAACAATAAATGTTTCAATATTATTACAACTGAAATAACGAAATCTATTTTACTATTATAATAAGCAGTAAAAAATACAGGGACACCCATTGGCAAGTAGTTGCAATACATTTTAAAATTCTGTTTCAAAAAATTCAGAGAATGAGTAATATTTTTTATATGAATAATCTTTTTGACAATAATTTTTATTAATAATTAGAATTTTTGATAATATTGGGTCAAAAAAGGACTAGGTAAAAATATTTTATCGCAAAAGTTTTAAACGTTGTCGCTTATTGAAAAATTGCCTCGGACATAGTTTAATAGATAAGTAACAGATAGTTTTGATAATCGGTAAAAAGTAAAAGATTATAATTATAGATGTTCTTAAAAACCCATTACTCATGCAGAATAACCTTTATTGCGAGATACTCCGTAAAAGATAATTAAAGGTAAAAGTCACAATAGCCGAATGGTTGGGTGGTCGGAATTTCGAGTCAAGAGACCCGAGTTTGCTCCCCAGTTGGCAGACTCGTACCAATGAGTTTTTCTAAAACCTGTACGAATTATATCGTTGGCTTGGACATAAAGACGGCGACGGGCTCACCACTAGATAGCCAAAACAAAACCCATTCTAATAAATAAAGTATAAATAAATATCTTCACGCAAATCCCAATAAAGGGGTAGACCGAAGTCTAGTCTAGACAATTAAGTCCATTCGACCCACCTTCCACCGAAGATTATTATTATTTGTTGTTGATTATTACACGTTGTTGTATTTATTATTATTCATTTAAATAATAATATGAATAATAATAAATACAACAACGTGACAGGTGGTGAGCCCGTCGACGTTTTTATGTCCAAAGCAACGATATAATTCAGATAATTTTTTGAAAAACCCATAGGTACGAGCCTGCCACCAGGGGATTGAACTCGGGTATCTTGATTCGAAATTCCGATCACCCAACCACTCGGCTATCGTGACTTATTAAATATTGTTATTTAAAATAACTGACTATTCTAAATGGAAATAAATACTACAATAAAATTTCTAACTTTTAACCTGAAAAGAGTCATGTTAGCGGAGTAGTTGGATGATCGGAATTCGAGTGAAGAGACCCGAGTTCGATTTCCCGGTAGTGGGCACGTGCAAATTACTCTTTTCAAATTTATGTATGATTTATACTGTTGACTTGGACATAAAGACGGCGCCAGGCTCACCACGAGACAAGTTGTCCCAAAAAATGTCTTCGGTGAAATGTAATTTATATTGGGAAGGGTGTGAAGATTTAATGTTATTTATATAGACATAACGACGACAATTGATTGAGGAAAAGCATCCTATAATAAAGACATTTGAATTCGTAAAACTCGTTAAAAATTTATAGTTAAGTCAGTTATCATATAACATTCGAAGACAGACTGTGTATAAGAATACTTTGAGAAAATTCCATTAAACACACCCAGTGAAATAATACATCTTCTCGCTAAAGTTATGGAGGACACAATTATGCGAAAAAAAAAATATTGAAGTAAACTTAGAAACATTCATATATAGATAAGGACTACAACATCACATATATTGCTCTGATCTCAAAGTAAGTAACTGAAGCAAGTGTCTTATCTTATATGTCAAGAAAGGAATCACAAACATCTAGACCCGAGACAACGTAGAAAAGAAGTTTTCTAAATTAACTATTCCCAGAAACAAAACTACAACCTATAATCTAACCTAATCTAATCTAATTTATATATCTATTTTAATAGTCTTAAAAATTATCTTGCACTAAAGATGCCGAGTGTTTGGGTGGTCGGAATTTCGAGTCAAGAGATCCTTAGATGGCAGGCTCGTGCCAATGGGTTTTTAAAAAACTTATGTACGAATTATATCGTTGGCTTGGACATAAAGATGGCGACGGGCTCACCACCTGTCACCTTGTTGTATTTATTATTATTCATATTATTATTTAAAAATAGCACTAAATGTCATATCTAACTTTAATTTAAAAAATATTTATTTATCTATTTTCAAATATAGATTGAGGGTATTCACATAGACTGTAGGTAGATCAAAGTCAAGAATTCCAAATCGCGCTGTTAAAGTTATTATGACTAATTGGATATATACGTAACAAAAACAAATCCCTTCGGGGTCCGTGGCTTCGGGTAAGCCGGCCCGTCCAAGCCGGTAATAAAATGTTGGTCTCAGGAGTCGTAACATCTGAACTAATCTCATGATCAGAGTTATCGCAACGGCTCAGTGCGATGACTGTGGCTACCTAGAGTCTTAATGGACTAAATTTGACCCCACTTTTGTTATTTTTTTATTCAGTTCAATTGAGTGAGATTCCTCTAACAATATTATGTCGTATAAAATTTTATAAAGTGTTTAAAAATTCCCTCGAGCCTTATTAAATAAAAAAAAAAATAAACTTTAGTCCAATATGTTTGTGACGATCCGATGGCCTAGTTGGCAGTGAGCCTGCTTCGAAACAGAAGCGAAAGTTGTGAGTTCGAATCTCGTTAGTGGCGAATATTTGCGTGATGTAAGTGAATGTTCGAATACAATGAATAGATGTCAGATATATTTTGTCGGCGCAGTTCGAAAATTCACGGACAATTTTCGGTATTTATATATAATTAAAATAATAGGAAAAAATAACGGCGAAACTAAAACTGGCAACGATTGAAAATCGTTATTTAAAATTACTGACTATTCTAAATGTGAATAAAACAAAATCGGTTCTACTAAATAAAGTAAATAAATAAATAAATATCTTCACGCAATTCTCAATACAGGGGTAGACAGAGGTCTAGTCTAGACAATTAAGCCCCTTTTTACCTTTATATTAATGATTTATCTTCCTTACTAGGGAATAAACATGATATAGTATTATTGGCTGAGTATACCTCTGGCTGTAATATTTAAAATCAAACGACATATTGTTACACTTGACGAGGTAAACTATGCTAGTTCAAAAATAGTCCATTAGTTCAATTTACATTTAAATAGCAATAAGACTAAATGTTTAAAATTTTCAACACCAAATGTTGAATATTAATTTATTAATTTACATTTAAATTGCAATAAGACTAAATGTATAAATGTTGAATATTTGAGTGATACTAATGTACTAATAAATGAGGAAGAGTTGAGCTTTGTGGATACGGCTGTTTTTCTTGGAATAACACTTGATGCAAAGCTTCAATGGAGCACCCATCAATCCAATTTTGCGAGTAGGTTAAGCTCTGCAGCATATGTTGTAAGAAAAATAAGGTTCTTAACTGATGTACAAACGGCTAGAATTGTTTATTTTAGTTACTTCCATAACATAATGTCATATGGTATTCTGCTATGGGGTCATGCAGCTGACTTTGAAACAGTATATGTTTTACAAAAGAGGGCCACACAAGCTATATATTGTCGCTTCTGAAGACCATGTCGTCGGCCACGGCCAACTCTCCGCCCCTGGATTTTCGCGGCACGATTTCCTGTATATTTCTTATAGGATTAAATGTCTTAAGGTCAATCATGTGATGGTACATCTGCGTAATCTAGCGAGACTTAATGTTGAAGCACTCCAGCAAGGTGCTTCTAGTATAGATTGGAGTGATAGATTCAGCGTAGAGAGTGTTGACGAAAAGTAGCTCTTTTTAATTCAAATATACAGAAGTTGTTTGATAAACACGCTCCTCCACACAAAGTCAGACTGAAACGATCTCCTGCGCCGTGGATTACTGAGGATATCCGCAGGGCTATGGCAAAGCGTGATCGAGAATTTAGTAAATATAAGCGTAATCGGTGTACTGTTAGCTGGACTCGATTCAAAGCCACTAGGAATCGGTGTAATCAAATGGTGCGGGCCGCTAAACGCCGTTATATTCATCGAAATATCCTTAACGCATCTATGGCTGATTCGTGGAAATTTTTAAAATCAGTCGGGATAGGTGTAAACCTGCTTCTAACTTTGATCCTTCAATCTTCTCTGTTAATCAACTTAATACATACTTTTCTACTGCACCACAGTTGCATTCGTCAATTAAATCTACTACTATTGCCCCTGTTAATTCTCTTCCAAAATTTTACAAAAGCTCTCACAATTTTTCTTTCAATATAACTACAGCCTTTCTATTAATCAGTTTTGGTAGTTTTTTTCTTTTTCTTCTTTTTACTGAAGGCTCTGTGTTCAATAATTCTCCAATTATTATGCCAGATGACATGACAGTGCAGTTACTAATGATCCTAGTAGCTACTTAGTAGTAAAAGCGAGTTCAAATCGCGCTGGGGGCTAACATTTGTGTAGTGAATATGAACGTTTGTACACAAGTCGTGAACGTTCATATGTATTAATAAAAATGTACCTATGGAAACGATGCAAATTATATTAAAACCCATTGGTACAAGCCTGCCCCCTGGGGATATAACTCGGGTCCCTTGACTTCAAATCCGATCAACCAACCACTCAACTATTGTGACTTTACAACGTCGCGTCCGTTTCGTCAAGTCCACATTTGCAAATAGAAATGTCTCTTCTTCAATCAGCTTGGTTTCCAGGTGTAGCAGTGCCTAAAACGGAGATGGGAAATAGTAAAAGTAACAGGTTTAGTAGCTGGACGGTGGCTAAAAAAGCAGTTGAGATGCTGTAGATGATACCTCTTCTTGAATACTTCCATAATGTATACCTTAAGTTAAAATTGAAATCTTGCGCGGTTTTAGTTAAAATCACCCTGGATTCAACGCTACACAAAATTTTGACTATGCCTGTTGCTTGCTAAAGCATTTTTTTATATTTAAAACTGCAGTAGTACCAAGCTTAGCGAAGCATTTAATGCGCTTCGCGCACCTTTTGATTGCTTCATAGCAATGTTTCGATCATGTTTAATTACAAAAACTTTATCAAACATAATACCCTTCTTATGTATATTTTTAATCTTAAATTCACGTTAATAATATTTTTGCTAATTTTATAATTTAAATATACATATATAAAGATTGATAAAATTATTAAGAACTTTAAAAATAAATATTTATTATAACGAGGGTAGTTCTAATAACATCAATTCAACATCGCGGTATCAAAATTTCTCTAAGAGTTCACATATATAGATAACCGAAACAAAGTCCTTCGGGGTCCGTAGCCTCGGGGTAAGCCGGCCTGTCCTTGCCGGTTAAAGTCCAAACTCTCTGAGGAGGTGCAACATCTGGACTGATCTCATGATCAGAGTCATCCAAAGGCTCAACGGGATGACTGTGGCGACGTCGAGGCACTTTGACTCCACTTTTGTTTAATTTTTTTATTCAGGTGAATCGTTCAATATTCATTAATTTATTGGGTTGTTATGTGTATACAGAAGATTCATGACATCACTCGTATCAATATGAACCCGGATAGGCACAGCAATTACTTTTACATTTAAAAATTATCATCATTAAACTAAATTTATATTAAAAGTGAAATGTTAGTATAAAATAAAAAAAATATTAATTATCATATTAGTTTAATAATAAACTATAAACGTTTTAATATTATTATAACTAAAAAAACAAAATCTATTTTACTATCATAATAAGCAGTAATAACCAATGTAAAAAATAATTACAGGGACATGTAATTGGGTTGGTAATATACTGGGTTGACTGGCAGAGAATGCCAAAAGGCATTGAGTCCGTCCATTGTACTCCATTTGATGTAACAATAAAATAAATAAATATCTTCACACTTCAATTTAGGCATTACTTTTGATAAAACATTATCTTGGGTACCACAAATGAGTGAGCTAAGCAGAAAGATGTTTGTCGCAATAGGTTCTCTCCGAAGATTGCGCAACATACTCCCTTTCCTACTAAGATTGTGCTGGCTCAGTCTCTCCTCCTACCGATCCTTGATTACGCGGACACTTGTTATCTTGATCTAACTGAAGAGCAACTTAACAAACTTGAGCGGCTTCAGAATTATTGCATAAGGTTTATATTTGGGTTGCGAAAATATGACCACATCTCCGAATTTCGCCTTAAGCTCAAGTGGCTTCCAATTCGCCTTCGCAGGAATACTCATATTCTTCATCTACTTTACTGCATTCTGTTCAATCCCAATGCTCCACATTACTTGAAGGATAGATTTGAATATCTAAGTAGTTTACATTCTTTTCCACTCCGATCACAAAATAATTTTCTGCTAAGTACTCCAAAACACTCTTCTTCCTTCTATGCTAACTCTTTCACTGTAACTGCTATACGACTTTGGAATTCTCTTCCCTTTATATTAGACAATCTCAATCTCTTTCTATCTTTAGAACTAAATTAAAACTTCATTACCTATCCTTTTAATAATCTGTCGTCTATTGCTTATAGAAAATTTGTTTTCCATATAACTTCTAATCCTTTATATATAATTTCTTTGGTTTTATATCGTATATATATATGTAGTATACGTATTATTTTGTACACCCTTTCCGCTTTCTTTAGAAGAATCCTTTTCCCTAAGGTTGCCTGGAAGAGATCGCTGTTTAAGCGATAAGGCCGCCTTTTGTACTAATGTCCATTATAATTGTAATTTCTATGTCAGTCTTGGTGTACAATAAAGAATATTTTACTTACTTTACTTTACTTCAAAAATTATTATCATTAAACTAAATTTATATTATATGTGAAATGTTAGTATAAAATAAAAAAAATAATTATTATATGAATTTAGTAACAATTTATAACGTTTTAATATAATTACAACTAAAAAAAAACAAAATCTATTTTACTATTATAATAAGCAGTAATAACTAATGTAAAAATAAATTACAGGGTCATGTAATTGGGTTGGTAATATACTGGGTTTACTGGCAGAGAATGCCAAAAGGCCTTAAGTCCGTCCATTGTTATCAATTTGGTGTAACAATAAAATAAATAAACATCTTCACGCAATTCCCAATACAGGGGTAGACAGAGGTCTAGTGTAGACAAATTTAGTCCCTTTGACCCACCTTCCACCGAAGATATTTTCGGGACAACGTGACAGGTGGTGAACCCGTCGCCGTCCAAGCCATAGATATAATTCGTACATAAGTTCTTGTAAGTATAATTCGTAAAAACTCATTGGTACGAGCTTGGCACCTGGGGATCGAACTCGAGTCTCTTGACTCGAAATTCCGTCCGTCTTCTGTCTATCCCAGTATTGGGAATGGCGTAAAGATGTTTATGTTACGAAACTAAAACTAGCAACGATTGTAAATGGTTACTTTAAAATTATTGACTATCCTTAATGTTAATAAAACAAAATCAAAAATAAAATAACTTATCTATGAATTTTATTCCTGTATTTCTTATAATGCTAACTTATTTTTAAACTTACACTTTTTACATTTATACACCGGTTTTTTATTATGTCTACACGAAATAATTCATTCGTTAAATGTAAGGTCAAGTGGAAGTCATAAAAAACATAATAAAAAGTTCACGATTTGGTTGAGAATCCACATAACTTCGTACAAAGTATGAAATAACTTTAAATGTGTGTAGTTAATGAGAAAATAAAAAGAAATGAAAACGTAAGGGGTTTTCAAGAACATCTCACATATTCACACATGAGTTAGTATATTGCAATTACGCAATTAGGCATTTTCAAATACTTAGTAGACAAGATATAGTTACTGCTGAAATAATCAAGTACGGGCCTCGCGTCTGGGAAAGCTTTCATCTGCTGAATAAATGTGTCTGCAAAAATTTTTATCGCAAATTATTTTAACGTTGTCGCTTATTGAAAAATTGCCTCGGATGTAATTAAAATTTACTGTAGCCCAATATGTTTATAAATAACCGATAGCCAAGCTGGCAGTGAGCCTGCCTCGGAAGTTAAGGGTTAGAATCTCGCTAAGGGCGAACATTTGGGTGATGTATGAGAATATTTATTCGAATACAATGCTAGCACATGTCGCTGTTTACAGTGTTGCCACATATTCTGTCGGCACAGTCACTAATTTCACGGAAAATTTTCGAACTTTAAACATATATGTATAAAAAAAATACTTAATTGATGAACAACTTAAATGAGTATGATGAAAAAGTTAAATGATGATCGGCTTTATTTTTATGGGAAATGCAGTAAAAAAAAATATTTTATCTTATTCTTGATTTTGTTTTATTCACTTTTCAATTTTCAATCGTTGCTAAATTTGGTTTCTAAAATCTTAACAAAAAAAATTTTCTTCACGCCATTCCGAATGCTGGAGTAGACAGAGGTACAGACAATGACGTTTTTTCTAGCTACCTTTCACAGAAGACATAATTGAAAACGTGTCAGATGGGGAGTAAAGAATATAAATATAAATCGTATGTTAAGTTTCAAAAAACTCATTGGTACGAGCCTACCACCGAACACCGACAGGGATAGAACTCGGATTTCATGAATCGAGTTCCGATCACTCAACCACTCGGCTATCGTGACTGTTATGTCAAGGCTAAGTTCTTTTACAAAAAACGAATATGTTCGATGACACGTAATATATTTCTCTTCCTCTGAGGGTAGTGCTTTAAAGTTCAAATCGCGCTATTAAAGTTTTTACGAGAAATTAGATATATACGTTACAAAAACAAGTTCCTCCGGGGTCAGCAGCCTCGTGGGAAGCCTGCCCGACCAAGTCGGCTAGCAAAGGTTGGTCCGCTAGGGGCCAATCATCCGCACTGATCTGTAAGATCAGATTCATCGCAGAAGATCGTTGCGATGCTAAGATACCTCGAGGTGGGCGATTAATACCTGATCGGGTTAACTCGACTCCATTTTTGTTACTTCATAATAATAAAAATTTAGAAGAAAAATAAAAAAAGTTTTTTATAGGTAATTATTTTGTTCAATTTCTTTTTCCTACATTATGTACTTATTTCTCAACCAAGCTCTTACAATTTTTCTTTCAATATAACTACAGCCTTTCTGTTAATCAGTTTTTGTAGTTTTTTCTTTTTCTTCTTTTTACTGAAGGCCTTGTGTTCAATAATTCTCCAATTATAATGCCAGATGACGTGACAGTGTAGTTGCTAATGATCCTAGTAGCTACCTGGTAGTAATAGCGAGTTCAAATCGCGCTGGGGGCTAACATTTGTGTGGTGAATATGTACGTTTGTACACATATGTACGTTTGTACGTTTGTACACAGTCGTGGACGTTCATATGTATTAATAAATATGTACCTACGGAAACGATGCAAATTGTATTAAAACCCATTGGTATGAGCCTGCCACCTGGGGATAGAACTCGGGTCCCTTGACTTCATATCCGATCAACCAACCACTCGACTATTGTGACTTTACAACGTCGAGTCCGTTTCGTCACATTCCGTCCACGTCCGTCACATTTGCAAATAGATCAGCTTGGTTTCTAGGTGTAGCAGTGCCCAAAACGGAGATGGAAAATAGTAAAAGTAACAGGTTTAGTAGTTGGACGGAGGCTAATAAAGCAGTTGAGATGCTGCAGATGATACCTCTTCTTGAATACTTCCTTAATGTATACCTTAAGTTAAAATAGAAATCTTGCGCGGTTTTGGTTAAAATCACCCTGGATTCAACGCACCACTACATTTTGACTATGTCTGTGGCTTGCTAAAGCATTTTTTATATTTATAACTGCACTAGTACCAAACATAGCGATGCTTTAAATGCGTTTCGCGCACCCTTCGATTGCTTCATAGCAAAGTTTCGGTTATGTATAATACCAAAAACTTTATCAAAAATTCAAACATTCATACAATTCATGTTTATAATATTTTTACCAGTCTTATAATTTAAATATACATGTATAAATATTGATAAAATTATTAAGAACTTTAAATATAAATATTTATTGTAATGCGGGTAGTTCTAATAACATTATTAAAACTACCCGCAACAATTCAACATCGCGGTATCAAAATTTCTCTAAGAATTCACATATATAGATAACCAAAACAAAGCCCTTCGGGGTCCGTCGCCTCGGGGTAAGCCGGCCTGTCCTTGCCGGTTAAAGTCCAAACTCTCTGAGGAGGTGCAACATCTGGACTGATCTCATGATCAGAGTCATCCATAGGCTCAACGGGATGACTGTGGCGACCTCGAGGCCCTTTGACACCACTTTTGTTTAATTTTTTTTATTCAGGTGAATCATTCAATACTCAGTAATTTATTGCGTTCTTAAAATCACACGTTATGTATGTTGTTATACATGTAAAAATTAGGGAAATATTTATATCTTTATCTCAACTTATTTAATCTTTAATTTTATGTTAAGTAATAAAACTACAAATGTTTCAATATTATTAAAACTAAAAGAACAAAATCTATTTTACTATTATAATAAGCAGTAACAACTAATGTCATAATAAATTACACGGACACCTACTGACAAGTTGTTGCAATACAATTTAAAATTCTCTTTCAAGAAATTCGGATAATGAGTACTATTTTTTTATTAAATATATTTAAGACAATAATTTTTATTAATTATTAAAATTTTTGGTAATATTGAGTCAAAAAAAGGAGTAGGCAAAATATTTTAGCGCTAAATGATTTGCACTTTGTCGCTTATTGAAAAATTACCTCGGATATTATTAAAATTTACTATAGCCCGATATATTTATAAAGAATCTATAGCCAAGCTGGCAGTGAGCCTGCCTCGGAAGTTAATGGTCGTGGGTTAGAATTTCGCTAGGAGCGAACATTTTACATTACATTAGGGGTGATGTATTACAATATTTATACGAGTAAAATGCTAGCGCATGTCGCCATATATTCTGTCGACACAGTTCCAATATTCACGGAAAACTTTCGGACTTAATATATAATAAAAATATAAAAAAAACTTAAAGGTCACTGAAGATCAGCTTTATTATTTCGACTAGCCATAATTTAAAAATATCACCTGTGTCTAAACTGAGTAGGTTAAAAACAAGTTACTATGATGGGAAATACTGTAAGAAAATGCTTAGATATTTTATATTATTCTGAATTTTATTTTATTCAATTTCCAATTTTCAATCATTGCTAGATTTGGTTTTGATATTTTTACCGAAAAAAATTATCTTCACACCATTCCGAATACTGGGGTAGACAGAGGTTCAGACAATTATGTTTTTTGGAGCCACCTTTCACAGAAGGCATAACTGACATCATGACAGTTGGTGAGTATAGAAGATATAAATTGTACATAAGTTTCAAAAACTCATTGGTACGAGCCTACCACCAAACACCGAACTCGGATCTCTTGACTCAAATTCCGATCACTGAATAACTCGGCTATCGTGACTGTTATGTCTAGTCCGTTTTTATTACAAAAAACCGAATATGTTCGATGAGACATAATGTATTTCTTCATCCCGCCATTCTACTTATTGCCCGACCAGGACAGGCTTCCCACGTGGCTGTTACTGTCCACCGATTATTATAACGTGAGTTTAGCCGTTTTTAAATATTTGATCCGTAAAGGATAATTAAAGGCTATAAAACACCAAAAATCACCCTGTATTCAACGCTACTCTAAAATTTTGACCGTGAGTCGCTTGTTAAAGCATTTTTTATGTTCAAAACTGCAGTACAACCAACTTAGCGAAGCATTTAATGCGCTTCGCGCACCTTTTGATTGCTTCATAGCAATGTTTCGGTTATGTATAATTAAAAATAGTTTTTCAAACATAATACCTTTCTTATGTGTATCTTTAATCTTAAATTCATGTTAAAAATATTGTTACCAATTTTAAAATTTAAATATACATATATAAAGATTGATAAAATTATTAAGAACTTTAAATATAAATATTTATTATAACGCGGGTAGTTCTAATAACATTAATTCAACATCGCGGTATGAACATTTCTCTAAGAGTTCACATATATAGATAACCAAAACAAAGCCCTTCGGGGTCCGTCGCCTCGGGGTAAGCCGGCCTGTCGTTGCCGGTTAAAGTCCAAACTCTCTGAGGAGGTGCAACATCTGGACTGATCTCATGATCAGAGTCATCCATAGGCTCAACGGGATGACTGTGGCGACCTCGAGGCACTTTGACACCACTTTTGTTTAATTTTTTTTATTCACGTGAATCATTCAATACTCAGTAATTTATTGCGTTCTTAAAATCACACGTTATGTATGTTGTTATACATGTAAAAATTATTGTCTTTAAAAGAAATTTATAAAATAAGGGAAATATTTATATCTTTATCTCAAATTATTTAATCGTTAATTTTATGTTAAGTAATAAAACCATAAATGTTTCAATATTATTAAAACTAAAAGAACAAAATCTATTTTACTATTATAATAAGCAGTAACATTTAATGTAATAATAAATTACAAATGATTTGCACTTTGTCGCTTATTGAAAAATTACCTCGGATATTATTAAAATTTACTATAGCCCGATATATTTATAAAGAATCTATAGCCAAGCTGGCAGTGAGCCTGCCTCGGAAGTTAATGGTCGTGGGTTAGAATTTCGCTAGGAGCGAACATTTTACATTACATTTGGGTGATTTATGAGAATATTTATTCGAGTACAATGCTAGCGCATGTCGCTGTTAACAGTGTTGCCACATATTCTGTCGGCATAGTTCCAGTATTCACGGAAAACTTTCGAACTTAGTATATAATCAAAAATAGAAAAAAAAACTTAAAGGTCACTGAAGATCAGCTTTATTATTTCGACTAGCCATAATTTAAAAATATAACCTGTGTCTAAACTGAGTACATTAAAAACAAGTTACTATGATGGGAAATACTGTAAGAAAATGCTTAGATATTTTATATTATTCTGAATTTTATTTTATTCAATTTCCAATTTTCAATCATTGCTAGATTTGGTTTCGATATTTTTACCATTTACATTTGGGTGATTTATTACAATATTTATACGAGTAAAATGCTAGCGCATGTCGCCATATATTCTGTCGACACAGTTCCAATATTCACGGAAAACTTTCGGACTTAATATATAATAAAAATATAAAAAAAACTTAAAGGTCACTGAAGATCAGCTTTATTATTTCGACTAGCCATAATTTAAAAATATAACCTGTGTCTAAACTGAGTACGTTAAAAACAAGTTACTATGATGGGAAATACTGTAAGAAAATGCTTAGATATTTTATATTATTCTGAATTTTATTTTATTCAATTTCCAATTTTCAATCATTGCTAGATTTGGTTTCGATATTTTTACCATTTACATTTGGGTGATTTATGAGAATATTTATTCGAGTACAATGCTAGCGCATGTCGCTGTTAACAGTGTTGCCACATATTCTGTCGGCATAGTTCCAGTATTCACGGAAAACTTTCGAACTTAATATATAATAAAAATATAAAAAACTTAAAGGTCACTGAAGATCAGCTTTATTATTTCGACTAGCCATAATTTAAAAATATAACCTGTGTCTAAACTGAGTACGTTAAAAACAAGTTACTATGATGGGAAATACTGTAAGAAAATGCTTAGATATTTTATATTATTCTGAATTTTATTTTATTCAATTTCCAATTTTCAATCATTGCTAGATTTGGTTTCGAAATTATTACTGTAAAACTATCTATCTATATATATATATATATATATATATATATATATATATATATATATATATATATATATATATATATATATATATATATATATATATATATATATATATATATATATATATATATATATATATATATATATATATATATATATATATAACGGTTGCGGGTTCAAATTTGGCTTGGGACAAACTTTTGTGAGATGAATACTACTACTGCTGTTTGTACTCGAGTCATGTACGTTTATATGTATTTGCAAATATGTAAGTATATTACACCGTTAGCTTGGACAATAAGACGGCGACGGGCTCATCTCCTGTCAATTTGTATTAAATTGAGAGAACATAAAAAAAATATCTTCACGCAATTCCCAATACAGGAGTAGACAGAGGTCAAGTCTAGACAATTAAGTCCCTTTGACCCACCTTCCACCGAAAATATTTTCGGGACAACGTGACAGGTGGTGAGCCCGTCGCCGCCTTTATGTCCAAGCCAACGATGAAATTCGTACATAAGTTTTTTGAAAAACTCATTGGTACTGCCACCTGGGGATCGAACTCGGGTCTCTCGTCTCGAAATTCCGACCACCCAACAACTCGGCTATCGTGACTTGACTATATTAAATTGAGAGGAAAAAAATATATATCACGTTTCTGTCGTATGTACTGTACGTTGTACGCGTAAAGATTTAAAAAGAAACCACGTCAGTGGTGGGAATGACAACGAGTAACACAGTAACAAACAACTATAATAATTGTTTATGGCTTGAGAATAACAATTCTTCAACAAACACTTTATAATTTGTCTGTTATACTATTACCAATATTAATGATAATAATTATAATAAAGGAATAAATATCTTCACTCAATTCAAAACTTCAAAACTTCACTATATTTTTGGGACTTCGTGACAGGAGGTGAGTCTGTTGCCGCCTATACGTCCAAGTCTACGATATAAATCGTACAAAGGTTTTAAGAAAACGGTTTGCTACGAGCCTGCCGTCTGGGATCGCACTCGGGTCTCTTGACCCAAGTTTCGACCTCCCAACCACTCGGCAATCGTGACTATTAAATAATATTTATCAGGCTCAACACCTGTCCAGATGTAAAAAGACCCTATTTTCGATAAAGTGACGTTTTAACGACATAAAAATTAAAAAAATATTGGTGTTTCTTCTGGAAAAAATATCTTCCAACGATTCCCATTGGGGTAGACAGAGGTCTAGACAATTAAGTCGTTCCGATCCACCTTCCATCGCAGACATTTTTGGGACACTGTGACAGGTGGTGAGCCTGTAGCCGTCTTAATGTCCAAGCCAACTATATAATTTGTACAAAGTTTTTTGAAAAACACAGTAATACGAGCCTGTCACCTGGGGATCGAACTCGGGTCTCTTGACTCGAAATTCCGACCACCCAACCACTCGGCTAACGTGACTTCTATTATATATTACAATAATACTATTTTATGTGGCCATGTATGATTTAAATTACGTTGGCGTACCTATATTTCATATCTGTAAAGAAAGGGACATTGAGCATTGGGCTAGAAGTTAGAAAAGATGCTGCCAGATGGCACTAATTCGGTAGCTCTAACTACAACTAAGTCCTTTCGACCTACCTTTCAACGACGACATTTTTTGGGAAAACGTGACCGGAGATGCGTCTGTCTCCGCCTATATGTCCAAGCGTACGATATAATTCGCACCTAAGCTTTTTGAAAAACTCCATTGGTACGAGTCTGCCACCTGGGGATGGAACTTGTGTCTCTTGACTCGAATTCCGTCTACCCAACCACTCGACGATCGCGACTTCCTCCTGGAGATTAAACTTAGTCTTTTGATCCGACTGCCGATCGCCCAACCATTCGGGTGTCGTGGTCAATTAATAATTTAAATGTGACATAATTCTAATTTTAAGTTTCTCTTTTCAGTTCTGACTATACCAGTCCTTCCTCTAACGTTTTCATATTACATCCCCTTCCTAGATATTCATTTCAACTCTTGGCGACTCCTTAACTTAATTTATAGTTTTCCCTGCGCCTTGGGCGCTTTAGGCGTCTCACATGCCTACGAAAGTCCGAAGTACTTGCTGAGTGTTGGACAAGAGGAGAAAGCTCTAGAAGTACTGAGAAGAATTCATGTTATTAATAATGGGGAAAAAAGTGAATTTAAGGTGAGTCTGCAAACCTTTGACGATGTAGACTAGAGTGTTTGCCTTTATTGTGCAGTTTTCATTGATTTTTTAAAGTATTTAAGTTATGTTAAAGTTTTGTGTCTTCATGCCATTCCCAAACATAAGAGTAGTCAGAGGTCTAGATAATTAAGTGCTTTCGACTCACCTGCCACGCAAGGTATTTTTAGGACAACGCGATAGGTGATCGGGCTCATCTTTATGTTCAAGGCAACAATATGAAAGGTACCTTAGTTTAAAAAAAAAACTCATTGGTACCAGCCTACTACTTGGGATATTGAACTCTTGTCTCGAATTCCGATCATCTACCTCCTCGGCTCGGGAAAATATTATTTTTAATTACATATGTTATTAAATCAAGTGACACGAGCATACGGCAGATGTCCTCGGTTCAAATCCGGCCTTCACGTTAGATTTTTTAAATTTCTCTTTAATTTAATAGTGTTTGCTTTTCCTCTTTCCTTTCTTGGCTCTTTGGAAGTGTATGTTGTCTATGTAAAAAACATTGCAGACGATGCAAGCTGTTATTTTAGGTAAAATCGGTGATATTAGACGAGGAAAGTGGAGTAGCAAACCAAGGTCTATGGGCTTCAATGCTGTCGCAGACTGCTCCTTTATTGAAACCGCCATTACTGAAGAAAACTTTGCTGCTTTCTTTAATGTTCTTCTTGGTATACTTCTGGTGAGTTTTTCTTAGGTCATTATCATCATAATGGCCTATACAAGTCTACTGCAGGATGGTAATACGTGGGAGGGTTTGATATAGTCGTCGGCAAGCGGATTGGCGATCGGAGTACCTACGGAGTACTATGTACGCGACACCAATCTGCTGAACTTTGGTCTGGTATTTATCGCGAAGGTTATGCCGCTATCTGACGGTAAAGGAAATTTCAAAGGGTTTTTCCTTAGTCCCCTTTTCTGACACCCCGGGGGAAGAGAGGGAGATACCATAGGTAGCCATGTTAGGTAACCTGCTGCCTGCTATTAAGTAAGTAGACCAAAGAACGATTTTTAAAGATTAAAGACAAAGTTTCTAATACCATCATCGATGACGGGCTCGATCTAAGATGTGAAGTAGCCCTACGGTCGCTGTAATATATAAGTTAATAAGTGTATCCACGAAGTAAAAAGAGTGGTGTCCTAAGTAATGTCTTAAGGACTCCACTCTAATCTTGATGCCGTCCACTCCCATTTGGAGACGGCAAAGCCAGCCTTGCTTTTTCTTACCTAGACGCAGATATCCTCTCCGGCGGATACCTCTTATCTTTCCTACCAGGGGTACAAACTGGAACATTCTTTTGTGCCTCGGGCCGGAATTTGTATGTACGTCAGAGAGGATATATGTTCTCAGCGCCTCGGCAGCCTTGAAGGTCCTGTCCACCCTTTGGCTACGCATAGACAGCGACGACCACCCTCGCGTCTATGGGGGCCTCTATAGGTCCCACAGCGGTAATACCGAAACTTACCGACTCATCGACTACATCCAAATAGCTGCGGATTCCGTGCTACAGCAGATCAGCATCCGCAGAGATCGTAGTACACGGCGACTTCAACGCCCACCACGTCGAATGGCTACGATCTCGAACCACTGATCATGCGGGGAGATCTGTTTTTGACTTTGCCCTAGCATATGATCTGACACAACTGGTTACTTCGCCAACGCGGGTTCCGGATGTGGATCATACACCTTCCCTGCTGGATCTTCTGCTGACCTCTTATCCGGATGGCTATGTGGTCTCCGTTGATGCCCCTTTGGGTTCATCGGACCACTGCTTGATTCGGAGTAAAGTGCCCATCATGTGCCCATTGCAGTCGCGATGTGCAGGCCACCGCTGTGTATGGCACTACAGGTCGGCGGATTGGGAAGGGATGCGGTCTTTCTTTGCATCTTATCCATGGCGGCAGATTTGCTTTTCGCTAGATAGTCTCGACGCCATTTCAAATTCAGTCGCCGATGTAGTGCTCCAAGGAATGGAACTCTTCGTTCCTTCCTCTGTGGTGTCCATCGATGATAGATCAAAGCCTTGGTTTGGTGGCACCCGCAGAATGGCATCTCGCCAAAAGCAGCAGTGCTACCGAGCCTGGGTTAAAACATCGGCGTCTCGGGATTCAAAAACTAGCGTTTTTAAGAAGGAGTATAACTCTGCCGCCAGGTACTTCTAAAGAGTAATTACTGCGGCAAAGTCCGAGCATATTGGCAGAATTGGCGAGAAACTGGTTCGTCTTCCTTCGGGAACTCGTGCGTTCTGGTCCCACGCCAAGGCTGTCTAAGGGAATTTCAGTCAGCCATCACAGCCTGCACAGGGAGGACAACTCGCTGGCCCATGACGGAAAAATGAGAAAGCCGATCTTCTAAGTTTTCTTTTTGCGTCCAACTCGACTCTCGATGACAGGGGGAACTCACCGCCGACCATCCCGTGCAGTGAGTGCTCTATACCGGACATCCGGTTCTTTCAGACCTCAGTGCGAAAAGCACTCCTCTCCCTGGACATCCAAAAGTCGAGTGGGCCCGATGGTGTCCCCCCTTTTGTACTGAGGATATCTGCTCCAGAGTTGGCACTGGTTCTACCGCGTCTTTTTCGGTACTCCTACTCTGAAGGCGTCGTCCCGATGACATGGAAGACAGCTTTGGTGCACCCGATCCCTAAGAAAGGCGACCGCTCAGATCCGGGTAACTACAGACCGATTGCCATCACTTCCTTGTTCTCCAAAATAATGGAGTCCATTATAAACTGCCAGCTCTTGAGGAAAAAAGTTAAAATTTCAACTGGCGGGATTCGAACCCGCGACCTTCGCCGATCCGTGGCGACGTCTTGCCTCCGAGCCACCGTGTCTTACACGCATCAGTTGAAATTTTAAATTGGTATTCTCTGACATTACTCATGCCTTGTTTATTGGCATATGCGCCATCTATTATCCCTTTTGTAAGTGACAATTTTATAATCCTGACTTTTCAGTTAGGAATTATCAATACGATAACGCCAACTTAATGTTTATTATGCAATTTATTGACTTTGGCTCTTTAATTTGATATTTAATTTCGTTATAATTTCAACGCTGGACTTTCCAGTTTGAATCCGTACATGGTGTGGTTACCTTATATCGCTGATGGCGTGATGCGGTCCATGGAGAGAGGCGAGAGCAACGTCACCTTCTGTCAAATGCTGCAGACGTCTATCAACGAAACAACAACACAGGTAAGTTTAATTCTTTTCGTTTTCTGGGAATATGTCTTGTTGGTTACTGCTCAGACGTGGCGTGTGGAATTTACGTGAGATTTTTTTCATTTAGTCTTTATTGGCACAAGATATAGTGTAATATGGCGGACTTAAGGTCTAGAGTGGACTACCAGGGGTTGAGAGGTGAGAATAGAAGTTCTTCTCGAAATAAGAATTAACGACTTGTTTTTTGTTAAAGGTTTATATTAAAGAATTAGATACAAAAAAGGTACCACAAATACCCCTACATGTGTGTTTGACACGGTTTGACAAGGGCAATTGTTTACCTATATTGACCTGTCTGGGAATAGAACCCAGGACCTCAGAGCTAGCGACACCTTGAAAACTTTTGCCTACGTTACGCCTTCCATGGATGTCGTTAAAAACAATATATCGCTAATTACCTGTTTACACTTATTAATTAAGAAGTTACATGGCTGTGGTAGTGTGGTGGTGGTGTTTCACTCGAGAAGTCGGGATAAGAAAGGGTATATTTGTCTGATCTTGACATCCTCTTAATGTCCAATACAAATCGTAAATAAGTTTCAAAAACACTCATAGGTGCCAGACTTTTCCTTATACTTTTAATCATAGTTCGAATGAATTAAATTTTAAAAAAATATATTCAAGCTTACAGTAGTAGAAACGCCTACAGGTAAAAAATTTAAGTCTTTTCGACCCACCTTTTTTCGAAAACGTATAAATCTCACATAATATTTTATAAATATTTTGTATGTTGGTTGTTTCAGACAGCAGATTGTGGCTTAAACCAGTTTGCTATGACGATGGTGTTTGCGATTAGTTTGTTTCTGGCGGTTTTGAATTGCGTATTTAGTGCAGTGATCAATTGCTGCGGCAGGAAAACACTTCTTATTTCAATCCAGGTAAGGGGGCGATAGAGAGAAGCTTTGCTGTGGTGGTTTCACTCTAAAATATGCCACCCCATTTCACCCCGTGGGTATATATACAATAGCGACAAAAGAATAGACAATTTAAATTAAATAATATAAATATTAACGTTTAAACACATAACTGAAAAAGTCACGATAGCTGAGTGGTTGGGTGGTCGGAATTTCGAGTCAAGAGATCGGAGTACGATCCTCAGGTGGCAGGCTCGTACCAATGGGTTTTTCAGAAACTTAAGTACGAATTACATCGTTGGCTTGGACATGAAAGACGGCGCCCGTCGCCGTCGACTCTGTTAGGTTAACTGGAGAAACTAGAATATGAAAAAATTTTAAAATAATCACATTTTTGTTTCGCAATTTTAATAACAATAGCTAAGAAATACCGAAACATTAAACACCTCTTTACTTTTATATTTACTTTGGTTTACTACCAGAAGATAATTAAGCGGTTTCATAAAAGGTTGTACCAAATAAAGGTGAACTTCTAATCATCTTAAAATAGACAGAGACACCTTCCACCGAAGTTTACTTGAGACAACGTGACAGGTTCAAAGCAAATGTACATTTATATATATTTAAATAGATACATACATACATATAATCACGCCTCTTTCCCGTAGGGGTAGGCAGAGACCACTTCTTTCCACTTGCTACGATCCTTACATACTTGTTGTTCGTCCACTTTCATTATTCCCTTCATACATTCTCTTCGATTCAGGGTACTCTTGACCTGGCCTTTTTTCAGGACGTCCCTGATTTGGTCTCGTCGCCTAGGTCTTCCCCTTCCTACACTTCCATTAAATAATAAATATAACATTAAGTAGAAAAATATTCATATATTATTATATGACCGCTTCGACTGTCTGAACATTTATTAGTATCAACATTCATTTTCATCACACAAATGTTTGCCCCTAGCGGAATTCGAACCTTCAATAAGTTGTAATTTTATATTAAAAGTCAGGATTGCCGAGTTGTTGGGTGGTCGGAATTTTGAGTCGAGAGACCCGAGTTCGATCCCCAGGTGGCAGGCTCGTACCAATGGGTTTTTTAAAAACTTATATACGAATTATATTGCTAGCTTGGACGTAAAGACGTCGACGGGCTCGCCACCTGTCACGTTGTCCCGAAAATATCTTCGGGGACTTAATTGTGTAGACTAGAACTCTGTCGTGACAGCCCGTCACAGTCTTTGAGTCCAAGCCAACGTTGAATAATCGTAGGTAAGTGTTTTGAAATAACCCATCGGAACGTGCCTACCACCTGGCTATCGAACTCGTGTCTCTTGATTAAAATTTCGATCACTCAACCACTGAGCTATCGTGGCTCTTTTGATATTTAATTTTAAGCAATCAATTTAATGGTACTGTTACAGTTAATATCCGGCGCGGCTGGCTTGCTTGTAAACGTGAGCAACATTTGGGTTATCAATATAGTCCTGTTCATCATCTACATATCAGGTGTCCTCAACTTTGGATTCCTATCCACCTTCAGCGTCGACATCTTCCCCACATACGTCAAGTAAGTCAATCATCACAGTTCTAGAAATGAAAATGGTATGAATTATAAATAAACTAGCTGCCTAAACCCCTTATTATTTCTCCAAATTAAAAGTATCCTAAATTACTCTTTATAAAATCTATTTTGCTATTTGTCAGTCGAATTTCCTTAAAAATTGGTCCAGACATTTCAGAGATTAGCCGGAACAAATATACAGACAGACAGACAAAAATTGTAAAAAATATTATTTTGGTGTATGTTTGGCGTTGAAGAAGCTAGGTTTTGAGATTTTTAGACAAACAATTTTTGTATTTTTCAAAAAAAAATATTTTTTTAATAAAGAGTATCCTATGTTTCTACGAACAGCTTCAAGAATATGAGTACAAAGTTTTATGATGATAGGTTGAGTAGTTTTCGCTTGAAAGCATAACAAACAAACTCCATTCACATTTATAATTTTAAAAGAGTAAAAAAAAATTTTACCCCTACAAACAGAACACAGAAATCTTACTTGGTTAGTGGGGTTCGACGGAGAAACCCAGTTAACGCATAATTCTTCTCTTATCATCCAATGCTTAACCGGGAAGTTTTCGACTAATGATATATTACTGTCTAACTCCTATCCGTTGAGGAGTGCAGTGGCTTCTGTCATCAGCTCAGCGTCATAACGAAGGCCCCTAAAAGCAAAAAAGGTAACCAAAGCGCCAACTGGAAGTATACCCTTTCAAACATACAAACCATTTAATATCTTCACGTATATGTTATAAATCCTAATACCTAAAATAATAACATATTTATTTTATTATTAAATTATTTGTATGTAAAAGTCACGATAGCCTTATGGTTGGATGGTCGGAATTTCGAGTCAAGAGACCCGACTTCGATCCCCAGGTTGCAGAATTGTACCTATGGGATTTAAAAAAAACTTGTGTATGAATTATATCGTTGGCTTAGACATAAAGACGGCGACGGGGTCACCAACTGTCACGTGGTCCCGAAAATATTTTCGGTGGAAGGTGGGGCAAAGGAACTTAATTGTCTAGACTAAACCTCTGTCTACCCCTGTATTGGGAATTGCGTGAAGATATTTATTTGTTTTATTTATTAATATTTTTTTCAGTGCAATGGCGGTTTGCCTGACTCTGATGGTTGGACGCGGCAGTTCAGTTCTTGGAATAAATATACTAAAAGCATTATTAGTAAATAACTGCGAGTCCTCATTCTACTTCTTTGCGGGACTCACTTTTGGTAAGAAGTATGTCACTGTTATTTGACGACCTTCGTGTATGAAGGGCGAATACACCGGTTTTCAAGGTGACCGGGTGAGATCTTGGGTTCAATGCCCGAGTGGAACGAAAATCGGTCCCGGGTGGAATAGAAAACCACTTTTTATAAATTTTCTCCTGTTTAGTTGTTTGTGGTACCTCTGTTGTTTCTGATACCATACGTAATGCGGTCTTTAGCTGCTTACTTTGGGATCAGAATAATGTATGTGATATAATCATGTACATCTATGTATTCATTTATTTCTATTTCTGAAATATATCTGTATCTGAGATGTACATATCTGAAAAAAAAAATCATAAACTTAATTCCGAAATAAACTTCGGTATTACACCGGAGTAATTGAATGGATTTGCCTATAACACCACCTAATTATTGGGATATAACTTTATTATTTTGGATTGGTTTGGATTGGATATGACTTTATTGCGCTAGTTAGTTATAAAGATTCTTTTAAACTCTTTCTAAACTATAAATTTCTTCAAATACTAATAGCTTTTGGAAACAAAGCGTATTCAGCCGCAACGTTATTAGGAAAGGAATTATTTATTTGAAATAAATAAAAATAAATAAATATCTTCCAGCATTTTACCAATACTAGGGTAAACAGTTTTCTGGCCAATAAAGTCCTTTCGACCCACTTTTCACTTGGGAGAAAGTGACGGGCGATGAGCCATTTTTTCTTTGATATTGGTCAATTCCTGGATAGATATTTTTAAATTTGAATATGAGGATCCGAGAAAAAAAAATTAAAAATTTAAGTCATAAATATTCTATTATAAAATTTTAGACATATTCGTAACTTATAATTTTATCGAAAATGGCGGCATGCTCACCACCTGTCATCCTTTCCCCAAAGTTCCAAAGAGATGTATATCGTAAGGATTAAACTGTCTGAGACTCTGACCACCCACGTTTGTGAATACGGTCGTGAGGTAGTTTTTTGTTGTGGAATTATAGGACATGACTTAAATATAAAAAAACAACTATTTAATTTTTTATTAAATTAGAGAGAAATAAAAAAACGCTCTTACCTCCGAGACACCGTGCCCGCAAGGAAGTTGCCACGATACGGCAGGGGTCGCGGGTTCGAACCCCGCCCATCTCGGTTGAATTTTTTAAATTTCTTTCCGCTGTCCATAAAAATTGCATTATTTTAACTATTTCAGTTTCTATTTAATTTTTTCTTTAAAAAACTATTGTAGAAGATGGTAAACTCCTAGGAGTCTCTGGAGTCTTTTTTTGATCCTCACATTTATCAGTTTCTGCTCCAAAAAAGCAGTAAAACAACTGTTACGTTCCGCATCAAAGGGTAACTGTAATTACGAGCTATCAGGAATTCCATCTTAGTGCTCGGGTTGACAACCCATTATATCCTTCTTCTTTTGGAATGGTTTGCTTGTCATGGGCCGTAGTAGCCACTTACCATCAGCTGTTAGCTCATTTTTCACCTAATTTCCATTAAAGATAAACATTATTTGGGTAACAAAGTGCCCGGATATGGCAACCCTACGATACGCAATAAATAAAAATAACTTTCTTTACAGCTGGTGGTGTTATCGGCTTTTTCTTGCCTCCCGATGTCAGGAGAAAGAAAAACAGCGATCCCTGATTCCAGTTTAGGAAAGACCTCTTTTCTTAAACTACTCTTACATTATGTAGTCCTTAACTGTGATATTGTACCATAGAGTAATTGCTTTCTAAAGCTCTAACTTTAAGTTCACGTGTGTACTTTGAATAAAAATAATAAAGAATTTTATGTTTTGTTTTTTTTTTGTAATTTCTACAATAAAGAATATTAGCAATGCCAATAATATTATTAAAATTACTGTGTGTGGAAAAGTAAATAAACAAACAATTAGGTAAAAATGAAAATTATTTAAAAAGCGGACACCTACGTAGTTTCTTTCGTTTCTACTCCGTTAGAGGATCCTCATTACGAAACGATAGTAGATTGAAAAATTGCAATCGATGGATGAAATGTATATTACTTATGTTCCGATAAATATAAAAAAATAAAAAAAAATATCTTCATGCAATTCCCAATACCCCCTGTAGACAAGGTCAAGTCTAGACAATTAAGTCCCTTTGACCCACCTTCCACCGAAGTTATTTTCGGGACAACGTGACAGGTGGTGAGCCCGTCGCCGCCTTTATGTCCAAGCCAACGATGAAATTCGTACATAAGTTTTTTGAAAAACTCATTGGTACTGCCACCTGGGGATCGAACTCGGGTCTCTCGACTCGAAATTCCGACCACCCAACAACTCGGCTATCGTGACTTATTATGTCTTACTCGGCTATCGTGAATTATTACTTATGTACCGATGACTAAATAATTTTCTATTCTATAATCTTCCGGTTCGTAATGTATGAAAAAATATGTTTTTTTTCAAAATAATTGTTTTTTTTTATTTTCTAATCTGTGATTTGGTTATTATTTGAATTTGAAATTTGGCCTAAAGATCTAGATACCAGGCCATAAACTCATTTGAAATAAGTGTCACACCGTTATTATGACGAATAAAACTTTCTTTATTTCTTTCGTTCTTTAATGAGATTCTAACAGAGAAGAAGAAACAGACGAAACTCCACATTAATCCGCCTTTCTGTATTTTTAACCGCCTGTAATAAGACATTCCAACTTAGGCCTTAGGTTCTTTAGCTTTGATTAAAGCTGGATGCGATAGCATGGGCTGTGAGTTCACATAAAAAGTATACTTGACAAAAATTGAGAATTCGTAGAATGTTCTTCATTGTATCAATAAATTTAAATGTACAGCCTATTAAATTTACAATGGAATATTGATTTACAGAACCACCTACTAAATCTGGCCCCGTTTCTATTTGCCTCACTTTGTTATTGATTATTAGGTGTTTAAAGGTTCTAGTTTTCTGGTCGTGGTGGTATCGGCTTAAGAATGACGAGTAGAATGGAGAAACATAAGAATATAACAGATATACCATTATATAGAGTTATATATAGGGACAACATCACTTGTGGAATGGAATCGGAAACAATGAAGGGATCACAAACACCCAGACCCGAGAAAAGGTGGTTTTTCTACATTGTCCCGTCCGGGAATCGAACCCGGGACCTTAGAGATGGCAACACCTTGAAAACCGATGTCCGCGGAGGTCATCATGAGGAGGAGCATGAGACCAATGAAGAGTAGAGAGAATGAAGAGGCGACTGAGAGTAAGGAAAATGTCATTGGTTACGGCAAGATGGCGCGATAAACTTCTAGGAAAAATATCAGCCCAAATTAAGCAGTTTCTAAGGTACTATTGATGATGCGAATGCCAATCCGCTTGTCGAGCGTGGCGATTATGGCAAACCCTCCCACGAAAGGCCCATCTCCAGCAGTGGACTATTATCGGCCGTTGTGAATTTATGTGTGTATATATGTAATGTATGTTGATGTATTTTTGTATTATTATTGTAATTTATCAAATTTCAATTAGTTTATTTAGATATTTGTATGTAAGTTTATCATAAAATACACCACCTCCTACTGTTCTTAATTCCAGTTTCTCTTTAACCCGAAGGTTGTCTAGAAGAGATCGCTCTTCAGCGGTAAAACCGCCGTATTGTACATACGTAGCTATTAAATTTGTAGTGTGTGTTTGTGTATGGTGTACAATAAAGTATGTACTAATATTACAGGCCCTTATGTAAGTATGTATGTTTGTATCTGTCGAAATCTATTGATATGTTGCGTGTTGCCCATTTTAAATGCCTCAGTTAGCTGATTTATTAATTGTGTATAAGTAATTAAAAAATCTAGGAACATTAAGCATGCTTCACTTACAAGTTACATTCATTCGTTCAAGGAACAGTTATTGCTCCATTTAACGACAAAATAACAAGTTTTAATTAATTCTAATTAAGCAATTTTTTATCAGTATTTTGTATCAGTATCACATCCAGCAAATAAAATCACGAGAGCCGAGTGGTTGGGTGAACTGACTTTCAGATGAGAGATTCGAGTTCAATTCGCAGGTGGTATGCAAAAAAAAAAATGCTCATGCCAATGAGTTTTTTAAAAACTTATGTACGATTATTATCGCTGGCTTATACATAAAGACAGTGACCGGCTCTCCACCTGTCACATTGTTTCAAAAAATCTCTTTGGTGGGTCGAAAGGACTTAATTGTCTAGACCTCTACCTCAGTATTGGGAATGGCATGAAGATATTATTTTAAAATTTTTAAAATCCAGCAGTGTAATAAGTCTGTAATAAGGCCGTGATGTCAATTATGTATACATGTAAAAAACACGCAATTAATTCACCTTTACCGTAAGCAATTCGGGATGAAAAGTACGAATAAAAACTCGAATATACAAATAGTTATATTTTAAAAAATACGCCATTATCAATACAGGGCTAGAACATGGTAGAAAAAAATTTCAAGACATCCTGCTGACTACTTATCGAGTTTTATAGTCAAAAACATACGTGGCTATTTTATATAATATATATAAAGGTAATATAATTTCCATGGTACACATGAGCTTCAGCTTAAGACAACGAATGACCGTTCCTGATTCCAATGAAATTGTGAATGGGTTTATGATCTGCTAGAATCCTTACCCAACGACTGCCTCATATCCTAGTTGGTGGTAACCGTGCCTTCAAAACTAATCCTCGAAACTAAGACTTAGTATCTAGACTAAGACTTGCGGACTCCAATCACTAGGGGCAAACATGTGTGATGCATATAAATGTTTGTATTCCAAACTTGGATTAACTTCCAGGTATACATTTATATGTTTAGTGTACTGGTATTTTGCGTGCTATATAACATTATACATTATGCATACATTATATTATAAAAAAAAAGATTGACCAAAAAAGAGGACACCTACGGAGTTTCTTTCGCCTGCTTCTTTTTAGAGGAACCTCATTACGAAACGGTGGTAGATTAAAAATTATTATATGTATAAACGAATGTAAATTTTTATGTCGATGAATAAATGATTTGATTTGATTGATTTGATTTCACTATGTTAGCGAAAGACTCACCATCACGTTGTACTAATTCAGTGAAAAGAGAACTTCATTGCTTAGATCTCTGCCTTCCACTGTGTGAGATGAAAATCACACTAAAAAAACGTGTAAAGAAATTATAAAAGTAAAAGTCTTTTCTTTAATTTTAAATAGTCACGATAGCCGAGTGGTTGGGTGGTCGGAATTTCGAGTCCAAGAGCCGAGTTCGAACTTCAGGTGGCGGGGTCGTACCAATGGGTTTTTCAAATACCTATGTACGAATTATATCGTTAGCTAGGATATAAAGACGGCGACGGGCTCACCACATGTCACGTTGTCCTGAAAATATCTTCGGTGGAAGATATTTACGGGTCGAAGGGATTTAATTGTCTAGACTAGACCCCTGTCTACCCCTGTATTGGGAACTGCGTGAAGATATTTATTTATTTATTTATATAACATAAAAATACGAGTAACACGAATAAATTATTTAATGGGCGAAAAGTATACAATAGATTTAAGAGTATGAATAATACCACCCTCATTCTTTTTCTCGTGGGTGTCGTAAGAGGCGTCTAACTTGATATCGACATAATGCAATGGCTGCCGACGGGATAGGATCCAAATTATTACCTAATTATAACCAATTATACAGATCGCTAAAGGTGCGAGGCGTCTGATTATGTGATTGCCAACCTTTGCCTGGAGTGGCGAGTAAATAAAATATAATAGTCACGATAGTGGAGGGGTTAGGTGATCGGAATTCGAGTCAAGAGTCCCGAGTTCGATACCCAGGCGGAAGGCTGGTACCAAAGGGTTTTTTCAAAACCTATGTACAATTCATATCGTTGGCTTGGAAATAAAGACGGCGACGGGCTCACCACCTGTCACGTTGTCCCAAAATATCTTCTTTGGAAGATGGGTCGAAGGGACTTAATTGTCCAGTCTAGACCTCTGTATACCCCTGTATTGTTAATGTTTTGAAGATATTTATTTATTTATAAAAGAAGTATTACAGGTCCCGATGTGGAGTTTAAAAGGCCGTTAAGTAAGTAAAATATTGAATAGTACAAAAAATGTTTCCGACGCGAATATTTTATACATACTTTTTAGAGTGATTTTTATAAGTCGGGAAGGATATTTTATTTCCTACCCTCAACAACACATTACAATTTTATAAAGGAAAATTCGTTCATTTGTATCACCGCTCGGCGACAGCCATGACACCTCTGGAAATCAAAAAAATGTAATTAGTTCCCCGATGTTAAATGAAGTCAGTTAAAAATTCAATATGGCCACTTTCAAATCAGTGATAAGTGTATTTGTGTACGTTGTAATATTATGCCCATTAAATAAAGTTCAATGTCATGCACGTGGGAAAGTGGCGGGGGGTCGTTACGAGGAAATTGGTGAGTAGAATTACTAGCTAGCTATTCGTATTATTTTTTTTTTTTACTTTTAAAAACTTGTTTTTATTATGTTCTAATCTATTTCGACCGTCTACATTTCTGAAAGTTCGTTATTATCTCTTAAAGCTACTTCCTTCCATTCATTCACCAAGTTAAACTTTATAAAACATGTGAAGTATATCGAAACTTGTAAGTAGACTAAGCTTTGAAACACGCTGTAAGGAAAATAAGTACAATAGAATTGTTATTTCCATGGCCTAATTTTATTCGTTATATTGCTATGAGAACATGTAGCTGATGTGGAAGTGACATTAATTTTACAAAAGGCTATTTATTATAAAAGGCTAAGAGCTAGTTCAATTAAATACAAAAATATCTCTTAGGGAAAAATTAAAAAATTGTTTTTATATTAATATTTTATTTTAGTTTTAGTATATTAACATTAACTTGTTATTTAAAGTATTTGAAATAAATAAATATTTTCACGCCATTGCCAAATACTGGGGTAGACAGAGGTCTAGACAATTAAGTATATACGAGAACACCACTATCCTATTTAAAATCTATCAAGCAAAAAATGTGTGAATGCGATAATTTTTTTTAGCTTTTAATTTAATTTTATTTCGCATTAGAACACATTCATAGCACGGAGAGGCCCTGCGCTGTATGCCCTCGAAATGGTATCTGCGTTCCTAAAATACAGTGCCCAGCACATCTAAGACCTCATTCCAATAACCCACTCTGCCATCTGGAAGGATCAGGCTTTATAGGTGTTTGCTGCTTTACAGGATATAACCACGCAGGTTAGACTGTAATTTTCTTTATTTAATTTCTTTACTGTTTGTCAGGTTGTCCACTGCTTACAGACGCATCATTCGAAGCGTCAATTCTTAATGGTTTAGGGTCCGGACTGCGAAACATAATGTCGCAGATTCGGGCCCGCTTTACAACTATTTTCGTGAAACACTCCAGACACAAGCATTCCGGCTGAGTTGGAGTGATTAATAGGAATACTAGTAATATTATTTGACATTGCTAGTATTCTTTAAAAAAACCTCCATTACAGAAGGTGAAAACGCTCCTGAGCCATATAAAACCCATCAGTCTTCGCAACGTTGTATATGTCGTCACTTCATCCCTAATTGTCCTCCGTCACTATGTTTGCTTGGTACAAAGTAGAAACCGGAGGACCTTTCTTCTCCAACTTTTAATAGTTTATCTGCGAGTATTTATTCTATGTGGTAGACGTATTCCCACTACAGATTGCTTTACGCAATTTGTTGTTTCGATGATCTCCTCATTATGAGAACGTAGTTTGCAGTGGCAGACTTGTCATGGCATACTCAGCATAACCGATGACCGACGATTTGACGACTTCCATGGATGGGTAGCGTACCAGTGATCATGGTTGCCAGCTCTGAGGAATCGAACACAGGACGGTTCGATTCCCGGTCGGGTCAATGCAACCATTTTTCTATATTTTCTGAGTGTGGCACCTTCGTTGTTTCGATTTTTAATCTACTTATTTTGGGATCTAAGCAATTAATGTGACGTTCCTAATACATTTTTGCAGGTGAAGCGGACCGTATGATGCGCTCATCATCGATAAACTCGGAAACCATGAAATTGGCTCATCAGCATTCTCAGCAGAAAGTGGCAGAGTGGTTCCGGGTTGCAGAGAACTTGCTTAAAGTTAACAACGCATTTGTTAATGCTTCAGCACCCAGTTACGGCCACTTCTTGGTAATTTTCTCTCTATACTAAATAACTGAGTGAAGATAAAGTTTTACAGAACAAAATGCAACATAGTGAGCATTTCAATTCAAAACTTTCAACAGTGGTAGAGCCACGCATCAGCTTTTTGTTGCATGAATGGGCCGGCTCGACCGGAGAAGTACCACGACCTTACAGAATACCGGCGTGAAGTAGAAGTTTAACAAACTTCTGCGTTTCGTCTCGTGAGTGCAGGTATCCGGAGGCCCACACACCCGCCTCCCCCAAAACATGGTAGCGGAAGAAAAAAATCTACCCCAGGGGGGTACCAGCACCACCGGTGCTGGAGAATCCCCCTCTGGGCACCCACGCTCAGGCAACCAATCGCTGCCCGAGAGTGGATGCTCAGGCGGCTCCTCATCTTCTGGGGGGGGGGGGCAAAGTTCCGCTCTGTTCATGTACTGCTGACCTGTCCATCCTTTGGCTACGCATAGACAGCGATGACCACCCTCGCGTCTATGGGTGCCTCTATAGGTCCCACAGCGGTCATACCAAAACTAACCGACTCATCGACCACATCCAAATAGCTGCGGATTCCGTGCTACAGCAGATCAGCATCCGCAGAGATCGTAGTACTCGGCGACTTCAATGCCCACCACGCCGAATGGCTACGATCTCGAACTACTGATCATGCGGGGAGATCTGTTTTTGACTTTGCCTTGGCATATAATCTGACACAACTGGTTACTTCGCCAACGCGGGTTCTGGGTGTGGAGGATCATACACCTTTCCTGCGGGATGTTCTGCTGACCTCTCATCCGGACGGCTATGTGGTCCCCTTTGGGTTCATCGGACCACTGCCTGATTAAGCTGCCTGAGTAAAGTGCCCATCATGAGCCCATTGCGGTTGCGATGTGCAGGCCACCGCCGTGTATGGCACTAGAGGTCGGCGGATTGGGAAGGGATGCGGTCTTTCTTTGCATCCTACCCCTGGGGGCAGGTTTGATTCTCGCTAGATAGTCCCAACGCCGTTGCTAATTCCGTCGCCGATGTGGTGCTCCAAGGAATGGAACTCTTCGTTCCTTCCTCTGTGGTGCCCAAAGGTAGATCAAAGCCTTGGTTTGGTGGCAGAATGGCATCTCGCCAAAAGCAGCAGTGCTACCAGGCCTGGGTTAAAACATCGGCGTCTCGGCATTCTAAAACTAGTATTTTTAAGAAGGAGTATAACTCTGCCGCCAGGTCCTTCAAAGGAGTAATTACTGCGGCAAAGTCCGAGCACATTGTCAGAATTGAACAGAATTGAGAACTGGTTCATCTTCCTTCGGGAACTCGTGCGTTCTGGTCCCTCGCCTATGCTGTCCAAGTGAATTTCAGCCATCACTACCATCTCTGCACAGGAAGGACAACTCGTTGGCATTGACGCAAAAGTGAAAGCCGATCTTCTAGGTTCTCTTTTTGCGTCCAACTCGATTCTCGATGACAGGGGGAACTCACCGCCGACCATCCCGTGCAGTGAGTGCTTCAGATCCGGTTCTTTCAGAGCTCAGTGCCATCCCGTGCAGTGAGTGCTTCAGATCCGGTTCTTTCAGAGCTCAGTGCCATCCCGTGCAGTGAGTGCTTCAGATCCGTTTCTTTCAGAGCTCAGTGCGAAAGGCACTCCTCTCCCTGGACATCCAGAAGTCGAGAGGACCCGATGGTGTCCCCCCTATTGTGTTAAGGATGTGTGCTTCTGAGTTGGCACCGGTTCTAACGCGTCTTTTTCGGTACTCCTAATCTGAAGGCGTCGCCCCGATGAAATGGAAGACAGCTTTGGTGCATCCGATCCCTAAGAAAGGCGACCGCTCAGATCCGTGTAACTACAGTCCGATCGCCATTACTTCCTTGTTCTCCAAAACAATGGAGTCCGTTATAAACTGCCAGCTCTTGAGGTACTTAGAGGAGCACCAGTTGATCAGTGACCGCCAGTACGGCTTCCGTCGGGGTCGCTCGGCACACCAGCCGAGCAATTGTACATTTATATATATATTTAAATAGATAAATATTCATATATACTTATATGACCGTTTCATCCATTTAACGAGTACCAACATTCATTTTCATCACACAAATATTTGCTCCTTCAATAAGTTGTAATTTTATATTAAAAGTCACGATTGCCCAGTTGTTGGGTGGTCGGAATTTCGAGTCGAGAGACCCGAGTTCGCTCCCCTGGTGGCAGGCTCGTACCAATGGGATTTTAAAAACTTATGTACGAATTATATTGTTAGCTTGGACGTAGAGACGGCGACGGGCTCACTACCTGTCACATTGTGCCTTCTTCTTTTCTACTTTTCTATAATTAGAGTGTGATCTGTTATCGACAGGCTTGAACTAGAATTAGAGTATTTGTTTCAGTCAACAGTGACCTATGATAACAGAGTGCGGGGCCTGGGTCGCGGCGGTCTCCTCAATCTGTTCGCGGCACAGGAGCTAAAGTCTCGCCAGGCGATATCTGACGATGAACTGGTGTTGGGTTTTACCAGCCACACAGATGGTAAGTGTTACTAGCATAGTTTTATATTGTTATTAAAAATTTAGAATATTGTCATATGGTATTTTGCTAAGGGGATTCAGTTGGTGTAGAAACGAAATTTATTTTACAAGAGGACTATTTATAAGATAAGAACTATGTATGTATTTAGAATCTTTTTCTCGATACATATTTCTTTCGCCTTTTTTTCTGTTCTCCATTAGGTAAACCTTATTTCAAAATGGTGGCAATTGATAGATGGAATGTATGGTTTTTTATTTGGATTAGTAAATTATTTTATTACATTGATTTGGTTTAGATTTAAAGACCACATTTACATATCTTTATGTATATAGTATATAGTAAGATCATTTACAGTATATAGTATATAGTAAGATCATTTTAGTGCAATTTAACGATAAAGGTACCCAAAACTTGCAAATCTATATATATTAATAAAATTGGAGCGTCTATTTGTAACATTGAAATAACCGTTTTTTACTACAGGTATATGAATATATACAGTGCATACACCAATATATTTTTTTTCCAATTTTTGTCTGTCTGTCTGTCTGTTTAATAAATGGACCTCAGAAACGGCTGGACCGATTTTAGCAGGACATTCACTGATAGATAGCTTAAGTTATAAGGAGTAACATAGGCTACTTTTATTTTAGAAACATTATCAGGGAGGGCTACCAGTAGCATACAGCGTTTTAGATGTATATTTACAAATAAAAAGAAGTGGGAAAACAATAAAATTTCAATGGATTTGAATGATATGACAATGATTGTAATTAACAAGCAGATAAATTAGCGAAATGCGGAATTGTTAAAGGAATAAGCATTCAGTAAAGCAGGGTAAATAGAGTACTGGACACTATTAACCCTGCTTCACTGAATTTATAGGTAACGTGAAAAAAGAATGTTTTCATATTTGGAAAGAATATTTTGACCAAAGATCAAAAAAGAAAGGTATATGGTATAAAACCATACAAACCGAACCCCCAAAAATTCCCTGGTTCTCCGGAGTAAAAATCAAAAGACAGTTTCTCATCACCTGTATGAGACTACGCTCCGGACACATTCCACTAAACACATTCAAAAACACATGATGATATTAGTTGATTCACCAAATTGTGATAGATGTAATAAGAGAGAGGATACCAATCACGCATTAGTGGAGTGTACCCGGATTGATGTAGAACGCAGAGTACTATAAGCAGAATATAAAATAAGGTTAAGTGATGTCGGTAGATGTAACATAATATTGTCGTATCCATCATCAAATTTGGCACTAAATGTATGCAAACTTATTTTTAAATTAATTAAGTGTAGTTATTAGATATATTTTTTGGAAATAATATAAACATGTATATAATGGGGCTGTCATAATCACTTGGCGACTAAAGGCTCCTTATTCTACAATAAAGATTAAAAAAATAAACATTGTCAGGGTGCCGCGTTAAGTGTTAAACTGCGGGCAAAGCCGCTAGTTAGGAATACCAGTATAAATTGATACAAAACATGTTTATTTAATCGCTTTGGATAAACTTGACCATGACTTGAGAATGAATTCTGTTTCAGGTCTCTTCTGTCCGCCGCCACCGATTTGTGCATCTACCAGCCATTACAGGACACTGGGGGGAGAATGTAACAATATTCAGCATCCGAGTTGGGGCGCTGTTAATACTGGATTTGAAAGATTACTGCCTCCAGATTACAGTGACGGTGAGATATACATATTGATTTGAATGTCTTACTTATCTTCACGCACAATCCCAGGTGGGGTAGCCAGAGAAACAGATCGCCAAGTGTCACGATCCTTACATACCTCTTTGGCTCTTTCAGATTCTTATCATCCAAATTGTCGTGGTGGTGTCGGCTTAAGAAATTCCACCCCTATTCTTCCTATCGTACCAGACGACTAAGTAGACGGCTTTCTATTATCAATGGCTTCCGACAGATGGCGGGATAAATATCTCGAAAAATACCAAATCACATTGTAGACATATTATCATTTTAGTACTTATCCCTTTACCGCCTCTTACGACACATCAAGAAGAAATGACGTGGAATAATCGTATATTATATAAAAAATAATCAGAACAATAAATAATCATTGGCTTGGACATAAAGACGGCGACGGGCTCACCACCTGTCACATTTTCCCGAAAATATCTTCGGTGGAAGGTGGGTCGAAGGGACTTAATTGTCTAGACTAGACCTCTGTCTACCCCTGTATTGGGAATTGCGTGAGGATATTTTATTTTATATTTTATTATATATTTTATTTTATTTTTAGAACAATAAAAATCAATTTAACGAGTATAATTATTTTTTTGTGTTATATCAGCCTGGAAGTGCTCTCAGGGTTCTATTTTCGGATAGGTCAATGTAGAAAAATAAATTTTATCTTCTGCGACGGCAACGGACTCACCGCGTATCACGTTGTCCCAAAAATGTCTGCGATGAGTCGAAGACTTAATTGATTAGACCTCTATCTACCCCTTTATTGAGAATGGCGTCAAGATATTTTTTTTAATTTACGTATTGTCTTAGGTCTTTTGTATTTTCGGTACGTTGTTTCTGATTCCATAACACAAGTTACGTGATTTTATATATTTTTTTACTAATTCTATTTTCTGTGTCTCAGGAATTTGGGCTTTGAGGACTTCAACGACCGGCCTTCCTCTACCCAGCGCCAGGACCGTAAGCCGCAACTTGCTGCTAGACGGTAGCCATCCCAGTCGAAGTCACAACATGATGTTTATGCAGTTCGGACAGTTCGTCACTCACGATGTTAGTGCTGGAGTACTTTTCACTTTAGGTGAGTTGTAAAATAGGTATAATTTCGCCCAAAAGAGGCATCTCAAGGCATATGTGGTCCTCATGGTATAGAAATTTGAGAATTACGATAAGAGTTGTATATTCTGAAATAATTTATGCTTTCCGGAGTGCAAAATTTACTGCTATTTTTTCAGAGCGTAAAATGCCCTTGTTTTTCACCAACCTTTTCTCATCTCGGTAATCATCATTCTTATAATTAAAACATTGTTTAGTGTACTTCAGGGTTTATTAATCCACTGAGTGCCCCTTATTTGGACAGATTCTGACTTCTTCATTATAAATGGTCCTGGAAGGTTGTATAAAAATGACAGTTACTACATTTTTCGTTAGCCTGAGATCTGCTGAATTTCTGGTGCAGCCTGGTGGACTTTCAATTGTTATAACACCTCTCAAATAGTTATGAGAAGGTCTTCGCCCAGCAGGGAGCATTAACATGCTGCTACTTTTCAGTGGTAAAATAAATAAATAAATATCTTCACGCAATTCCCAATACATAGGTAGGCAGAGGTCTAGTCTAGACAATTAAGTCCCTTTGACCCACCTTCTACGGAAGATATTTTCGGGACAACGTTACAGGTGATGCGTCTGTCGCCGTCTTTATGTCTTTTCTGTGGTGGTACACATTTTTACATTTCAGTAGCAGAGGGATTTTTATGGCAATAGGATGAAAAACAAAGTCTGGACAAACAGTTTGGATATGATGCTAAAGTGGCTAATGCAGCTTATTTAGGTACCTGGTCACCCAATGATGGTGGTAAATGTCAAGGTGCACATTTTTATTAAAAATAATTTTGAGAGCTGAATTACGTCGGTGGTGAAAGAAAATATCATAAAAAAACTTGCCCGTCTGAAATGTAACATTTGCCCAGTAGTGAACGTGGCACAATTTAATTTTCTTCTCCAATTAATTTTCCCATTTTGTTATTCATTTAGAAGACAACAAACCAATCTCGTGCTGCGCCGGCGACGGTGAAGAGGTTCTTCCTGTTGATCAGCAACACTTGGCATGCGCTCCAATTCTGATCGAATCCAATGATCCATTCTTCAGCCACTTCCGCCACCGCTGCATGAACTTTGTGAGGACACAGCTGGCGCCGGCCAGCGACTGTACCGTTGGACATGCGAAGCAGGTAGTGGCACAATTTTTTTTTATCGAAGGTACGGTGTAGTTTTGTATTTAAGTTTATCAAATATAGTTTTATCGTCTCAGCTTTAGTTTGTTTGTATGTTTACGGATTAGGAACATACCTCCTCCTTCCCGTGGGTGTCGTAAGTGTCGACTAAGGGTAAAATCTTTGTAAATGCAATTAATTCCAATAAATGACGGGATAACCATATGGAAAAATAACAAATCAAAATTATACTGACGGTGACACTAGCCACAACTTCAATGACATTTTATTCCCTGTCGGTTAGAGTACAATTCTCTCTTCCAGATGAACGGCGCCACCCATTACATAGACTTGTCGCATCTTTACGGAAGCACATCGGAGAAATTAGATTCATTAAAGGCTCCCGGCGGATTGCTCAAGGTATTCAAAGACTACGGCAGAGATCTACCTCCAACAACTGATAGACAGGAATGCTTGGCTATAAAGAATGGAGCTCCTTGCTTCGATTCAGGTACTAACTGTGTCTGTAATATTATTGCTTGTAGCGTAATGCGTGGTATCTGCGTAATACTCTTCATCTTCTCGAGGATGTCTTAAGAGAAGCAATGAAAAGCTGATGATTACCGAGAATAAGGGAATTTCATGGATGAGGATAACACCGTGAAGTATTCAGCGGTGGTCTTGTGTCAAGAGGCTAAATAAAGTACTATTAATGTTCTATCTCTTTATCATCAACTTACTGTTGGCAGCTCATTCTTTGCCGTGTACTCGTCAAGGAAGTTATAATTTTTTAATCCATCTATTAATGTAATAATAATATTAACATTCTAATACGTCATTAATTTTGCAGGTGACAACCACGCGAACCAAATTCTCTCATTAACTGCGTTGCATACAATATGGACAAGAGAGCATAACCGTGTGGCGAGGATCTTATCCCGGTTGAACCCAACCTGGTCTGATGAGACGGTGTTTCAGGAAACTAGGAAGATACTGCAAGCGGAGTTTCAACACATAATTTACAATGAATGGCTGCCTTTGTTATTAGGTAAAATATGTAAAAATATGTTCACAATACAGTCACACAATATGACTGACGGAACGTCTCACAGAGTGAATATACGTTCAAACATGCTAATAAATCTTCAAGCCATCCCCAATACAATTAGGCGCAGACAGAGTTCTAGACAATTAAGTACATTCGATCAACCGTTCACTGTAGTCATTTTTTGGGAAAAAGTGACAGGTGGTGAGCCTGTAACCGTCTTCATGTACATAATTTTTTAGAATAACCCATTAGAACGAGAAGAGCGAGGATGCTGATACCCAACCACTCGGCTATCGTTCCATCCATTCGTTTAATGGTATAAATAAAAATATAGGTCAAAAATTCAATTCTTACCAAAACTATGCAATTCTTTTGTTATCTAGGTTCTCAAATTATGCAATTATTTCATCTGACCCCTTCAACTGGCTATTCGTCAAATTACGATCCTCAAGTCAATCCATCGTTGACTTCAGAATTTTCTTCAGCAGCTATGCGATTTGGTCACTCCGTCGTGGATGGAAAAATTGTGTAAGTTTAATTCAAATATATTTTTATACTATAAATTAAATTTCTATTATAATCTTTCCTCAGATCTGGAATCAAAGAACGCCGTATTTCTTTCTGTTGACGTCGGAAGGTGAAACCGACTAGACAACCAACTGTCAAGAAATTTATCTATTATATAAGAATTTTTAATAGAAATAGGGTGAAAAGTAAGCTAAAATTCCACCTGATGAACAATTTCGAAAAGAAGGTTATAGATATCTGGTCATCCCCGGAAGACTAAGACGGGTCTCCCAATAGTAATTATTTAAACGCTGCAGCAAGGAAGTGCTGTTTTTTATCTTTACTCATATTCTCAATAATGGGGTAGACAGACGATTTGACTTTTCATTAAAGCCTATATGGGACAACGTGACAGACCATTCCAGCTTAGCATTTAATTTTAACTTCGAAGGCAGAGTCACTGCTATATGGTAGTATGTTTAAATATTTTCTCTTGGGAAATTAAAGGAATTTCTTTTCTTTGTACAGAAATTTGTACGCAAACATTTTTTTTTATATAATAAAAAAAAAGAAAAATATCTTCACGCAATTCCCAATACAGGGGTAGACAGAGGTCGAGTCTAGACAATTAAGTCCCTTCGACCCACCTTTCACCGAAGATATTTTCGGGACAACGTGACAGGTGGTGAGCCCGTCGCCGCCTTTATGTCCAAGCCAACGATATTCGTACATAAGTTTTTGAAAAACCCATTGGTACGAGCCTACCAACTGGGGATCGAACTCGGGTCTCTTGACTCGAAATTCCGACCACCCAACCACTCGGCTATCGTGACACTTTTTTATATAATTCCATATCATAGTCACTAAAAATCTATTTCAGGATTCCTAATTCAAAAAGTGAATTGTACGAGAGTATAGCTATACCAGAGATTATGTTCCAACCTTCAAGACTACGGCTTCTACCATTTTTGGACAGAATTCTCATTGGACTGTCAATGCAGCCGATGCAGTCCGTCGATCCGTTTATTACCGAGGGGGTAGGTAGATTTTATGTTTTACCATAAATATTGGCTGTCGGTCATGTAAGAGCAAATGAAGAGCTGACGCATTTTATTAAATCCCATTCGTCCTTTTGGGATATTTTTCTGACTATTAAACATCGATAACGTAACATCGAGTAAGTCACTGCACTATGTTCTCGCGTCATTCCTTAAGATTCCTCGAAGCACGAGCGCAGACTTTATCTCAATTGAAGAAACTCTTGCAACGCATACTTGAATTTTAGATTAAGCGAATCAGACTCTACGCTATTTTACTTACTTTTATGCTACTCTAATTTTACCCAGACCTCAGTCAATATCCCATGTTCATCTGATAGTTTCCTCCAAAGAAAATTCATCTTTAAAAAAAAAAATCTTTGCACTTAATAAAAAAATACATATAAATCTAAACTAAAACGCTTACGTCAGTCAAATTCACAGTCCCATACACACTCACATACAGACATCCATTTATTAAATAAATACGTACTGTGGTTTACTTTTAGTTTTAATTGTGACATTTACATTCACTATAAAAAATGATAATTTATTTTGTTAATTTTCCAAAGTTTTTTAAAGTTCTGAAACTGTTATTGGCAATAAGCGTAATTTAAAAATTAATTTTATACAACTGTAAAGTGCTGTTGGTTCTATGATTTTAGATAAATAAAAAAAATATATCATTTCATCTTATACATCGTAAAATACAAGTTTTTTTTCCTTATCATTTGCAGTTGTCCCACTACATGTTCCGAGGTGTAAATCCGTATGGTTTGGACCTGGCTGCAATCAATATCCAACGCGGGAGAGATCATGGCTTACGTTCTTATAACTATTACAGAAGACTCTGCGGTCTAGAGCCTTACACGGACTTCCAGCAGTTCAGTCCTGGCGTAAGTGTGTCTATTTCTGTTTGAAATCTATGCAAACAAGTAACTACATGTGTGGCAATAAATTTAATAATGACAAGCCTTTTATTTTTCCTCAATTTATGTCAACAGAGGTGCATCAGAATTTATGTATTTACAAAAAAAGTTTTCAGCCTTTCCTGACCTCCGGCAGGAGATTCTGAAACTGCTGTAGGAGGTCTATACCAGTATAGGCTTCCGTCAGCAATTTGCAGATTGATCTTATCTTCGATTTGTTTGTCTAAAATTCTCCAGATTTTTTTATTTCATCCAGCCTTGATAGCCGAGCATGGCAAAATCCCTTTATGAGAGATTTTGTATGGAAATGGCCCCCAGTGACCGGCGGCCATGGTAAAGGCGGGGCGGGGGGTTCGAAAAATCTCCGGATGATATCGTGCTGTCAACATCGATGTATGGACCTGGCAACATAAAACTGTCGATGTCCTAACAAGATTGAGCGACAACCTGCATAGTGTTGCGGGGAGTTGATAGATGCAGATGGCACAGGCCCGCTCTATATGGTAATCTCCGGGGAAGGCCTATGTTCAGCAGTGGACTTCGGATAGTCTGATGATGATGATTATGATGATGATATCCGAGTGGTTGCGTGATCGGAATTCGGGTCAAGGGCTCCCAGTTCCCCAGGATTTAAGCACGTACAAACGAGTTTCTACGAATGCTATGCTTTTGTGAACCAATAAGTACGAACAGTATCGTTGGCTTAGACATAAAGTTGGCGACAATTTCAGTATCTGTCACGTTGTCCCAAAATAAGCCAAAAATAAGCTCGGTGTAATGTGGGGTGTAGGGACTAAATTGTTTTGTCCTCTGGCTCTCCCTGTTTAAAGAAATGCATGAAAATCAAAAATCTATCCATCGCTGTCTAGGGCGTCCTCTGGACGTTTCATTTTTTACTTGGACCTCTCCAATTAGTGACTAATTTCGTCCTCTGTTAATCTTTGTCAAAACACTACATTTAAACACCTTCATACTTCATTAGTACATTTAAAATTCACGATAGCCGAGTGTTCGGGTGGTCGGAATTTCGAATACAGAGACCAATGGATTTTTCAAAAACTTATGTGCGAATTATATCGATGGCTTGGACATAAGATGGCGACGGGATTACCGTCTGTGACGTTGTCCCTCAAAATATCTTCAGTGGAAGGGGGGTCGAAGAGACTTAATTGTCTAGACTAGACTTCTGTCTAATACAGGGTGTATTGGGAATTGCGTGAAAATATTTTTTTTTTTATTTATGCAGATTTCTAATTGAACTAAACATTCCAGGCCGCACAGCGCCTCTCATCAGTTTATAATAGCCCTGAAGACATAGATTTATGGGTGGGCGGTCTCTTGGAAGAGCCGGTCGAGGGCGGTGTGGTTGGAGCTACGTTCGCTCATATCATCGCGGATCAATTCGCTAGGTTCAAGAGAGGAGATCGTTATTTCTATGAGTACGGGCCCGATGTCAATCCGGGAGCATTTAGTCAAAGTGAGTTATGTAATTTATATTTGTATTACTTTGCGAATGCACAGAGAGATTGCTTTGCGATTACCACAAACAATACCACGACGACCCGCTCACCGAACCCTGACATCGAAAAAGGGTTAAAGGTATGCGAGTTCGAGTTTCTGTGACGAGTATGAATGTTTGTACTAGTACTTTACATGTATATAAATATTTATCTTTTTCTTCTTCTTCTTTACAGCCTATCAAGAGTCCACTGCTGAACATAGGCCTCCCTAAAACTTTCCACAGTGAACGGACCTCAGCCACCTGCATCCATCAACTTCCCGCAATATTTTGCAAGTCGTCGCTCCATCTCGTGGGGGGTCGTCCTACACAACGTTAGATGCGAGATGAGAACCTTTCTTACCCAACGGTTATCAGTTCTACGAGTTATGTGGCCGGCCAATAGCCACTTCAACGTGCTGATCCTCACGGCTATGTCGGTTACTCTTTCTTAATATTTATCTACTTAAATAAATATGTGAGTAGCTGCTTAGCTAAGCTGGTACCTTGGATACTAAGATGGTAGGCCGCACCACCTGACACGTTGTCCAAAAAAAGATCACGATGAAATGCAGGTCAAAGGGACTGAATAGTCTAGACTTCTTGCTGTCACTGTATTGGGAAATGAAGATAAAAAATGTAAAGATCACAATATAGTAAATTGTAATTGTCATTGTATGGTTAATAAAAATCGTCTAATGTTGTTAAAACAATATTGTCCTAGGTCAACTAGCAGAGATAAAGAAAATCACCTTTTCTAGAATAATTTGCGATAACCGGGATGGCGTCGAATTCTTTACGCTGTCCCCGAATGCCTTTTTAAGAGCAGATTTGCCTGGGTAAGTTTATTTATTTATTTGTTTATATATTTATTTATTTATTTGTCGGCACACCAAAAGCTTAACACATTATCATATGAACAAAAGTAAACTGAATAATTGTTAATAGTGGTTGGATGATCGGAAATCGGGGCGAGAGACGAGAGATCCCTGAGAGGCTCGTACCAATGAGTATTTTTCAAAACCTATGTGCAATTTATATCATTGGCTATAACATAAAGACGACACGCTTACCATTCGTCACGTTGTGCTAAAATAAACTGCGATCGAAAGAACTAAATTTTTTAGACCTCTGGATACCCCAGTATTGGGAAATGCGTGAACACAAAAAAAGCCTAATAATAACATTACCCTACTTCCGAGCTAAATACCTTATGTACATATATTCATACCATTCCCAACAACCCGATTTTTATCAATCTACTCTTTATTGTAACTCTAAAAATGTTCCTCTGTCACTTTGCGACCATTTTATATTTGTACTATGAGAAGCATTGTATTGTTTGTTTGGTGTACTTTCTTGTTCTCTTATAATATTTTTATATTGAAATTCATCACTAAATTCAACTCAACAAGTTCTTAAGTCTGTTCTTAACTGAAGCTTAGTTTAGTACTTAGCTTAGTTGGGCATTACACTATAGTTTTATATACTTTTATTTTTTATCATGTATTGTGGTCTACAATATGTAAATAAATAAAATAAATATGTTCATGCAATTCCTAATACAGGGGTAGACAGAGGTCTAGTGTAGAAAATTAAAGTCTCGACCCACCTTCCACCGAACATATTTTCGGCACAACGTGACAGGTGGTGATCCCGTCGCCGTCTTTACGTCCAGTCAACGATAAAATCGTACATAAGTTTTTGAAAAAGCCATTGGTACGAGTCGGCCACCTGAGGATCGAACTAGGGGTCTTCTGACTCAAAATTCCGATCACCCAACCACTCGACTATCGTGAAAATTTTTAATATTTCTAATTACTTACAAAAAATTTTATGTTTTCAGAAACGAACCAGTAACTTGCGATAGTCTTCTAATACCATCGATGGATTTCAATAAATTTAGAGAAGTGTAATCATCAGAATATATAATTCATCAAATGTAACATTTGATGAATTGTGTATGCTGGCAGCGAAACTATAGTAAACTGAAGTCTTAATAGAAAAAAAAAATGTACAGTAGCTTGCTTAAATAATTTATCCTATTAATTATCTTATTAAATATGCTTATTACTAATTATCTTATACGGTCTATCGCAGTGGTGAAGCAGAGAATGAAATATAGAAGGTTATACAACATGAATATGTGGCCTGTTTTCTTTTCAAATTTTTCTCTCTTTATTTTTTCTTTCGATGAATTACTTTTTATATTAGTAACTTACATTCACATGCCAGTGTTGCAAAAGTATTTGTTCGCTGATTATCTTTATTAAAATAACATCTGAGATTCTGCATGTCCCAATCCCTGTTTGCGACATTGGCATCTGCTGTTAGTTAAATTATTAATTGAGAACTTTCTTTAGACCTATTTAGGCACAAATCTTTAGACCATTACGTGCTCTCTAGGGTCCCAAAGAAGCCCGAACTTTGGGAACCTAGATATTAGAAATATTTCTTTAGATTTGTGTCTAACATCCACTTCCTTCATTTTCTGCTATTTCTTGCTTTTTCTTCAGCCGCATAATTTCATTGTATAGGAGAAGTAAGAGAACCTGTTTCAATGATTTTTTCATTTATAAAAAGTCCAAGAATTGGGGGTTTAATATTTTGTGTGCGATAGACGGAATAATATAATTAAATTGTTGATAATATTTATGAATTGTATAATATAATTAATTGTATATTAGAAGCTGATTTACAACAATTAATCTCAATCGAATGTAAAAAGTTTTGATTTGATTAAATAAATTTATTTATATCATTGTCATTAAAATTAATTTGTGTATAAAGTATAAATTGATTCACATGTAAAATATAATTAAAAAGGCTTATTTTGTCACAATTTTGAGCAGTTTTGTTGAATAATTGTTTATGATGTATACATATATATATATGATATAACACCGTAAGCACTACGATTAGGATAAAATATCTCCAGTGCTTTCTTGCTGATCGATACATTGTTAGGCGGCAACGAGCGGTGTTAATTCTCTTCTCACAAAAACTTTTTCATCTGCAAGTGACTGTACATAGCTTTAGTTAACTAGCATGAAAATAGCTGTGGCTTCTCTGTTGTAATGTATATTAATTATTACTATTAATAAGACACGTGTCTTTTTAATCTGTGAACCATAATGTGTCCTGTAGTGTGGCATTAAGAGCATAAAATATATTTTAAAAGTCGATCGGCTTTTAAATATATAAGTTCTTTTAATAGAAACATATTTCATAATTGTGTTTATTTTGATCTAAGTGATCTTAGTAATCTAAGTGTGTAATCTAAGTGAATCAATCTAACTGAAGGATAGTTTAAATGATAAGATAGGTAAATAATTTAAATTGTAATCCGATTTATTTGTGTAAGAGTTTTAGTGTTTATTTTGGAGTAGAATAAAAGAAATAAAATATCAGAACACCAGAAAATTATGATCATCTTAACAGTCTAGATTAATTATAGCAATAAAACCCAATTACAAGAGTTCCTTATCTTCCTTATCTATACATATAAATAAAGTAGAAGTATCTGTTTGTTAGTCCATATTAACAGCTTTTTACTAAAAGCATAAGAAAATATTTACGGTATCTACATATAATTTATTATGTGATTGTTAAGTCACGATAGCCGAGTGGTTGGGTGGTCGAAATTTCAAGTCAAGAGACCAGAGTTTGATCCCCAGGTGGCAGGCTCGTACCAATGGGTTTTTTAAAAACTTATAACTTATGTACGAATTATATCGTTGGCTTGACAATGAAGACGGCGACGGGCTCACCATCTGTAACATTGTCCTAAATAATTTCTTCGTGGTTGAAAGTTGGATCGAAATTACTTAGTTGTCCAGACCTCTGTCTACCACAGTATTGGGAATTACGTGAAGAATGTATTCTTCAATATATTAGTTCTTAGAACGTTATAAACAATTAATCGTTTAACGTCTAGACTATTACAGCAATTGTCAATTGGTAAACGGTTGTTTAACCGTTTATTGTTTTATTGGGCCCCCGTAATTTTATCGCAAACAGAGAATTACGAACACACGGCACATTTAATTTATTATGTATACATTGTTTTACTCAGATACCAAGACGTGTGTGTATGAAAAAAGATGAATTTGAATGAAGCGAAAGGTAGGATCGTGATACTTGGCGTTCTAAACTCTCTAGCTACTCCGTTAGGGATTGTGCGTGAAGATGAGTAAGTTATTTCAACTTATCCCACACTGAAAAGTTTGATGTTGTGGCGAAATCTATGTCTGCACATAAGAAACTCGCTCGCGGCGGTCAGTTCAGGAAGCACATCGTTATCCTAAATCGCGCTATTGAAATTCGCATAATTCCATGCATATATACGAGTATTGATAGAACACTGTCGATTAAGAGGTCCTCCTCTGGACACGATCACCCGACCTGGCGAGTCTTATTCTGCCGCTCATCGTTCGTAACAATGGCGAAGTGATAAACTGCTCGAATATTTTCTCTTTAAATGACTTAAGTATTAAAAAAATATGTCTTCCCAATTCCCAATACAGGGGTAAACAGTGGTATAGGCAATTAAGTCCTTCCATCGAAGATATTTTTGGGACAACGTGGCAAGTGGTGAGCCCGTCGCCGTCTTAATATCCAAGCAAACGATATAATTCGTATACAAGTTTTTGAAAAACCCATTGTTACAAGCTTGCCAGCTGGGGATCGAACTCTTGACTAAAAGTTCCGACCACCCCCACACGGCTATCGTGACTTTATATTTATAATCCTCTTATTATATTTACAATTACTCTATTACACTCCAAACGATAGCCCAGCAGTTGAGTGATTAGATTGAATTCGATTAAAGAGACTCGCGTTCGATTCGGTGGTAGGTCCGCACCAATGGGACATATAGTTAAGGTAGAAAAAACTTTCTACATTTTCTTGGGTTTGGGTGTTTGAGGTACCTGCGTTGTTTCTGATTCCACGACACGAGTGCTTAAGCTCCTTTTTCTGGGATCAGAGCAACGTTTGTGATGTTGTCCCTATATCTATCGAATCTAACTATTTATTACTGCCCTGACATTCTGACTCTTACACAAAGTGTTTTTCATTACCTTTCAAAGTGAGTCGAGAGAGGGAAAGAAGATTAAAATTTTTGAAGGGAAACTTTTGAAACTCAATGAAATACACTTTAAAGTTAAGATAGCCGAGCGGCTGGGTGGTCGAAGTTTCGAGTCAAGAGACCCGAGTTCGATCCCCAGGTGGCAGGCCCGTACCAATGGGATTTTCAAAAACTTATGTACGAATAATATCTTTGGCATGGACATTAAGACGGCGACGGGCTCACCACCTGTTCACGAAAATATCTTCGGTGGAAGGTGAGTCAAAGGGACTTAATTATCTCTGTTTACCCCTGTATTGGGTATTGCGTGAAGATATTTATTTATTTATTTAAAAGAAAGAATGAGACAGAGAAATTAAAATTATTTTTGTGAAGGTATCAAGTCTACTGCACGTGAACTGCTAACATATTTTAGCATTTCACTAATAACCTATATAACACGAGCGTGTCATCTTTGTCATGACATGTTTGCTCATCAATAAACGCAATTAAAAAATTAATTAGAGCATAACCTGCGAGCGTTCTACATTGTATTGATAGAGTATAATGATAGAAGAAATGAAAGAAATAAATAAACATTTATTGCTGAAATACGCCACCTATAAAACTTACCATAGAATAAAAAAATATCTTCATGCCATTGCCAATACACGGGTAGACGGAGGTCTCCTTCCACCGAAGACCATGGAGGTTTTGCCATTACCCCTCTTTTTGTAGAAGATTGGCGATAGTGGTACACCTTGCACCTAGACCTTGCCCATCACAGGTCAGCTTAATTTTGGTCTAGTATTTATTCGTGATGATTAAGACATTATTCAGTAGCCAATTTTGAAATTGGCTTTTCCCTGAGTTGTTTCTTACGAGACCCACGGGAAGAAAGGGGATGGTAAATTCTCGCTCACCACTAATCTCGCTTTACGAAATAAGCTTCAGAGAAAGGTACGTTGAAATATCCCAATGTAAGATGCTAAAGCATTTGTGGTATGGGAATTGGAAACAACGAAGACACCACAAACACCCAGACCCCAGAAAATGTAGAAAAAGCGGTTTTCTACATTTACCCGATCGGCAATCGAATCCGGGACCTCGAGATGGCGACACCTTGAAAACCGGTGTTTACGCCACTCGTTCACGGAGGTTGTCGGATAAAAAGTCGTACAGAATCCTAGACGTAAATCCTACTCTAAAATAAAATATTTTATCACACAGCGCATGGTAACAGCTGCATTTCATATGTTTTCTTTTCTTTTACTTCATTCAAAAATTATATAAAATGATAACCAGATATTTTGGCGTTCGCGAAATAAGATGCATCTCAGCCATGCATCAATGACAATAAAAAAAAGATTTCACGCATCTCGGGGATGGATACTTGCGTTTCGGTGAATCTGTTTCGTTCGGATATAAATTAAAATTAAAAACCGTCGATTAAAGATTTAGGTGGAGTTAAAGGCACCTTCATATGATATACAGTATTCGCAAGTGTTAAATTTCAGAAAGGTAATAATAATATTATTATTATTATTATACCCCAAAAGACCCCGATAACTACAATTTCGAAGCTAAGATTTGCAGGTTCGAGTTCCTAACTAGATTCAAACATTTGTCTGATGAAAATGTATGTCTGTACTCCAGTCATATTAAAAACTTTATGTAAGCACAGAAAATACTAGCGACCGAGATTAACTTTCGGAGACTATGGGAGGAAATTGCTCGCAGAGGGGAGGGTCAAGAGTACTCAGATACTTAGACGTACATGTATGAAGAAAATTATGAATTTAAAAGAGGGCTGTAATGATCGTTACACATTGCGATCTGCCATGAAAGGGAAAAGACTAGTCTCCTTTTAAGCAATTAAATTTAAGACAACGTTCTTCAATATCTTAATTTAAAAAAACATCTTCACGCCATTTCCAATACAGAGGTAGCCAGAGGTCTAGACAATTAAGTCCTTTCAACTCACCTTCCACCAAAGACATTTTTCGGGACAACTCGACATGTGGTGAGCCCGTCGCTGTCTTTATGTCCAACCCAACGACATAAATCGTACATAAAATTTGAAAAAAAAAACCCATTGGTACGAGCCACGGTGATCGAATTCTTTATCTTAATGATACAAAGATTGGCTAGTGTTTGGAGACTATTTAAGTAAAGAATCACCTGTAGTAGGAAACTTAGAAGTAGAATTAATGAAATAAATTTTCTATAGTTATTAAAATCTTAATTATTATGTAAGAAAGTCATGGATGTTTATCTTAATATGTGTCTAAGTAAGTATATTTTGACGAACTCCGTGGACGAGTGGCATATTCACCAGGTTTTAAAATGTCCTCGGCTCCGAGGTCCCGGGTTCGGCTTCTGAACGAGTGAATGTAAATAAACCATGATTTTCTGTATTTTCTCGGATAAGGGTGTTTTTTGCACATTCGTAGTTACGGATTCCACAACGTGTGCTTTAGCTAGTTACTTAGAGATCAGAGCAATGTATGTGATGTTGTACATATCTATGTATTTATTTATTATTATTTATTTATTACGACTAAGGCAACTAAAGGAACATCACCAATCGTCTCCAATGAGCTTCGGTGAGAGGTAGGTAGAAAAGGTATAATTGTCAATCCCAGTATTGGAAAGATGCGTGAAGATATAAAAAAATATTATTACTTCATGCATAATTCCACAGATCAGAAGTGTCACGATTCTTACGTACCTCTTTCGCTACCATCAAATTTATAATTTTCTTTAAACATGCTCGTCTAGGTATCATAGAACTCTTTACCCTTCCCTAATAATCACATCGTCATGTCATATTTCCGTCACGATAGCTTAGTGGTTGGGTGATCGGACTTCGAGTTAAGAGACCCGTGTTCGATCCCCAGGTAGTAGGCTCATACTAGTGAGTATTCTTCAGGAACTTACGTTCGATTTATATATCGTTGGCTTGGACATAAAGACGGCGACAGGCTCACCACCTGTCAGGTTGTCGCAAAAATGTCTTCGGTGGAAGGTGGGTCGAAAAATTTTATTTGTCTGGATATCTATCTATCCCTGTATTGGGAATGAAAAAAGATATATTAACCAACATACATACTAAAATAGATAAATATTTATATATATGATATATAATATATAAAATATATAAAATATGTAATATACAAAATAGATAAATATTTATTATATATATGAGGGAATGGAGGAATATAAATTTATATATTTTTTATTATATTTTATATCATATCATATACCGCGCATAATTATTACTTATTGGAAGTCTCTTGATTCGGATCAGCTAAATACATCGTTATTGTGTTTTTTTCTATAGGATAGCTATATACTTCTAAGTACTATTTTTCATCCATTACTTCTAATTTTTAATTAATGCTTTACTAAATTTTATAATTTATATTAAAATTATGAATCAATATTTTTATAATACTTATATAATTCGTCTTAAGCTTAATCAAATATTGTATTATATTCGCATATTAATACAGTAATATTCGTATAAGAATTTACAAACGGTTACGCATGTGAACTAAATTGAAATAGAAATAACAGCATCAAATATTAAACTATTTAAAGGAAACATTATTTTGACATGTTTGTTCTATTCCGAGCAACGTACACAGTTTGTTATTGTTATATGTTGTTGTCTGAAGCTACCTTTAGCGCACCGTGCGCACACAGAATTCATCAAGTATGATCGGAGTAACGTATGTTCATTTTTCGGGCGCGGACCGCAAATACAGACACGCAAATTTATCAGTTCTTACTTTTGTTTCTTCGAAAACATCCAGCAGGGTACGCTTACGGATGAAAGTCTTTAATGCAGTTTCCTAAAATAGTTTTTTAAAATTATTTTAGTTCTGGCTAAAATTATTATTATTTGTTAACTCACAGGTGTATTTTTTTAAATTTATATATAAAATTTATAGTCACCATAGCTGCACGGAATTCCAGTCAAGAGGCGTCACAAGAGTTCCAAAAAAATTTTTACGATCAAAGGTGGTGGTGGTATAATCGTATCATATATAAACTAAATAAAAAAAATATGTTAAGTCACGATAGCCGAGTGGTTAGGTGGTCGGAATTTCGAGTCAAGAGACCCGAGTTCGATCCCCAAGTGGCAGGCTTGTACCAATGGGTTTTTCAAAAACTTATGTACGAACTACATCGTTGGCTTGGACATAAAGGCGGCGACGGGCTCACCACCTGTCACGTTGTCCCGAAAATATATTCGGTGGAAGGTGGGTCAAAGGCAATTAATTGTCTAGACTCTAGTCTACCTCTGTCTACCCCTGTATTGGGAATTGCGTGAAGATTTTATATTTATTTTTAAAAAATTATGCTTGTTTCGCTACCTTTTTAAATATTGATCTTTTATATTTAAAAATTCTATTCATTTCGATTCAGACTGACTGGATCACAAATCCCATGAATCCTTTTTTTAGTTTCTTTTAAATAAAAGGAATTCATGAACAGGTTTGATACAAACATGATATGTCACCTAACTATCACCTTTCCCAACTTGTACTCAAATGCGATTACTTCCCATACCTACTGAATGGAGAAAACCTAATTTTGAACATTAAACTTCTTTGTTTACACTTTTTTTTCCTGTACTCAACATAAAGGTCGAGAATATTTGGTTCTTTCGACCCACACTTCACCAGAGCATATTTGGGACAGTGTGATAGGCTGTCGCCATCTTAGATACCCAGTCAACAATACATGAATTATTCGAGTCCCTTAAATCCTTTAATGTTACAAAACATAATAAAACTTCATATAATTTAGAAAAATTAATAATTAAAAAGATATTTTTATTTTCATATAATGTATCTTTATGCCACTAGCCATGGGCTTAACTACCAAGCGGGCTGTTCACTTGTTTTATATCTTAAATATTTTAAAATAAATCTTTTTTTTTTTTTTTTATTGGAAAAGGAAGGCAGACGAGCAGGTGGCTCACGTGATGGTAAGTGATTACCGCCGCCCATGAACACCCGCAATACCAGAAGCTTAGCAGAGGCGTTGCCTCCCTTAGAGTGCCCCCCTCCCATAATTGGGGGAGGAGGGTGTGAGGGCCACCGGTTACCTGCACTCACCGGACGAAACGCAGAAGTTTGTTAGACTTCTACTTTACGCCGGTATTCTGTGAGGTCGTGGTACTTCCCCGGTGGAGCTGGCCCATTCATGCAACAATAAAAGTTGATGAGTGGCTCTACCACTGTACGATCTTTCAGTATAATATATAAATGACAACGTAATAAATTATAATATTTTTATTTTCAATTTCTAATATCACTTTTGTCTTTGACTGTCCAAGTTCAAAGTCAAGGTGTGCCTTCACGTTAAGGCATACGAAGGTTGATTTATGACGCGTGTGCACACACACGACTTACAACGAGTACAGCAGCTTTGTTGCCGGTTCGGGATTCAATTCCGGGATACGGTGTTTTATATCTCCGGCATTGTCTTTTTTGCGTTAAACTTTTCGAATTACTTTTCAAACTGGTTTGATGAGATTGCGTTTTCGGCTCTTTAGTTGTTTTTATTTTTATTGCGGCTTCAGAAGAATCAGTTTTGACGTGAGTGATTTGAATAGGTTTAAAAATGTTAATATGCTTTAAAAGTATAATATAATTGACTTATAGTAATGCATTTTACCTGTAATTTTTTTCGCTTCGTATTTTTTACTTAGATTACCATGAAAACAAAAATAATGTAAAGCCAAGGTATCAAAAATTTGCCTATTAAAGTCATTATTTGACTGTCATTTTGTTATTTCTTATGGGAATTTTGTTATGGTTAAAATGGCCCTTTGATAGTTAACATTTAGCTATAAGTGTAAAAGATTAAATAAATAGCATTAGTTAATTCAGTTTCTTTAAAATAATCAATAATGATATAATAAAATAAGTATTTATTGACACATAATTTTTTTTAGATATATGAACAAAATTATGAATTTGAAAGAAGCGACATTTAGCTATAAGTGTAAAAGATTAAATAAATAGCATTAGTTAATTCAGTTTCTTTAAAATAATCAATAATGATATAATAAAATAAGTATTTATTGACACATAATTTTTTTTAGATATATGAACAAAATTATGAATTTGAAAGAAGCGACATTTAGCTATAAGTGTAAAAGATTAAATAAATAGTATTAGTTAATTCAGTTTCTTTAAAATAATCAATGATATAATAAAATAAGTATTTATTGACACATAATTTTTTTTAGATATATGAACAAAATTATGAATTTGAAAGAAGCGACATTTAGCTATAAGTGTAAAAGATTAAATAAATAGCATTAGTTAATTCAGTTCCTTTAAAATAATCAATAATGATATAATAAAATAAGTATTTATTGACATAATTTTTTTAGATATATGAACAAAATTATGAATTTGAAAGAAGGACATTTAGCTATAAGTGTAAAAGATTAAATAAATAGCATTAGTTAATTCAGTTCCTTTAAAATAATCAATAATGATATAATAAAATAAGTATTTATTGACACATAATTTTTTTTAGATATATGAACAAAATTATGAATTTGAAAGAAGCGACATTTAGCTATAAGTGTAAAAGATTAAATAAATAGCATTAGTTAATTCAGTTCCTTTAAAATAATCAATAATGATATAATAAAATAAGTATTTATTGACACATAATTTTTTTTAGATATATGAACAAAATTATGAATTTGAAAGAAGCGAAAGCGACATGTAAGGTAGGTAACACTTGTCAATCTCTTTGAAGATGTTTTATTATGTTTATGGAAATGATATTTTTATGAGTAGTAACGACGGATAAATAGGTTCAGCGGATAGGTATTGTAGTTTTAATTTAGTTTTAAATATAGAAAGAGATTGAGATTGTTTAATTTCCAAGGGTAGAGAATTCTAAAAAGTCACGATAGTCGAGTGGTTCGGTGGTCGCAATTTCGAGTCAAGAGACCCGAGTTCGATCCCCAGGTGGCTCGCTCGTAATGGGTTTTTTCAAAACCTCTGTCTACTAGTATTGGGAATGGCGTGAAAATATTTTCTTAAAAAAAGAGCAACGCGATGACAAATGGTGAATAATTTTTAAACCGAAACGGTTAAACTACCGTATAAGGTCTCAAACAAGTTAACGATAAAAAATCGACCTAAAGATTTAGGTCTTTTTGAGTAATGACCGTGAGTGTGGTAGTATGTCAGTTAGGCAGAACGGTATTACTGTATTTTATTATAAACGGATGCCTTATATTGCTATATGTTCTTTATATGATACTGAATTCGATCATGTGTAATAATGTAATGAATCTCTAAAAGAAAGAAAGAAAACAGAAAAAAAGACCTGAAAAAAAGAAAGAAACACATTTATTCACGGTCCAATCACAATAGGTACAAAACAAAACAAAAAAAATGGAATTACACAGAACATAAAATAATATTGCCCTAAGTTAACAAAAGTGAAAAAAATATTTAAAATGAGTCTGTGTAGCAGTATGACACCGTGAATTGGACAGGACTCAGTAAAAATCGAGATAAAGAAACCTAAATTGCTCTGATCTTCAGTTAAAGAAACCTAAATTTCTCTGATCTGGTTTTCAGTTCGGACAACACCTGCATTATGTTTCAGGGTGATGATGGTGTTACCAAAGACGTGATCACGTGATCAAGGACCATTATTTGGCTTTGTTTGAGCAGCTTTCAGCAGTGGACTTTGATAGACTGATAGATAAGACCTTCATAGGGCGCACGCGGTGTTTCATCGCGTGAAGTGCGTGCCAGCAGAAGGATTATTTGGAAAGTAGAAGAGGTCAACTCAACGACAATTCTCGGGGCTGCTGTAGGATGCTTTTCAATGGTGACGACAATACGAAAGCTTTTTCTACATTATCTCGGCCCTAGGAGTTTATGGTACATTCGTTGTAACTGATTCCATAACACAAGTGCTCTAGCTGCTTACTTTATGATCATAGCAATGTATTTGATATATGGCCATACCGGTATTCGAACCCGCGTCCGACAGAAGTTTCGAAGGCTGGGTCACTACTAACTTGGATATCGAGTCGTCATAAAATAATTAGAAAAACTAAGCTGACTCTTATAATTACTTCAAAAAACAATTTGCTGGTATCAAAAAGGTATGTTAACTGCAAAATAAAGAGGTGAATGCGGATGTTATCGTCATGGAGAAATAATTACTTGCCATAGATGAGAAAAACAACCTTTGTGACACGACCTTCATCCCATGGTAAATGAACAGGATTAGCTATAAGCGAATTTATTATTTGTTTCTACTGAAAACTACAGCAACATCGAAGGATGTTACAACAATTAGCTTTAGTGCTGGCCATATTTGATGACCTCGATGGACGCGAGGCATTAACGCCGGTTTTCAAGGTATCGCTATCTCTGAGGTCCCAGGTTCGATTCCCGGTCGGCACAATGTAGAAAAACTACTGTTTCTACATTTTCTCTAGTTTGGGTGTTTGTGGTACCTTCGTTATTACTGATACCGTAACACGCGTGCTTTTAGCTGCTAACTTTTGGATCACAGCAATGTATATGATGTTGTTCCTATTTATGTTTAAAAAAGTCACGATAGCCGAGTTGTTGGCTGGTCGGAATTTCGAGTCGAGATACCCGAGTTCGATCCCCAGGTGGCAGTACTAATGAGTTTTTCGAAAACTTATGTACGAATTTCATCGTTGGCTTGGACATAAAGGCGGCGACGGGCTCACCACCTGTCACGTTGTCCCGAAAATATCTTCGGTGGAAGGTGGGTCAAAGGGACTTAATTGTCCAGACTTGACCTCTGTCTACTCCTGTATTGGGAATTGCGTGAAGATATTTTTTTATTTTTTTCCTATTTATGTATGTACGTATGTGTGTGTTAAAATCCAGTCGAAGCATTATCCCGAGACATGTTTCATTTGCAACGTGTAATGTGATTTTAATAAGTATTTACCTGAATCCCAGTGAAAGTATCTTATAGGTCGTTGGAGTGGAGAGATCATCTGGTAACGTTTATAATTACGACATGTCTGACATTTAGAACTGTAGGAATAGTAATTTTAGAATTTATCATCTATTCCATTTCTCAGTTTAAGTACGCTATGAAATTGATTCTATTTATATCGTATGTTATTAACAGTTAAAACGTTTTAGGGTTTTCTATCGAACACGAATGTTTGCTGTTTGTTTTACTGTTAGTCTGTTTGTAGAAATATTTAACTCGCATTATTTTTTTTAAACTCTAGATATTAGACATGGCTATATCTGTTATGGATTTTTCGTACATGGACGAGTGGCGTACACACCGGTTTTCATGGTATCACCAGTTATGAGGTCTCGAGTGCGATCCCCGGTCGGAAAGGTAGAAAACATTTTGTTTTATTTCCTCGGGTCTGGTTGTGTGTGGTGATTGGTTGGCTGCAGATATGTTTCTAATTCCATAATACAAGTACTTAAGCTGTTTACTTTGGGATAAGAGAAATGTATGTGATGTTTTCCTTATCCATGTAAGCATATATTTGAAGTTTTATAGAATCTATGGCGTTGATAAACCATAGGAAATCATATCCACAGAGTTATGAAAAGGTAGAGTCATTTTTAGGAAATAAGTGGCAGAGCATTACCGGAATTTTAAAATTGGATTGTTTTATAAATATTTATACTACATTTTTAAATTATCTCTAACAGCCGTTTGCCCTGTTGGTAGTGACCCTACCTACGAAGCTAAGGGTTGCAGGTTCGAATCCCCCTAGGTATAGTGATTGATATAAATGTTTGTACTCCGGTTACTAACATTTATAAGTATACATCAATAAGTATATATTAGTATGTAATGTAATACTAATAATATTCCCAGAGGTCTAGACAGTTAGACAGTTAAGTCGTTTCGACCCACCTTCCACCGAAGATATTTTTGGTACAATGTGACAGATGGTGAGCCCGTCACCATCTTGATGTTCAAGGCAATGATATAATTCGTACATAAGTTTTAAAAAAAAAAAATAAACCCATTGGCCTGCCACATGGAGATCGAACTCGAAATTCCGACCACCCAACCTCTCGGCTGTCGTGACTTATTATATTAGTATGTAAGTTTATTGTATTGACAGCTAGGACGTCAAGACGGCGATAGACTCACCACCTGAGCTTTGGTGAATCATGGGTGGAACAAGTTTAATTTTTAGTCTTCCGCCTACTCCAGAATTGTGAAATTTTATGAAGAAAAAAGCTAGCATAAGCTCACGACAGTATATTCCTGAAGAAGTCAGAGTTCTAGACAATTTCGTCTTTTATAATTTAAAGATAGAGACAGGCTTAAAAGCTAGTATTTATTTACCAACTGCGAGTGATTCCGCGTTATGACTTGAATTAACGTTCGCCATAGCAACAACCCGTAAATAGGTATAAAACAAAACATGAAATACCAATAACTGTCTATGCAATAAAGTGTTTAATAGAACTTTGTGACCTTCTCGTATGAAAAAGCAAATTGAACATGCGATGGATGCACAAAGATATGTTGTCCCAAAAAACTTCTTCGGTGAAAGGTGGATCGAAAGGTTTTAATTGTCTAGACCTCCGTCTAGTCCAGTATTGATAGTAGCGTGAAGATACAACAAATCACATACATTGCTCTGATCACAAAATAAGTAGAGCACGCATGTTATGTCATAGGAAACAAAGAAGGCACTATAAACAACCACACTAGACAAGGTAGAAAATGTGGTCATCTTCAAAATTTTGCATTTATTGAGTATATTATCGATTTGCACATATTTAAAAATATCTACACGTTAATGACGACGTCTACCCCATACTGGGGTAGACAGAGTTCTATACAATAAAGTCCTTTCGAGTCACATTCATTTATATTAATTACATAATTTATATTTCTAAAAATAAATTATATAGTTATGGAAACATAACAAGTGTCAGCATGAAGCCGAGAGTACTCTGTGCTGGCTGTGCGAGACAAGTTGCGCACGGACATAACGCATATACGCACGGACATACGCACGTAACGGAGAAAGTTTGATCACTCCACATAGATTTTCATACCACGGGCTTACGTAGGAAAATCGATTCTCTACTCCAAAAACTGTATTCTATTTAAATGCTTTAGAAGTGTTCCTGCTTTTGGAATCAACCGGGACGCAGATTCAAGTACTTGGCATAAGAGAAAAAGGTCCTACTTCCTCTCGCATGATTTCTCCCTACGCAAAAATGAAACAAAACACATAAACTTTGCTATTAAAATAAAAGTTTGTACTGTAAATAAATTTATGTTAATTCTGATGGTCCGACTTTGTTTTATAATATGCACCGATTGTAACGTAAGAGTAAAAAAAATTCCATGCCCTCTCTTTCCATGAGTGCCGTAAGAGACGACTGAGGGAAAGGCCTCTGTAAATGGCGATGGATTCCGATAGATACCGATGTAGCTGACGATGTACTGCAGGAAAAGGGTAACTACCCGCCAGGTCGGGTATTCGAGTCCTGGGGAGAACGTCTCCTCTAACAGTGTGAGATATCGGTAATCGTATATATGCGTGTTATCGTGCGAACTAAGATAGCGCGATTTAGGATGTCGATTTGTTTCCTGAATCCGCTACTAGCGAGTTTCCAATCTGGAGACATAGATGTCGCCACAAGGGGATACCAACTCCATGAATAAAATAATAAAATTATAAAGAGCGGTGACGTGCAGCAGCGTCTTCGGTACAAGGTACTGCGGTCGCCAATCCAAGCCATCCTTGCGAAGCGATTTTACCAAGAGATTTTCCGCAGTAAAGGTTTACAGGTCGCTGAATAAATAATTTAACTTTAGATAATATTTTTTAATAATTCTATCATAAATATTAATGTTATTAATATTAAAATGATTTATAATATAATAAAGACGGCGAAGGGCTCACCACCTGCCACGTTGTCCCGAAAATATCTTCGTTGGAAAGTGGGTCAATGGGACTTAATTGTCTAGACTCTAAGACAGGTCTACCCCTGTATTGAGAATTGTTATTTTTATTTATTTATCTTCACGCACAATCCCTGACGGGGTAGCCAGAAAGAACAGATCGCCAAATGTCACGATCCCTACATACTTCTTTCGCTTCTTTCAGATTCATCATCTTCTTCATACATGCACGTCTAGGTATCCGAGTACTCTTGACCCTCCCCTCTTCGAGCAATTTGCTCACATGGTCTTCGAGTTAGTCTCGGTCTACCTCGACACCTTTTAATATTAACTTTCGCGCTATATATTTTCTTCACCATTCGGTCGTCACTCATTCGCTCAACGTGCCCAAACCATCGAAGCACGCCCTTATCCATTTTTGAGACAAGGTCATCTTTCAAACCTGCCATATTGCGAATCTCTTCGTTTCGCTTTCGGTCGGCCATGGTAAGGCCACACATTTTACGAAGAGATCGCACTCAACCTGCATTCAACCTGCTTTTATGCTTCTTCTGGCATACCTAGGTTTCGCTGCCATATAACAAAGTCGGTACCAACACTGCGTTATGTATTGCAAGGCATGCACTTTTCACCTTGCCTTTTGATTAACGCAGTCAGGGCACCATTGACTTTGTTTCCGGCAGCGACACGCCTGTCCACATCTAAATCACATCTTCCATCCCGGCTAAACGCACTCCCCAAGTATACAATTTCATTCACCTGTTCTAGACATTCCTGATTTTGGAATTGCATGAAGATATTTATTTTCATTTTTTTATAACTAAATGTGAATTGATTTTATATTCTATTAAAATATTTAAAACGATTTAATAGAAGAAATAATTTATTTAGTCACGATAGCCGAGTTGTTGGGTGATCGGAATGTCGAGTCGAGAGACCCGAGTTCGAACCCAAGGTGGCAGTACCAATGAGTTTTTCAAAAACTTATGTACGAATTTCATCGTTGGCATAAACATAAAGACGGCGACGGGCTCACCACCTGTCACGTTGTCCCGAAAATATCTTCGGTGGAAGGTGGGTCAAAGGGACTTAATTGTCGAGATTTGACCTCTGTCTACCCCGGTATTGGGAATTGCGTGAAGATATTTATATTTATATTTAAATAATTTTGTTCAAAATATACTTTAACTGGCAATTCAATCTTAGTACTTACAGAATATATCGTCGTACCAGCGGTTAAAAGCTAATAAATTGTCATGGCAACAAGCACAGGACAGAGGTTAGCTTTATCTCAGTTCTTTTGTTACATACCAAGCAATCGCGGGTCCAAGATTTATTCTTAGAATAACGCAAGAATTTTAATTGCGTCTTAAAATAATCAACACGGCCTGCTAAAAAGAAATTATGTTGAATTAAAAACAGCCTAGTAAAGAAATTAAAATTTAAGCATCGTATAGGCAGAGGAATATACCAATCCCTTTATTCTCACGAGAAGGGCCTGTAAAATTTCATTAGTTGTCGTCCGATGGCTGGATCGAACGACAACTAATGAAATATTTCATCCTAACATACACATAACCTGTTAAAGTCTACTGCTGAATATCGGCCTCTCCTGTGGAAGATTTTGTCGTTATATATGCCAACCTTTTTCACGAATGTGTAAAGAGGCGGTTTAAAAAGCATTAATAATATCATTAGCTGCAGACAGATGCAGGATAGCCGTCAAAAATTACCAGATTAAAATTAAGAAAAGGCCGTTTATTATTTTAATTTACTTATGTCATGACTACCTAACAAGGTAACGGCACTCACACTCGTAAATTTTTTTGTTCATAATATTTCTATGATTTACCTCTTAATGAGTGACAAAGAAAACAACCTGAAACTTACAAATAACTTAGGACAATTAAAGACACATTTAGTTGGAAGTTGGAAGAAAGTTATTTAGAAATACTTGCATGGCAATAGACTACATTAAAACAAAACGGATTGCAGCTTTAATATTTGATTTACAATTTCAATCTGTATTACTTACGTGCAAGTATCGAATTCAATAAACCATACTGTATCCTTATTCCCTTTTGTTTTAGATTCTGGTAAAGATGTCTCTGGAGGCGCATTCTAAATCCAGCAACAACTAGTTTTTGCGGGGTTGCTATTAACGTCTGGCTTCTAGGCGCCACTACGGTTTAGACGCGTTTGTATAACTCTTGTTAATCGCCTTAAAGCTATATTTTGTGATGTAAGATAGTTGAAGAAATTACTTACATATCGCAATCGCGTAAATGCTAGTAGGTCTGTTTGTCAAAAGTGGCCATAATTTTATTCACGCTATTTCAATTACAGAATCGATTCAATACTTATAAAGATAGAGGCGACATCACATATATTGCTCCGATGGCAATGTGAGAAGCTAAAGTACTTGAGGTAAGGAAATCAGAAACAAGGAAGGCACCATAAACACCCAGACCAGAGAAAATGTAGAAAAAGTGGTTTTTCTATTTTGAACCGTTCGGAAATCGAACCCGGGACATCGAGATTGCGACACTTTGAAAACCGTTGTTTACACCACTCGTCCACGGAGGTCGTCGAATCTATAATCGAATTATTTATACATTTATATTCCACTAAATTAAAATAAGGCATGTCTAAAATAGTTTCTTGTTCTCATTGTCATTATATAAAAGTCACGATAGCCGAGTGGTAGGGTCGGAATTTCGAGTGGAGAGACTCGAGTTCGATCCCCAAGTGGCAGGCTCGTACCAATGGGTTTTTCAAAAACTAATGTACGAATTATGTCGTTGGCTTGGACATAAAGACGGCGTCGGCCTCACCACCTGCACGTTGTCCCGAAAATATCTTCGGTGGAAGATCCACCTTCGTACGAGGCGTACGAGAACTTTTCTTTGTGGTTGTCAATTTAGGAGCTATGTACTGGGCCCACGCTTACGAAACTCGTAAACTTGCACCCAAATGGCATTATAATGACCATAAATAATAAACAAATAAATATCTTCACGCAATTTCCAATACAGGGGTAGATAGAAGTCTAGTCTAGACAATTAAATCCCTTCGACCCACCTTCCACCGAAGATATTTTCGGGACAACGTGACAGGTGGTGAGCCTGGCGCCGTCTTTATGTCCAACCTAACGTTGTAATTCGTACATATATTTTAGAAAACCCATTGGTAGGAGCCTGCCATCTGAGGATCGAACTCGAACGAACTCGAAATTCCGACCACCAACCACTCGGCTATCGTGACGCCAAAAAGGGGAAAGATACAGTAACTATCTTAAGTGAGAGCCTTGAATATACAGCCTTGAATATCGTTGTGGCAACCGATAGATGGCGGGATAGCCTTCTAAAAATACCAGACCAAAATTATCAGACTGAAGATGGGTAGCAGCGTCTGAGGTTCGAGTGGTCTGGTACTGCGATGGTCATTCCGCTTGCCAAGCGTGGCGATTATCACAAATCCTCTATGGTAGAAGCCTATGGCCTTTATTTTAAGACACGATAGCAGAGTGGTTGGGTGGTCGGAATTACGAGTCAAGAGACCCGAGTTCGATCCCCAGGTGGCAGGCTCGTACCAATGGGATTTTCAAAAACTTATGTACGAATTATGTCGTTGGCTTGGACATAAAGACGGCGTCGGCCTCACCACCTGCACGTTGTCCCGAAAATATCTTCGGTGGAAGATCCACCTTCGTACGAGGCGTACGAGAACTTTTCTTTGTGGTTGTCAATTTAGAGCTATGTACTGGGCCCACGCTTACGAAACTCGTAAACTTGCACCCAAATGGCATTATAATGACCATAAATAATAAACAAATAAATATCTTCACGCAATTCCCAATACAGGGGTAGATAGAAGTCTAGTCTAGACAATTAAATCCCTTCGACCCACCTTCCACCGAAGATATTTTCGGGACAACGTGACAGGTGGTGAGCCTGGCGCCGTCTTTATGTCCAACCTAACGTTGTAATTCGTACATATATTTTAGAAAACCCATTGGTAGAGCCTGCCATCTGAGGATCGAACTCGAACGAACTCGAAATTCCGACCACCAACCACTCGGCTATCGTGACGCCAAAAAGGGGAAAGATACAGTAACTATCTTAAGTGAGAGCCTTGAATATACAGCCTTGAATATCGTTGTGGCAACCGATAGATGGCGGGATAGCCTTCTAAAAATACCAGACCAAAATTATCAGACTGAAGATGGGTAGCAGCGTCTGAGGTTCGAGTGGTCTGGTACTGCGATGGTCATTCCGCTTGCCAAGCGTGGCGATTATCACAAATCCTCTATGGTAGAAGCCTATGGCCTTTATTTTAAGACACGATAGCAGAGTGGTTGGGTGGTCGGAATTACGAGTCAAGAGACCCGAGTTCGATCCCCAGGTGGCAGGCTCGTACCAATGGGTTTTTCAAAGACTTATATACGAATGATATCGTTGGCTTGGACATAAAGACGGCGTCGGCCTCACCACCTGCACGTTGTCCCGAAAATATCTTCGGTGGAAGGTGGGTCAAAGGGACTTAATTGTCCAGACTAGACCTCTGTCTACCCCTGTTTGGGAATTGCGTGAAGATATTTATTTTTTTAAAAAACAGTTCGATGCGCGGACAATGTAGCGTGCAGAAACTAGTTTTTAAAAGTCTTTTAAAAGAAGTGAAGGAAATGCCGATGAGTTTCTAGTAGTGTTTGCAGCATTCAAGGGCTTCATACAATACATTCAGCATGTTCTACTTAACGCAAAGAATTGACCCTTTTCGCTGACGAATAAGTAAGTGGCGATTGAGATTTTAAGAAAAAAGTGAGATGGAATTACTTTTATAGCCAACTAAACCAAAGACTTCGACGGTTTGGGCACGTTGAGCGTATGTGTGAACGCCGAATGGTGAAGAAAATATATAACGCGAAAATTAGTTTAAAAGATGTTGAGGTAGACCGAGACTAACTTCGAAGACCGTTTGAGCAAATTGCTCGAAGAGCGGAGGTGAAGAGTACTCGATACCAAGACGTATGTATGAAGAAAATGAAGAATCTGTGATTTGTTCTCTGGCTATCATGTCAGGGACTGGGCAAAAGATAAATAAATAAATAAATAAATAAATAAATAAATAAATAAATAAATAAATAAATAAATAAATAAATAAATAAATAAATAAATAAATAAATAAATAAATAAATAAATAAATAAATAAATAAATAAATATCTTCACGCAATTCCCAATACAGGGGTAGACAGAGGTCCACCAGACAATTAAGCCTTGACCACCGAAGATATTTTCAGGACAACGTGACAGGTGTTGAGCCTGGCGCCGTCTTTATGTACAAGCCAACGATGTAATTCGTACATATATTTGAAAAAGCCATTGAGTGAGCCTGCCATCTGAGATCGAACTCGAACGAACTCGAAATTCCGACCACCAACCACTCGGCTATCGTGACGCCAAAAAGGGGAAAGATACAGTAACTATCTTAAGTGAGAGCCTTGAATATACAGCCTTGAATATCGTTGTGGCAACCGATAGATGGCGGGATAGCCTTCTAAAAATACCAGACCAAAATTATCAGACTGAAGATGGGTAGCAGCGTCTGAGGTTCGAGTGGTCTGGTACTGCGATGGTCATTCCGCTTGCCAAGCGTGGCGATTATCACAAATCCTCTATGGTAGAAGCCTATGGCCTTTATTTTAAGACACGATAGCAGAGTGGTTGGGTGGTCGGAATTACGAGTCAAGAGACTCGAGTTCGATCCCCAGGTGGCAGGCTCGTACCAATGGGTTTTTCAAAGACTTATATACGAATGATATCGTTGGCTTGGACATAAAGACGGCGTCGGCCTCACCACCTGCACGTTGTCCTGAAAATATCTTCGGTGGAAGATCCACCTTCGTACGAGGCGTACGAGAACTTTTCTTTGTGGTTGTCAATTTAGAGCTATGTACTGGGCCCACGCTTACGAAACTCGTAAACTTGCACCCAAATGGCATTATAATGACCATAAATAATAAACAAATAAATATCTTCACGCAATTCCCAATACAGGGGTAGATAGAAGTCTAGTCTAGACAATTAAATCCCTTCGACCCACCTTCCACCGAAGATATTTTCGGGACAACGTGACAGGTGGTGAGCCTGGCGCCGTCTTTATGTCCAACCTAACGTTGTAATTCGTACATATATTTTAGAAAACCCATTGGTAGAGCCTGCCATCTGAGGATCGAACTCGAACGAACTCGAAATTCCGACCACTCAACCACTCGGCTATCGTGACGCCAAAAAGGGGGAAAGATACAGTAACTATCTTAAGTGAGAGCCTTGAATATACAGCCTTGAATATCGTTGTGGCAACCGATAGATGGCGGGATAGCCTTCTCTAAAAATACCAGACCAAAATTATCAGACTGAAGATGGGTAGCAGCGTCTGAGGTTCGAGTGGTCTGGTACTGCGATGGTCATTCCGCTTGCCAAGCGTGGCGATTATCACAAATCCTCTATGGTAGAAGCCTATGGCCTTTATTTTAAGACACGATAGCAGAGTGGTTGGGTGGTCGGAATTACGAGTCAAGAGACCCGAGTTCAATCCCCAGGTGGCAGGCTCGTACCAATGGGTTTTTCAAAGACTTATATACGAATGATATCGTTGGCTTGGACATAAAGACGGCGACGACCTGTCACATATGTATTCAATTTGCTCGGGCTGTTACCGCGTAAGAATATGCCAAAAAATACATTGAAGCCTAGAAAACTTTTAGCAGTAGAAAAAAAGCCTTGAAACCTTTAAGCAATAGAATGCTGGCGCGATAACCATCTCGAAAAACATCTCACCATAATTCAGCAAACCAGTGACACGCAGTAGCGTCACTGTCTTATGGTCAGGTGGTGGTGGTGGCGTGAAGTGTTTTGTTCTGTGATCGCCAATTCGCTTGCCAAGCGTGACTATTATGGCAAGCCTTTACGGGAGAAGCCTGTATGAAGTAATTTTTCTTCAATGAAGTGCTTTAACGGTTCGGGCTGTGTTGAGTCAATAAGACAGTTATTAAGACAATATAAGGGATCAAGGTAGACCGAGGCTGAACTTTGATAACCTGGTCAAGTTGCTCGAAAAGGTAACGACTAATAAATTTCTCAAAGATGATGAATTATGTCGTAGCCAAATAGGTGAGGATCTTCTAAAGATATATAACCTACCCTGAATCCGATTGGCTGTAAAGAAGAAAAACAAGAAAAAAGAAAGCAAATGTATCCTATTCCGTTTGTGAACCATAGTCAATTCCCACTTTCTGCTACTCACTTTTGAGCTATTTTAATATAATAAATGTGACAGTTTGTTACAGCTTTATGTGACAACGACTGAACAGATTTGAATGAAATTACGGCGTACAGATAGTTTATAATATGTCTTACTACTTATATCTAGAAAAACAAATAAGTACAGTCACGACCGCCGAGTAGTTGGGTGATCGGGATTTCGAATCAAGAGATATGAGTTCGATCCCCAGGTGGCAGGCTCGTACCAATGGGTTTTTTGAAAACTTATGTACGAATTATGTCGTTGGCTTGGACATAAAGACGGCGTCGGCCTCACCACCTGCACGTTGTCCCGAAAATATCTTCGGTGGAAGATCCACCTTCGTACGAGGCGTACGAGAACTTTTCTTTGTGGTTGTCAATTTAGGAGCTATGTACTGGGCCCACGCTTACGAAACTCTCGTAAACTTGCACCCAAATGGCATTATAATGACCATAAATAATAAACAAATAAATATCTTCACGCAATTTCCAATACAGGGGTAGATAGAAGTCTAGTCTAGACAATTAAATCCCTTCGACCCACCTTCCACCGAAGATATTTTCGGGACAACGTGACAGGTGGTGAGCCTGGCGCCGTCTTTATGTCCAACCTAACGTTGTAATTCGTACATATATTTTAGAAAAACCCATTGGTAGGAGCCTGCCATCTGAGGATCGAACTCGAACGAACTCGAAATTCCGACCACTCAACCACTCGGCTATCGTGACGCCAAAAAGGGGGAAAGATACAGTAACTATCTTAAGTGAGAGCCTTGAATATACAGCCTTGAATATCGTTGTGGCAACCGATAGATGGCGGGATAGCCTTCTCTAAAAATACCAGACCAAAATTATCAGACTGAAGATGGGTAGCAGCGTCTGAGGTTCGAGTGGTCTGGTACTGCGATGGTCATTCCGCTTGCCAAGCGTGGCGATTATCACAAATCCTCTATGGTAGAAGCCTATGGCCTTTATTTTAAGACACGATAGCAGAGTGGTTGGGTGGTCGGAATTACGAGTCAAGAGACCCGAGTTCAATCCCCAGGTGGCAGGCTCGTACCAATGGGTTTTTCAAAGACTTATATACGAATGATATCGTTGGCTTGGACATAAAGACGGCGACGACCTGTCACATATGTATTCAATTTGCTCGGGCTGTTACCGCGTAAGAATATGCCAAAAAATACATTGAAGCCTAGAAAACTTTTAGCAGTAGAAAAAAAGCCTTGAAACCTTTAAGCAATAGAATGCTGGCGCGATAACCATCTCGAAAAACATCTCACCATAATTCAGCAAACCAGTGACACGCAGTAGCGTCACTGTCTTATGGTCAGGTGGTGGTGGTGGCGTGAAGTGTTTTGTTCTGTGATCGCCAATTCGCTTGCCAAGCGTGACTATTATGGCAAGCCTTTACGGGAGAAGCCTGTATGAAGTAATTTTTCTTCAATGAAGTGCTTTAACGGTTCGGGCTGTGTTGAGTCAATAAGACAGTTATTAAGACAATATAAGGGATCAAGGTAGACCGAGGCTGAACTTTGATAACCTGGTCAAGTTGCTCGAAAAGGTAACGACTAATAAATTTCTCAAAGATGATGAATTATGTCGTAGCCAAATAGGTGAGGATCTTCTAAAGATATATAACCTACCCTGAATCCGATTGGCTGTAAAGAAGAAAAACAAGAAAAAAGAAAGCAAATGTATCCTATTCCGTTTGTGAACCATAGTCAATTCCCACTTTCTGCTACTCACTTTTGAGCTATTTTAATATAATAAATGTGACAGTTTGTTACAGCTTTATGTGACAACGACTGAACAGATTTGAATGAAATTACGGCGTACAGATAGTTTATAATATGTCTTACTACTTATATCTAGAAAAACAAATAAGTACAGTCACGACCGCCGAGTAGTTGGGTGATCGGGATTTCGAATCAAGAGATATGAGTTCGATCCCCAGGTGGCAGGCTCGTACCAATGGGTTTTTTGAAAACTTATGTACGAATTATATCATTGGCTTGGACATAAAGACGGTGACGGGTTCTACATCTGTCACGTTGTTCCGAAAATATATTCTCGGTGGAAGGTGGGTCGAAGGAACTTATTTTTTTTAATGAAAAAGGGAGGCAAACGAGCAGGTGGCGAAACGCAGAAGTTTGTTTGACTTTTACTTTACGCCGGTATTCTGTGAGGTTGTGGTACTTCCCCGGTCGAGCCGGCCCATTTATGCAACAACAAAAGCTGATGCGTGGCTCTACCACTGTAAAAAATTGTCCAGACTAGACCTCTGTCGACCCCTGTTTGGGAATTGCGTGAAGATATTTATTTTTTTAAAAAACAGTTCGATGCGCGGACAATGTAGCGTGCAGAAACTAGTTTTTAAAAGTCTTTTAAAAGAAGTGAAGGAAATGCCGATGAGTTTCTAGTAGTGTTTGCAGCATTCAAGGGCTTCATACAATACATTCAGCATGTTCTACTTAACGCAAAGAATTGACCCTTTTCGCTGACGAATAAGTAAGTGGCGATTGAGATTTTAAGAAAAAAGTGAGATGGAATTACTTTTATAGCCAACTAAACCAAAGACTTCGACGGTTTGGGCACGTTGAGCGTATGTGTGAACGCCGAATGGTGAAGAAAATATATAACGCGAAAATTAGTTTAAAAGATGTTGAGGTAGACCGAGACTAACTTTCGAAGACCGTTTGAGCAAATTGCTCGAAGAGCGGAGGGTGAAGAGTACTCGGATACCAAGACGTGCATGTATGAAGAAAATGAAGAATCTGTGATTTGTTCTCTCTGGCTATCATGTCAGGGACTGGGCAAAAAGATAAATAAATAAATAAAAAAAACTACTGGTTGCACTCCGGGAGTGCCGACAGAATTGAAAACTTATTTTGACGTGTTGGACATTTTTAGATTAGGGTACAAGGTTTATTGGGTTATTAGGTTTTGAAGGCATTTTTTATGCATTGAAATTTATGAATTATTAGAAACTTTACAATACATTTATTCTTTTATGAATCATCGTTAACAATTTCGACAACTCTTGTGTCATCTTCATTATCATTAAAATTATTACAATCTTAAAACAGAAACTGTAGGTTCATGGTAACTAAAATAGGAAACACATAAAATTTTGATTCTAAGTTATTTAAATATCTAATATAAAATAAAATAAATATCTTCACGCAATTCCCAATACAGGAGTAGACAGAGGTCCAGTCTAGACAATTAAGCCCCTTTGACCACCGAAGATATTTTTCGGGACAACGTGACAGGTTGTGAGTCCGTCGCCGCCTTTATGTCCAAGCCAACGATATGACTCAAACATAAGTTTTTGAAAAACCCATCGGTACGAGCCAGCCACCTGGGGATCGAACTCGGGTCTCTTCACTGAAATCCTGACCACCCATCCACTCGGCTATCATGACTATATATATATATATATATATTTATATATATATATATATAATATAAGATATATTATATATATATATATATAATATATATATGAATATTAGATATATATTAGATATAATAATGTCATGATAGCCGAGTGGTATATATATATGGATATATATGTGAGTATATATATATATGTATATATATATGGATATATATGTGAGTATATATATATATATATATATATATATATATATATATATATATATATATATATATATATATATATATATATATATATATATATATATATATATATATATATATATATATATATATATATATATATATATATATATATATATATATATATATATATATATATATATATATATATATATATATATATATATATATACATATATATATATAGATAGATATATAATATATATATATACATATATATATATAATATAAGATATATTATATAATATATTTATGAATATTAGATATATATTAGATATAATAATGTCATGATAGCCGAGTGGTATATATATATGGATATATGTGGAGTATATATATATATTAGATATAATAATGTCATGATAGCCGAGTGGTATATATATATGGATATATGTGGAGTATATATATATATTATATAATATATTTATGAATATTAGATATATATTAGATATAATAATGTCACGATAATGTCACGATAATGTCACGATAATGTCACGATAATGTCACGATAATGTCACGATAATGTCACGATAATGTCACGATAGCCGAGTGGTATATATATATATGGATATATATGTGAGTATATATATATATTTATATATATATATAATATATATATATACATATATACATACATATATATATATATATAATATATATATATAATATATATATGAATATTAGATATATATTAGATATAATAATGTCACGATAATGTCACGATAATGTCACGATAGCCGAGTGGTATATATATATATAATATAAGATATATTATATAATATATATATATACATATATATATATAGATAGATATATAATATATATATATATGGATATATATGGAGTATATATATATATAATATATATATATATTTATATATATATATGGATATATATGGAGTATATATATATATATACCTTAAACACTATTTGTTTTTTTTTAAGTTAGAGAAAATCAATTTTCTTATTTTTAGTTAGGCTTGCAAAAGCGTGACTTAGTTTTGAAACTGTTATTTATGCTAAATTAAGAAAATTATTCATAGTATCGATAGCAGTTGTTCAAAGGAGTATTATTTATACATTATGAGGAGTATGTATTAGGAGGAATATAATTTTATAATAAATAAATAAATATCTTCACGCCATTCTCTATACTGGGGTAGACAGACGGCCAGAGAATTAATTTTCTAAGTCCATCTTCCACGAAAGACATTTAAGGGACTACGTGACAGGTGGTGAGCCCGTCATCGACTAAATGTCCAAGCCAATAGTATATTTCGTACATAAGTTTTGAAAACTCATTGGTACTGCCACCTGGGGATCGAACTCGGGTCTCTTCACTGAAATCCTGACCACCCATCCACTCGGCTATCATGACTATACATATACGAATGTTTATTTATATAAATATATGTGTATGTAAGTTTCTTGTACCTTTAGCTTGTACCTTAAGACAGTGATAGGCTCACCACCTGTCACGTTGTCCCAAATAATTTGCAGTGGAATGTCGAAAGTACCTCTGCTTACAAAGTAATGCAAAAAAAAAAAGTATTCCATGAATATGAAGTGACGCCACGAGTCGTCTGGAGCAGCCCTTACAGTAAGTAGCCTGAAACCATGTTATGTCCAAACTCTTCAAGCAATGCCACGGTCAGTACGGTCAGTCAGTGTACTACGGAGCGCAGGCCGCGACGGGCGGTTAGCCGCGCTGCATCACGACTGATTTAGTTGTCGTGTTCGAATTCGTTGAAAACGTGAAATTTGAAAAAAAAAAAATAATTAAAAAGATTTTTTAATATATTTTTGTGATATGAAGATGGTTTGTAAAGTAGCACCCGGTGATAGTACACGTGAGTGTTATTTTTAATATTGCTATATTATTTTTTGTTATTTAAAATATAAACTGATATAGTGGAATTCGAATCCGCGACGTCCGTCGCATCGCAACACTGTTATTATTTTTAAATTCATGTTAATTTAATATAAGCAAAATGTAATATTTTAAAAATCACAAATAGACATATTTTATTAATTATTATTAGGTATGAAAATTGTACCTAATAATAATTAATAATTTGTAAATTTTGTCGTCTTAAGTCACGATAGCCAAGTGGTTGGGTGGTCAGAATTTCGAGTCGAGAGACCCGAGTTCGATCCCCAGGTAGCAGGCACGTACCAATGGGTTTTTCAAAAACTTATGTACGAATATCGTTGGCTTGGACATAAAGGCGGCGACGGACTCACCACCTGTCACGTTGTCCCAAAATATCTTCGGTGGAAGGTGGGTCAAAGGGACTTAATTGTCTAGACTTGACCTCTGTCTACTCCTGTATTGGGAATTGCGTGAAGATATTTATTATTTATTATTTATAATTAATAAAATATGTCTAAACAGTCCATAATACAGTTAAATATCGAATACTTAAAAATTACAAACAATTATATTATTAATTTTGTTTCATAAAATAAATGTTTTTAATTTTATAAAACCAATTTATTTAAAGAGTAATATAGCGATAAACACTTAATATCTTTGAGTTACTTTTATATTTTTATATACAATTGTAATATTTAATATTTTTTAATATTAATATGTAATTTTTCTACGTCGTAATTTGAGAGTAATGCACTGGTTACAATTTTCTTTAGACTAACAAACTTTATAATGTAATTGAATTAATTTCTTAATACTGGCGTTTTAGATTGCCATGTAGATACGGTATGAATATATTCCCCCACCACTTTTTCCGTGGGTGTTGTATCAAGCGACTTAGGAACAATTCCTGTAAATATCATTGACTACCGAAAGACGGTCTAACAATCAATACCAAACCAAAATTTAACAGACTGGTTATAGGCAGCAGAGGCTAAGGTGCGGGGTGTCTGGTGCAATCCCCAATCGGCTTATCAAGCGCGGCGATTAATCAAACCTCACGGAACGGGAAACGGGAGAGCCCTATATCCTGCAGTAGAGGAAAACAGTTTGTTTTGAAAAAATTATCCCGATAATCAGAAAAGACATTTATGGACTACGTGACAGGTGGTGAGCCCGTCATCGACTAAATGTCCAAGCCAATAGTATATTTCGTACATAAGTTTTTGATAAAAACCATTGCTACGAGCCTGCCACCTGAGGATCGAACTCGGGTCTCTTCACTCGAAATCCTGACCACCCATCCACTCGGCTATCATGACTATACATATACGAATGTTTATTTATATAAATATATGTGTATGTAAGTTTCTTGTACCTTTAGCTTGAACCTTAAGACAGTGATAGGCTCACCACCTGTCACGTTGTCCCGAAAATATCTTCGGTGGAAGGTGGGTCGAAGAGACTTAATCGTCTAGACTAGACCTCTGTCTACCCCTGTATTGGGAATTGCGTGAAGATATTTATTATTTATAATTAATAAAATATGTCTAAACAGTCCATAATACAGTTAAATATCGAATACTTAAAAATTACAAACAATTATATTATTAATTTCGTTTCATAAAATAAATGTTTTTAATTTCCTTATAAAACCAATTTATTTAAAGAGTGATATAGCGATAAACACTTAATATCTTTGAGTTACTTTTATATTTTTATATACAATTGTAATATTTAATATTTTTAAATTCATGTTAATTTAATATTAGCAAAATGTAATATTTTAAAAATCACAAACAGACATATTTTATTAATTATTATTAGGTATGAAAATTGTACCTAATAATAATTAATAATTTGTAAATTTTGTCGTCTTAAGTCACGATAGCCAAGTGGTTGGGTGGTCAGAATTTCGAGTCGAGAGACCCGAGTTCGATCCCCAGGTAGCAGACACGTACCAATGGGTTTTTCAAAAACTTATGTACGAATATCGTTGGCTTGGACATAAAGGCGGCGACGGACTCACCACCTGTCACGTTGTCCCGAAAATATCTTCGGTGGAAGGTGGGTCGAAGAGACTTAATCGTCTAGACTAGACCTCTATCTACCCCTGTATTGGGAATTGCGTGAAGATATTTATTATTTATTATTTATAATTAATAAAATATGTCTAAACAGTCCATAATACAGTTAAATATCGAATACTTAAAAATTACAAACAATTATATTATTAATTTTGTTTCATAAAATAAATGTTTTTAATTTCCTTATAAAACCAATTTATTTAAAGAGTAATATAGCGATAAACACTTAATATCTTTGAGTTACTTCTTTATATTTTTATATACAATTATAATATTTAATATTTTTTTAATATTAATATGTAATTTTTCTACGTCGTAATTTGAGAGTAATGCACTGGTTACAATTTTCTTTAGACTAACAAACTTTATAATGTAATTGAATTAATTTCTTAATACTGGCGTTTTTAGATTGCCATGTAGATACGGTGTATGAATATATTCCCCCCACCACTTTTTTCCGTGGGTGTTGTATCAAGCGACTTAGGAACAATTCCTGTAAATATCATTGACTACCGAAAGACGGTCTAACAATCAATACCAAACCAAAATTTAACAGACTGGTTATAGGCAGCAGAGGCTAAGGTGCGGGGTGTCTGGTGCAATCCCCAATCGGCTTATCAAGCGCGGCGATTAATCAAACCCTCACGGAACGGGAAACGGGAGAGCCCTATATCCTGCAGTAGAGGAAAAACAGTTTGTTTTTGAAAAAAATTATCCCGATAATCAGAAAAAGACATTTGACATAAATGCCAATTGAAGACATGGTGACAATGAGCAAGATAAATAAATAAATAAATACATACATAGATAGGGACAACATCACATACATTGCTCTGATCTGCCAGATTAAGAACTTGTATTATATTGTATAATGGAATCAGAAACAACGAAGGTACCTAACACCCAGACCAGAGAAAATGTTTTCTACCTTGACCCAGGAATCGATTACGGGATCTCAAAGCTGGAGGTCATCAATATCATAATCAATATATAACAAGATCCAAATGTAGTAGAGATTGATTTCATTATATTATTACGAACGTGAGTGTAACAGCATTGTTAATGAAATCTACGATTGCAGTACAAAGCCTTGTTATCGAATCGCTCTAACCGATAAAACCGTTGTAACACCACCGAAACAATTAATACCACATTCATAAACGTGTTAATTAATATAAAAAAGGTTCATAAATTTCACGGTAAATAAAATCTGTGGTATAGAACTCGGGAAATTTCTACGACACTTGTATATATGAAGTTACGATAGCCAGATAGATAAGTTGTGGTTGGGTGATCGGAATTCGAGTCGAGAGACCCGAGTTCGATCCCCAGGTGGCAGGCTCGTACCAATGAGTTTTTCCAAAACCTATGTACGATTCACATTGTTGGCTTGGACATAAAAAACGGCGACGGGATCACCACCTGTCACGGTGTCCTAAAATATCTTCGGTGGAAGGTGGGTCGAAAGGAGTTAATTTTCTAGAGTAGACCTCTGTCTACCTTACCTGTATTGGGAATTGCATTAAGAATTTTTATTTGTAAGCCGAAAATTAAGAGTATTTAAGAGTGTTATACGGTCTGTATACGCAATACTAGGGTGGTCAGAAGTTAAGGCAGTTAATGATTTCCACCCCTATTCCATCAGAGTAGAGCGGCACTAGCCTAATGGTTTAGGGTGCGGACTGCGAAACATGACGTCGCAGGTTCGGGCCCCGCCATTCGACTATTGACGTAAACCAACTCCAGACACAAGCATTGCAGCTAAATTGGAGTGGTTAACAGGAATACTAGTAATGTTATTCGGCATTGCTAGTATTCATTTTTTTTTAAAAAAGAGTATTTGCCACAGTCTTAGTAAATGGTACAAATTCTATATTGTAGTTAGTATATAGAGATAGTACAAATTCTATATTGTAGTTAGTATATATACAGATAGTATATGATGAAAATTAAATAAAAAAATATTAAATTAAATATCACTGTCACGTTGTCCCAAAAATTTCTTCGGTGGAAAGTGCGTCGAAACGACTTCGAATGGCGATTGGAATTGGTGTGAAGATATTAGTTTATTTTTATAATATACTCGTAGATGAAATAAATGTATTTAACTACTTGGTATTTCGAAGACATGTGCAAAAGAAACATCTAAATGATATAAACTCGCTGAAGAGCCTTGGGCCGGCTATGTAGCTCGACGAACTGATAACCGTTCGGGAAAAGAGGTTTTCGCTTGGTAACCAAGTTTAGGCAAACACAATGTAGGCGAATCCCACGAGATGGAGTGACGACTTGCAAAATGTTCCGGGAAGTCTAAGACTGGTCATCGTGGATTATTTTGGGGAGGCCTATGTTCTGCAATGGACTCCAGGCTGTAAATATGAAGAAAAAACATAATTAAAGATATGATATATAGATTTGGGTACCTTTTTTGTATTTATGGTTAAAATTACCCGTGCCGCGATATCGTAGAGGTTAGAGCGCTCGCGTTACACGCTAGTGACCTAAGTATGATCCTCGGTCGGTACCAATGAGGAAACAATTCTAAGTGCTGAGTATACCACGAACCCGACGGTAAAAAACGTCACGAAGAAAAACATCGCAAGGAAAAGTAGCAACGTCCTCGAAATAATATTTCTTTTCTTATTATTTCTAGTAATGAATAAAGAAGAATATTATTTCAAGGAAGTGTAAAATGCAATGCACTGTAGTACTATTCCGGATCGTACCCTGCTCTTACCTCTCAAAGAATATTTGAGAGAAAGGCTGTGACCAGCAATGAGTTTAATTTACTTAATAATAAAAAAAATATCTTCACGCAATTCCCAATACTGGGGTAGACAGAGGTCTAGTCTAGATAATTAAGTCCCTTCGACCCACCTTCCACCGAAGATATTTTCGGGACAACGTGACAGGTGGTGAGTCCGTCGCCGCCTTTATGTCCAAGCCAACGATGAAATACGTACATAAGTTTTTGAAAAACTCATTGGTACTGCCACCTGGGGATCGAACTCGGGTCTCTCGACTCGAAATTCCGACCACCCAACAACTCGGCTATCGTGAGTCTTGAAAACTAGGAAAAACATTTTGAAAAACCCATTGGTACGAGCCTGCCATCTGGGGATCGAACTCGGGTCTCTCGACTCGAAATTTCGACGTTGGCTTGAACATAAAGACGGCGACGGACTCACCACCTGTCACGTTGTCCCGAAAATATCTTCGGTGGAAGGTGGGTCAAAGGGACTTAATTGTCTAGACTTGACCTCTGTCTACCCCTAAGATCTAAGATATTTTTTTTTCTTATGTACGAATTACGAATAATTAATAATAATTTAATAAATACATACATAGATAGGTACAACATCACCTTCATTGCTCCATCCCAATGTCAGATGCTAAAGCACTTGTGGTATGGGAATCGGAAACCACGAAGGCACCATAAACACCCAGACCCGAGAAAATGTAGAAAAAGTGGGTTTCCTGTAGTTATTATTTTTCTGAAGTAAAATTTATCTAGAAGTTATGTTTATGGTAATGATAAGCAAAAATTTTTTTCCGATCTCTCCCATATGAACGATACCTTTTCCTTAGTCGTTTAATTACCTTGTAACCGATAGCCGAAGTGGTAGTGACTACAAGTTGCGGATTCGAATCCCGCTAGGTGGAAATATTCGTGTGATGAATATGAATGTTTGTACTACAGTTATGAACTTTATGCGCATTTTATTATTTATCGACATAAATATATTTATGTAAGTATACTGTATCGTTGAAATAGACAGTGAGACGGCGAAGGCTCACCACCTGTCATCAAGATACATCTTTTATTTGTCTTTTCTTTTCTTTTATTCTTATTTATTCTTCTTTATTCTTCTTCCTTTTTCTTCTTTTATTCTTTTTTATTCTTTTTTCTTCTTCTATCTTTTATTTTATTTGTGTTTATTTGTCATAACGATATTTTGGGCTCTCTCCCTTTGTCGCCTCTTACGACACCCACGGGAAGAAAGGGAGTGGCAATATTATTACACTGTTACTACACGGAATTTGCGTGAAGATATTTATATTCATATTTGTTTATCTTTTCAGCCACACATAGGACAGTTAACAGCGACATTCAAGACCAGAGCCAAGGTGTCGCTGACTATGAGACAGCGTTAGATTCCGCCGGTGAGTTGATAAATCTTTATACTATATATATATATATATATATATATATATATATATATATATATATATATATATATATATATATATATATATATATATATATATATATATATATATATATATATATATATATATATATATATATATATATATATATATATATATATATATATATATATATATATATATATATATATATATATATATATATATATATATATATATATTTGATCAAGTTTTTGTATGAATATTTTAAATTCACATTTGGACCCGGTAGATTATGTACCAGTGTCTAAGGCAGGACTACGCCTGGTGTGCCCGCTAGTCTTTAAATATAACTATCTTCCAAGCCCAAGCCTAGTGGTTGGGTGGTCGGAATTTCGAGTTAAGAGACCCGAGTTCGATCCCCAGGTGGCAGGCTCGTGGGGTTGTCACCAATGGGTTTTTCAAAAACTTATGTATGAATTACATCGTTGGCTTGGACATAAAGACGTCGAGGGGCTCACCACCTGTCACGATGTCCCGATCTTCGGTCGAAGGTGGGTCTAAGGAACTTAATTGTCTAGACTAGACCTCTATCTACCCCTGTACTGGGAATTGCTTGAAGATATTTATTTTTTGATTTAATTAATAATTATAATGTTTCATTAAAGTTCCTTTCATCAAAGATATATAAGGCAAAAGGAAGGAGATTTTTTTGCAATTAAGAAAATTTTAATTGTAATTGTTTGTAATAATAGGATTTCCTGTGTTGGTGTGTCGAAAAAAAGAAAACAATATTTCTTGCCATTTCTTGATACAAGGATAAAAATATGCCAACATAATAATGATATTTATGTCACGATAGCTGATTGGTCGGGTGGTCGAAATTCGAGTCAAGAGGCCCGATTTCGATCCACAGATAGCAAGCTCATACCAAAGGGGTTTATTTCAAAATTTCATGTACGAATTATATCGTTGGCTTGGAAATTAAGTCGGCGACGGGCTCACCACCGGTCACGTTGTCTCAAAAATATCATCGGAAGAAGGTGTGAAAAAACTACTTAATGGTCTATAACTTTTAAGACTTAACATTTACCCCTATAATGGGAATGGCGTGAAGATATTTATGTAGCAAAATTCTAAATTTACTAAAAAATATAACAAAACAATGTATTAAAAAATACTGTTGTGTTGTTAAAGCGTGGTAAAATACATATCTTTATAGATATATAGTCATTTATACGAAAAAAATATCTTTCCGCCATTCCACATTCAGAGGTAGACTGAGATCCAGACAATTAAATCCTTTCGATCCATTTTCGCCGAAGACATTTTTTGAGATTATCTGACAGCTTTTAAGCCGGGCATCGTCTTTATGTCCAAGCCAAAGATACAAATGGTACATAATTTTTAAAAATCCCTTTTCTTCGTGCCAACCCACCTGAGGATCGAATTCGGTTCTCTTATAATTACGATCACCCAACCACTCGGCTATCGTGACTTAAATCATACATACGTAACATCAGGTAATCGCGACAAACATTCCCATTCATGATACAATTTTTTTCCTTTAGCGGGATTGAACTCGGAACCCTTGACTTCGAAAGCAGGATCTAACTGTTCTAAATATTTGGTATATTTTATATTTAATAAAAAAAGCATATGTAAAAGCTTTAGGTCACTATACTTCGATGACTATCTCATTCTATAGCCGGCTAAAATATTTGCGTTTGTTTCTTTGTCGCTTTCTTTTTTGTTTGTCTCCTTCGTTTCACGGAGTTAAATTTTTGAATTATGTTTACATAGATATATATTTTAATAAACGTATAAACCATATAAACGTATAAATAATACATAAGTTTTGAAAAAACAAAATAACTCATTAGTACGAGCTTACTACCTGCGATTCGAACTCGGGTCTCTTAACACGAATTCCGATCATCCAAACACTCTGGTATAACATTTTTTATTAAAGTAGTTGGAACGTAACATCCCAGGCGTTTGTTATAATTATGATTAACGTTTGACACTCTGTTATGAATTACATCTTTGGATTCCATAATTAACATAATTTCTAGCTTAGTTGGTATTTTAAAGTTAAACAATCTGATGAGAACGTGTGTAATGTATAAACAAACGCTGTACGTTTGCTGTCTTTAGAGATGCGCAAAGACGCGTGATAATGTTTTACTGAGCACGAAAATTTTTCTGAAATCATATCATATTATTTGTTTAATAACATAATATAATTACTAAACGATGTCACGACAGCCGGGTGGCTGGGTGATCGGTATTTCGAGTCGAGAGACCCGAATTCTATCCCCAGGTGGCAGGCTCATACCAATTGGTTATTTAAAAACTTATGTACGATTCATATCGTTGGCTTGGACATAAAGACGGTGACGGGCTCACCACCTATCACGTTGTCCCGAAATTATCTTCGGTGGAAGGTGGGTCAAAGGGACTTAATTGTCTAGACTAGACCTCTGTCTACCCCTGTATCGGGAATTGCGTGAAGATATTTTCTTTCTTTCTTTTCTTATTTTAGGAAATACTATCAGATTTTTCGTCTTATATTGGTTTCTCCCAGAAATATTTAGACATTTTTGTTTGGTTTAAAAAATAAATAATACTGTGCGACATGGGACTCGACCACTAACTCACCCCACTCCAAGGTGAGTTAGTCGTCGAGTCCCATGTCGCAATGAAGGCTCTCCGACACGTCCAAAACTACTCCATACCTACACCGATTACTTTTTAGTTTTTAATTATTTATATAATAAATAGTTTAAAATACAATAAAAAAACGATTATTTTTGCCTAGCTGGACTAAAAAGTAAAATATCTTTTAGTATAACTGGAATAAATGGGAGGAAAACGATGAACAGAAGGTAAAGGAGGAATAGGAAAAAAAAGAAATAGTTTTTATCAGAAAAATATTTCATAATTTAAAATTTATTTCGGAAAAATTTATATTGTCGTAATAAAACGTGTAGTGCTGTCAATTTCTGTTATAATTTTATTCTATTATTTTAATTCATGGAAATATTATAGACATAAAAATAGCGTTCGGTAAATAGCGTACGATATTATACAAGCTCACCACCGTTGTGTCAGAATTTTTTTTATGTATCCATAAAAGTTCAAGCCAATTAAGTCCTTTCCAGTCCAATTAAGACCTACCTTTCAGTGAAGATATTTTATGGGACATTTTATGTGTGTAATTTTTCCATTACTACTGAAACAATTTCATATTAATCTCAAAAGTTGCCAACATTACAGTCGTCTTCTAGTAATGCGTTCACGGAAGTCTGAACCTTAACGTCATTTGCTTTGACACTAGTTGGAAGCGAACAAGTAAACAAAGTCAGCAAACAATTTAAGCGTAAACAACCATAAGGGTCTGTTTGCTCTAATGTTAACCCATGCATTGCACGTGAAATGCATTTCGATAAGAAGGGCAGTCGTTTGTAGAAACTATTGAATCTCCAACTATTGAATCTCCTCTTGCTGTCCCAAGAAAAGTCTTGGGACAGCAAGAAATGTGAGATTTAATTGTCTACTCCTCTGTCTACTAATGAAAATGGCGTGAAGATATTTTATATTACAGTGGTAGAGCCACGCATCAACTTTTGTTGTTGCATGAATGGGCCGGCTCGACCGGGCAAGTACCACGACCTCACAGAATACCGGCGTAAAGTAGAAGTCTAACAAAGTTCTGCGTTTCGTCTGGTGAGTGCAGGTAACCGGTGGCCCACACACCCTCCTCCCCCAATTATGGGGGAGGGGGGCACTCTAAGGGAGGCAACGCATCTGCTAAGCCTCGGGTGTTGCGGGTGTTCATGGGCGGCGGTAATCACTTACTATCACGTGAGCCACCTGCTCGTTTGCCTCCCTTTTTCTATAAAAAAAAATATACATTTTTTATAATAACATAGATAAGGGCAACATTATATTCATCGCTCTATTCCCTAAGTAAGTAGATAAATCTCTTGTGTTATGGAATAGGAAACAAAAAGGCACCACAAACACGCAGACTCGAGGATAAGTAGTTTTGAATGTTCCGTCCGGGAATCGAACCCGGGACAACAGAGATTGCGACAACTTGAAAACAGGTCTGTCCGCCACTCGTCCACGGAGGTCACCAACGAGAAATACTTCGTGATGACACAAATTACTAATAATGATGACACTACGTGCTACATTTGTACAAATATGCGAAGGCATTTAGATACACTTTCACTGAAATAAATTACTACAACAAACACTAATACAATAAATAGCTAATATTGTCAAATGGCGTGCGTTTGTCTGACTGAATGGTTATTTAAAAAGTGTTTTACAGATTTTTCTTCTTTATTCAGGACAATAAGTAATAAAAGAGATTATTTTCGTTGACCGAATAGAATAGTTTGCGTACAAACTAAGCATTGCGGGATCGAATCCTGCTAGCGGCTAATATTTGTGCGATGAATATAAAAAAATTGTATAAATATTTATTTGTATAAATATTTATTTAAGGAAGTATATTGTCTTCGGTGGAATGTGGGTCAAAGGGTCGGTCAAGTCGGTCAAATTGTCTAGACTAGACCTCTGTCTACCCCTGTATTGGGAATTGCTAGAAGATATTTATTTATTTATTTATTATTCAAGTATATTGTACCATTGCGTATACTGAGACAGTGATAGGCTCACCACCTGTCACGTTGTCGGAAATGAGGTCCGGTGTAAAGTGGGTCGAAAAAAACCTTAATTATCTCGATCTCTGTCTACACCAGCATTTTTTTATTTAATAAAAAGAAAAGCATTTTTTTATTTAAATAAGAAAAAATTACAGCTACAAACAAAATATAAAAGTACAGAATAGAAAAAAAGTCTAATTACAAGTTTTAAGTATTAAGAAAGTATTAAGAAATGTGTGAATATTAATTTCGTTTAAATCAATCTAATAAGACTGAAGACTGTGTTTGTTTGAATGAGCCAATATCTGGATGTCTCGCACAAATATTTTCCCCATGCGGGATTCGAACCCGCAACTCTTTGTTTTCAAGGGAGTTTATCATTCCGTATAAAAATAGGTTCCATAGTATCATAAAAGAAATTATAGAAACACTCGAAAAGATTTCTAAATAAAAATATTGTTTATAAATAAAAGTGTTTTAAATACCTATTTTTTGTGAATTGCACACCACCACAGTTTCATAATTTAATAAAAGGTGACTCTAGCCGAGTTAACTATTAGTTAACTTATATATACTTATGTATCGTTTATATCGTAGGCTAGGACGCAAACGGCGACGGGCTAACCACCTGTCACGTTGTCCCTAAAAATGTCTTCGGTGGAAGGCGAGTCGGACTTAATTGTCTAGTTGTCTGTCTACCCTAGGATTGGGAATGGCGTGAAGATTAGATGAGTAAATTAGAAAAAATATCCGAGTAATAATAAATAGTAATTGCGTAACTAATTTAATATTAATTGTGAAGTAAAAAAATTATTATGTAATAACTTCACGTAACTCAGACGCATAACTATGTTAAAAGTAAAAAGTGCTGAAATTTAATTTATAGCCAATTATAATTCAGTCACGCCCTCGATATGGCAGATAGACTCTGTAATTAATTATTACCATCGTAATAACCTAATTCATTATGCGATTTAGGCCCCCCTAAATTGCATGACGGTGAGCCCGTCGCCGACTCAATGTCCAAGCCAACACGTCATAAATAAGTTTTTGAAAAAACCCATTGGTACGTGCCTGCACCTGGTGATCAAACTCGGGTCTCTTTACTCGAATTCAAACCACTCGGCTATCGTGACTTATGTTGAGTTATCATCAATAAAGTCATCATGATAACGCCATATAAATATATCCACTGCAGGACATGAGCCTGGTCCGTAAGGGAGGGTTTGCTGCCTTGGACCTTAGACGCTGCAACCCATCACGGGTATCTTGAACTTTAAATCTGGTATTTCTCGAGACGGACGGAAGACTCCACCACCGAAGCAGCATGAAGTGTACGACTCTTAGCAGTTTTTAAAAGCAATAAAAAGATATAAAAATTAGGTCTTTGCTTAGCTATAGAGTACCGACACAAGGCTATCTAAACGGTAATTCGAAAATTGACTATATTGCATCAGCCATTGTAGGATGCGTCATCGGAGTAAGATTTCGACTAAGCGAATTTTTGTTAATAGAGTTAGCTGCCAGCACTTTGATGACCTACCAAATCAATTCATTTATACATTGACAGTAACATACTCGAACATTACATCCATCGATTGTCATTTTTCTTCCACCGTTTCGCAATGAGGTTCTTCTAACGGAGAGACGTACATGCGGACATATACTCGTACGAGTACATAAACATAGAAACGTACGTCAACTTACTCCGTTATCCTCTGTTTATATTTTTTTATACAGGTAATACAACATTGAAAAAAAAATATCTACACGCCATTCCCAATACAGGGGTAGACAGAGGTCTAGTCTAGACAATTAAGTCCCTTTGACCCACCTTCCATCGCTATGTTATACAATTGTAAAGAGGTCACGTCTGTACATTAAAATAATAAAATGTAAATATCTTCACGCAATTCCCAATACAGGGCTAGACAGAGGTCAAGTCTAGACAATTAAGTCCCTTTGACCCACCTTCCACCGAAGATATTTTTGGGACAACGTGACAGGTGGTGAGCCCGTCGCCGCCTTTATGTCCAAGCCAACGATGAAATTCGTACATAAGTTTTTGAAAAACTCATTGGTACTGCCACCTGGAGATCGAACTCGGGTCTCTCGACTCGAAATTCCGACCACCCAACAACTCGGCTATCTGTACATTAAAGATATATTATGATTGAAACCAATTGGAATACGTTACTAGGAGGTGTCTGAGCTAAAATCAACGATTTTCAGAACTCTTATCACAAGATAAGCCTTAAATAAAGCAATGCTTCAAATATGTCGGGATGACCATTTAGAAAATATAAAATATAAGAAAATAACAATGTAGCATTAATAGAATTTTTGGATATGGTTGTGTTATTTTCGTACTAACGGTGAGCCTGTCGCCGTCAGTGTCCAAACCAACATCACAAATTGCACTTCAGTTTCTAAAAAACTCATTTAAGCAATCAAATCAATGTAACAAGTCACGATAGCCGAGTTGTTGGGTGGTCGGAATTTTGAGTCGAGAGACCCGAGTTCGATCCCCAGGTGGCAGTACCAATGAGTTTTTCAAAAACTTATGTACGAATTTCATCGTTGGCTTGGACATAAAGACGGCGACGGGCTCACCACCTGTCACGTTGTCCCGAAAATATCTTCGGTGGAAGGTGGGTCAAAGGGACTTAATTGTCTAGACTTGACCTCTGTCTACCCCTGTATTGGGAATTGCGTGAAGATATTTATTTATTTATTATTTAAATCAATGTAATAGAAAAAATCAAAAATCAAAGTAACTTTCTCTTGTGCATCGAACTCCTTGCACACAAACACTTTTCTATCGACTACTATTTCGTTTTATGAAACCAACTAGGAAATCGGTGGTGGGCAATAGGCGATAGGCACACTTACGTTGTTCAAAATAAGCTTCGCTGGAAAGTTAGGCGAAAGTATTACATTGTCTTGATCTCTAACAACACATTAAAAAAACAGGAAATCATAATTATATGCCCAAATCTATTATATAATCATAGTATATAATTTGAGAGTAGGGACTAAGAATTCTGTCAAATATTAATTGTCCAATGAATACAATACAATGCCTACATAAACATTATCTCCGTTCTGTGTTATTGTTCACACTACCGTTCCATGTATGTAGACTGGTTCAAATATATCAGTACAATCTTTAGCCATAGCTGTGTTATATCTGCGTAAAAATATTCCAACACTAATATTTACCGCAAATAGTTTGATAGGGGTATGGAAAAAACTAAATAATACACGTGATAAAACACGAAATTCGTTTTATTTTAGATGTCAAGTCAAGTCCATTATAGTTTAGCTGCAGGTTTGAGTCCCCGCAAAAAAGTTCCGGTGAAAAGTTGATCGAGAGGACATGTCTAAATGTATGGCTTCTGATTACCTATGTTTAACAAAAAGCGTGAAAAATATTAAAAAATAACACAGCGATTGTTTTCCAAAAGTTATGTTAAGTTATTGTCCATGCTCTTTATTAAACGGCAACACATTAAAGTGACTTTATTAAAAAAGTCATCTTGAGTTTTTTTTAATGTGTTTTAAAAAACACTGTATCCTTATGAGGAATTAAGACCACCCCTATTGAGGAAAATTCACGATAGCCGAGTGGTTGGGTGATCGGAATTCAAGCCAAGAGATCTGAGTTTGATCCGCAGGTGACAAGCTCCTACCAATGTGTTTTTCAGAAAAAACTTTTGTACGATTTGTGGCATTGGCTTGGACATAAAAGACGCCGACTCACTACCGTTGTCTCAAAAAAGACGAACGACTTAATTGTCAAGAAATCTGTCTGCCCATGTATTGGGAATGGCGTGAAGATAATTTCTAATGAGGAATTTAATTTAAAATCTATGTTATCCAATGTGTTCAACGAATTACTCAAATAGTGTCGTGTCTTTTCAGGTTATGGAAGATTCAGTCGAAGCGTGCTCGGGGCTTGCGCTTGCGCATTCTTCACAACCGGCGTGCAGAACTGCGTGATGTCATACGTCCTGCCGGCTGCTCGGTGCGAGCTCCAGCTCACCACATACCAAGCCGGGCTTGTAAACATGGCTTTCATGAGCGGTATGGAATGATAACATTACATAATCTATGCTATATAATATATAAATGAAATTGGAGTGACTGTTTGTAATATTGAAATAGATATTTTTACTTCATGTATATGAATATATGGACGGTAGACACACCAAATAATTTTGTGTCTGTGTCTTTCTGTCTTTTTGTTCCGGATAATCACTGAAACTGTTGAACCGATTTTAACAGGACTTTCACTGACAGATAGCTAATGTTATAAGGAGTAACATTGGCTACTTTTATTTTAGAAATATAATTAGGGTTTCTCGTTAAGTGCTAAACTGTGGGCAAAGCCGCGAGGGGTAGCTAGTATTCTATATACAGCAACATTTTCACGTCATGATTTACGTGAGCAAACATCCATTTATATGTAGAAATGTATGTTATTAGGTACTAAAATGAATAAAAAAGGAGTTATATAGTAATGTAAGTAGGTAATTTTTATAATTGAGAGCAGTAAGCCTCAGTTGGAAGCCCGTGCTCGTATACCCAACTAAAAAGACACATAGATACATTTATTAGCGTATATACATACATATCTAGGTATATACACTTACAAATTACAAAATATTTTCATAATTATACATAGACCGTATATATCGTATATATCGTATATTTATAATTTTAACTGTAATGAACATTGTCAGGATTATATAGTTTTTAACGTTATATATTAAAAAAAATCCCAACACAGGGGTAAAAAGAATTTCGCATTTTGTCAATATTTCTTTCATACGTTATTCTTTTATACTGATTTTTTTCTTATAACTTACGTAATTTAGAGGTTACAGAAGCCAGAAACTTAGAGTCATCATGGATGATAATTTGCGTTAAACGATAAAATAGTTTGAAAATACAATATAAAATTGGAGATGTGCTAAAACTAAGGTACGTATAAATTTGTCCAAGTCACTGGTCCCTCCTAAGCTTAACTACGCTGTCGCTATTTAAGGACCAAGAGTTTTGGCGCGCTCTAGGAAACTAAGAACTAAGAAACTATGACCTAAACTAAAACTAAGAACTAAATTACTAATAACTAAAAGATGTTTTAAACGGATTCCCGATTGTTGCTGCTATCCACTCATTCCGCTGCTTTCAGAGGAAGCGCGGCAACTAAGTGTTTGAACTTGTCTATATTTAAGTGTTTTTTACGTTTTTTTTACTTATAAGTGTCAATTAAATGTTTAATTCTTACTATCATTCTTTCTAATTAATTTTGTTTAATTCTACTTCCCAATGTATTTTTTATTCGTAAATGATCAAACATTGTAGCCACACAAGGCAAAAACATGTAGGACTATACTACTCAACCTTAAAAAAATATCATCACGCCATTCCCAATGCAAGGGTGGACAGAGGTCTAGACTATTTAAACCCACCTTCCACCAAAGACATTTTTGGGAAAACGTGACAGTTGGTGAGCCAATCGGCGTCTTTATGTCCAAGCCAACGATATAAACCGTACATAAGTTTTTGAAACAACCCATTGGTGCGAGCCTTGGAGATCGAACTCGTGTCCTTTTTACTCGAACTCCGGTCACTCAACCACTTGGCAATCGTGACTATTTATATATATTTATATAACAGCCTTTGTTAAACAAATCTTCTAACAGATATATTATCTTATCTTTAAGAACATTCTCTACAGACAGAATTATTGTACCTGAAGCATAGTAGCAGAGGTCATAGAAAAAAAATCACAATTGGATACAAAGTTTACTAAGTTACCGCAGTTGTCTTGGCGATTAAATAAGCAATTTAAACGGCTGATAATATGTGCTTGTTTATTAACACATAACTAACCGTTGACATTAATTTCTATTGTCAATAATTGCATGAAATTACGAGATGAATGAAACCGTTATACGCAAATGATATTCATTGATGTTATAACAAATGCTGTAAATAATGTGTAATTGTTTACTTATCATATCGAGACAATTATAATAATTTTATACACTGACTGAACTATACTGTAAACTCTTAAGACATCCACAATTATTAAATAATAAATAAATAGATAGATAGCGACATCATCACATACATTGCTCTGTTCCCAAAGAAGCAGCTATAGCACGTTGTTATGGAATCGGAAATAACGAGGGCACCACAAACATCCGGACCAGAGATAATGTAGAAAAAGCGGTTTTTCTACATTAACCTTGCAGGGAATGGAGACTGGGACATCAGAGATGGGCACCTTGAAAGCCGGCGTGGACGCCACTCGTTTACGGAGGTTATGAAAATGATTAATTTTAAATTAAAATTAAAATATTCATTTATATTAATAAATATTGACAAGCGTCGATTCCCTTACTTACATCAAATACAAAGCAAATATCTGTTTTACAGGATTTTATTTGAACTTTGAGCTTGCTTCTGGCTAAGGCCAACAACCTTGAATATCGTTATGGCAACCGATAGATGGCGAGATAACCATCTCCAAAAATATCATACCAAATTTATCAGACCGAATGGCAGCAGCCTCTGAGGTGCGAGTGGAGTGACACCGCCATCGCCAATCCGCTTGCCTTGCGTGGCGATTATGGCAAATCCTCCCTATGGGAGAGGCCTAGGTCCTGCAGTGGACTTAATGTTTGTATGTAAATAAAAACGCAATAAAATCCGTTAATAATTGTTTAATTTTAATTTATTGTGTTCGCGTTAATACTAGAAAACATGTTTAATATTTTATTATTATTTCTTAGAAGGCAGGTTCCAAGATGTCTTCTTTCACTGCCATGCTCTTGATAAATTCAGCGCTAACCTTTTTAACATTTTTGATGTCCCCAGAATGGCCCAGTACAGAATTTCAGTAATTCGATTTTGTTTGCTATCTCGGCCCTTTAGATGCTGTAGGACACACAAATAGACATAGACAAGAATTTATATAACATGTTGTAAGATGTTATATAAATTCTTGTCTATGAAATTGAGTGAAGATATTTTTTGTGTGTACACAAAAAATATCTTCACTCAATTTCCAATACAAGGATAGACAGACAAACGAAACAAAAATTAAACAATAAATAAATAAATGTAATAAATATCTTCACGCAATTCCCAACACAGGGGTAGACAGAGGTCTAGTCTAGACAATTACGTCCCTTTGACCCACCTTCCACCGAAGATATTTTCGGGACAACGTGACAGGTGGTGAGCCCGTCGCCGCCTTTTATGTGCTCATTGCTACTGCCACCTGTGGATCGAACTCGGGTCTCTTGACTCGAAATTCTAACCACCGAAAAACTCGGCTATCGGCTAATTTACACACACCACAAATATAATAAAATAAATTAGGCAAAAAAATATTCTGTAATTAATCTTAATATAATATCGTAAGAGTAATATAAAATACGGTAATTCTTATGTGATTCCAGAGTTAAATAATACGAAGGCTTAGTCATCCGGGAACCTCCGACTTTTTAGGACCTCTGTCCGCTACACATCGCAGTCGGAACGCGATTTCTTGCCCTTAACCGGCCGCGGTAGAACGAGTTCTCTTTAACCAAAGTTAGTGTCGCAGGAAATTGATATAAACTAGTTAAGAGAATGACCCTTATTTCCTACTTTGTTTTATTTGATGCGTTATTCTCAATTTTTTCTACTAAAATTATTAATGAGAAGTTTTTTGTGGGCATGTATCAGTAATTGGAAGTTTGTTGTCATGTCACCACGAATACGACAATACGACTGGTCCGTTTTCAATGAAGTTTGACATTCAAATGGTTTACGACCTGATAGCCTAGTTGTTAGCGGCACTGACTCGAAGTTAGGTATTGCAGATTCATATCCCGCTAGGGGAAAACATTTGTACAATGAATGTGAATGTCTGTAGTCGAAGTTTGTAGAAAGTCAGATACATCTGCAGCAAAAATTTTATATGTTTAATGTGGTACCGTTGTTGTTTCGGATTCCATAAAACAAGACTTACTTCGAAATCAGAGTACATACATACATACATACATAACGGCCTGTTACACTGTTTCACTGCAGGACATAGGGCTCTCCAATAGGGAGGATTTGCCATAATTGCCACGCTTCGCAAGCGGACTAGTGATCGCAGTAGCAGACGCCTCGCACCTTAGACGCTCCTGCCCATATTCAGTATGATTATTTTGTTCTGATATTTTTAGAGATGGTTATCCCGCCATCCTTCGGTCGCCATAACGATGTTCAAGGCTGTTTCCCGTAGACGCCTCTTACTATATCCACGGAAATTAAGGGAGTGGCAATATTCTTACAGCGTTACCATACGGCTATGAGACGGCAGGTTTCAAGATGTCTCCAGATGTTTCAAGAAGAATACTGTGATCTCTTGTGATATCAGAGTATTGTAGATGATATGTATGTGTGTATGTCTGTATTTATATCGGTGGTTTGGAAACAAAGACGGTGATAGTCTTCGGTAAAAGACCGAATGGACTTATTTGGTTAGACGTATGACCCACCCCAGAATTGGGTATGGTGGGGCGAAAAGGGATTTAGTTTGTTTTTACTGCAGAAAATTCAAGGATTTTGATATTATGCGCCAATTTAATAATTATATGATATTATTTAATGATGAAATAAGCACTCTTTTTTCATTTCACAAGCAATTTATTTGGGTCAAAAACTTTAATGCAATTCACCAAACGTAAATTATTATTTACACGTAAGTAACTATTTTTATTCTCATTTATTACGCGAACAATGTACAGTACACTAAAAAGAGGCGCAATAATTCAGATCTATTTGTTATCGAATGATTAAAGAGTTAAAAAAACGGTATAAGTGCTAAATTTACTAAACTTATTAGTTGGTCCGTATATAGGCTTCCTATTCTGTGTGTTGATAACATCGTTAACGACAACACAAATACGTAACTGCAATGCATTATTTTGCTGTATAAAATGCTGTACAAAATTACGCTGTATACATTTTATCTTTATGCAAATTCCTTTCTAGGGTAGGCAGCAGTCTTGTCGAGGAACTACTTTTGCCCACTTTTCATCGGAGCTCATTTGGGAGGACGTGACAGGTGGTGTCCCCCATTCTTTGTGCTCCCCTTTTGTATTTTGTTCCCTACATTTTATTTCTTTTAATATAAACGATTTTATTTATATGTAGAATATATAAATAAAAACGTGTATATTAAAAGAAATAAAAATTTATATGTTCTGCTAAATGTACCGATGTGTATAAATATATACAACAATGTAAAACTATGCAACCAAAAATAAATATATTCTCGCCATTTCCAATACAGGGGTAGACAGAGTTCTAGGCAATTAAGTCCTTTCGACCCATCTTTCACAGAAAATTTTTGGGATAACGTAACTGCTGGTGAGCCCGTCGCCGTCTTTATGTCCAAGCCAACGACTTAAAACGTTCATAGGGTTTTTTAAGAAAACCCCGCTGGTCGAGCCTGTCACCTGGGGATCGAACTCGGGTCTCTTGACTCGAATTCCGATCACCCAACCACTCGGCTATCGTATCGTGACGTAAGAGTATTGTTACATACAATACAAATTTCTTTTTCCACAATAATCTCTGTCGTAAAGATAATTTGAAGACTTCCGCGGACAAATTCGTGTTGCAGTCGCGCGCATGCCGATTTTTATGGAGTTTTGAGCTCTGAGTTTGCAAGTTTGATTCCCGTAGAATTTTTTTTTTACATTTTCTCGAGGTCTGGGTATTTCTTGTACCTTCGTTGATACTGTTTCCATGAAACAAGTGCATACTACAGAGTCCCATAATACAGCAATGTATTTGATGTTTGCCCTAACTCTTTATTTATTTATTTAATATTATTTTTGCTCCGTTACCCAAGACGTATAAACTAATGTTACATCACTCGGTGATATACACGAAAACCTTATTCGATATATTTAGCATAATATCGATAATTTATAGTTGATAAATTATTTCATATTAGACTTCGTTTGATGTATGACTTGTGATAATTGAATATTGCGTTACAATTACAATATTACACGCAATATTTGACAATACAATAAGTGTTTCTGGGTTTTACACAGTAAGTGTAACTCACTTTGTCATGGTTAGTAGTTACTTCGATACAATCTACATTTTTTAAAAAATAATACATATGTAGACAGGGACAATATAACATACATTGCTCCGATCCCAATGTAAGATGCTAAAGCACTTGTGGTATGGGAATCGAAACAACGAACACACCACAAACACGAGACGCACAGACGCAAGAAACTGTAGAGAAAGTGGTTTTTCTACATTAACCCGACCGGGAATCGAACTCGAGAACTCGAGACGGCGAAGGTGGGTCGAAGGGACTTAATTGTCTAGACCACTAGAGCTCGGCATATATACATACATCGCAGCCATACTCGACCTCTATGGTCAAGTGCCGTATACACCGATTTACAAAATGTTGCTCTGAGGTTCCAGGTTCAATGGCCGGACGATTAAATGTAGAAAACCACTTTTCTACGGGTTTCGTTGTTTGTGATACCTTCGTTATATCCGATTCTGAACACAAGTGATAGACAAATGTATTTAATGCTGTCACTATCTATTTACTTATCACTAATTGTTATATTCACAAATGTTTCCTACAAGCGACACCTTTTTTTCCTACTATCTACTGGGCAGATAGGTTATTGGGCCGTCAATTAAACCGTTCTTGTAAACTTAACGATATAATTGGCGATAACAATTATAGACTTCACAACGATTGAACATCGTCCTCCACTGTAAATGCAGTTGTCAGTCAGTTTCTTATATATTTATCTTCGCCCATTTCTCAATACAGGTGTAGGCATAACAGACAATTTTCTCCTTTCGGATCGAATTTCGGGTCAACGTTAGCCTGTCGCCGTTTCAAAGTCCCGGTCATCAATTCTTTTACCAACACAATTTATATTGCATAGATACATATAGACTTTACAAACATAAATTTTTACATTCATAAAGTTATAAACATTCACGACTCAAGTACAAACATTTATATTCACGAAACAACTGTTTTCGCTTAGCGGGATTGGAATTCGAAACTCACAGCTTTGAAGAAAATATCACTATTAATGAATGAATGAATGGATGAAATATGCTTAATTGTAGACCAAAACATTAAATAAACTAACGAAATACAGAAATTAATTAAGGTACAATTAGCGGCCTTATCGCTTTAAACCGATTTCTTCCAGACAACCATGTTACAGAGGATAAAATGACCTGAATATCAACTATCGGGACGTCTAGTTTCTACTTATAGTGAAACAAAACTATGCTTATATTTACAATACTATATTTACAATACTTATATTTACAATATTAACTAAAAACTACAATATTCGTCCAGTCCTACGCCTTGTGGCAACCAAGAAGATGTAGGTATACCAAGAATTGGCTTCATTTCCACGCTTTTGTTTAGATTTAACGGTTGAATGAGAAAATAACTAGCCTATTGTCACTAGAGGATACGGTCAAATGCAGATATAATTCCTAATTCTTATTTTTTCCAATACTTTATTTACAAAAACAAAATTATGTTAATATTTACAATACTTATTAAAGAAAAACTACAATATAGGTCCAGCCCTACTCTTCGTAGTATGTATCAAGAACGCCGGCTGTATTTCCACGTTGAATGTCTACGACCAACCGCGGACACAATTCCTTTAGATACTGCATCGCGAGAGGACATTTTTATTATACGTTTTATATATCTATATATCAATATAAACCTTATCTGTCCTCCAAAACTATAACTATATTCACAAAAAACACCTTTTCCAGAAAAAATCCTTTTGTACCATATGAACAAGTGGTGTCGGGGTGGGATTCCCGAACGGATCAATGAGAACAACTTATACTTTTTTTACTTTCCAGGTGGAGTGGCGAGTGCATTCTTTTGGGGAATAGTCGCGGATGTTTTTGGACGACGCAACATCCTCAGCATGACTCTCCTAGTGGACTCCGCTATACTGCTCGCGCAGAGCACTGTTTCAGATTATCGGGTTTTACTGGCTGCGAGAACTGTTAACGGATTCCTAATTGGTGAGGAATGAGGATTTTTGTTTACTTCCCATGTGTTAAAGCTTAATAATGGGCATGCAAGTATCGATGTATTTTAACATGCTCCAATATCTACTTATTAGACATAAAGCAAGCGATCAAAATCTACCCAAATGAACAAAAAGGTACACTCTCGGTACTCCTAATACTGAGGTGGTCTGCGATTCAGACAATAAAGTCCTATCAACCCAGCTGCCACCGAAAACATTTTTGGGAAAACGTGACTGTAGTAGTGAGCCTGTCGCCGTATTTATGTGCAAGCCAACGCTGTAAACCATACATAAGTTTTGAGAAACTCTTTCGATCGGTCGGGATCGAACTCGGGTCTCTTTGACGTGAATTCCGATCACCTAACCACACGGCTATCGTGACTATAACTACAAGTCGAATAAAATACCCTGGAGTATAGTGAACAATATATTAGTGACGAGGATAAACAAATATTTTCGGTGGAAGGTGGATCGAAATGACTTAATTGTATAGACCTCTGCCTACCCCTGTATTGGGAATGGCGTGAAGATATTTTTTAAAGTGACGACCTCCGTGGACGAGTGTAGTGCACATTTGTTTTCAAAGTGTCGCCATCTCTGAGGTCCCGGGTTGTATTCCCGGACGTAGAAAATATAGAAATGTAGAAAAACCAGTTTTCTACATTTTCTGAGGGCTGGGTATTTATGGTACCTTCGTTATTTCTGATTAGATAGCAATAGTTACTAACTTTGAGATTAGATCAATTCTTGTTATGTTGTATTCATGTATGTTTTTACTTATTATTTAAAGAAAAAGCAATAGCTTGTTCTTTTTCTTCTTTCTTTGTTTTATGGCCCCTCTTTTTAGAAAAAGGCTGTTTAAATAAGCAAAAAAATTTTTTTACCCTTCCAACATGACATGGTTGTTTTGTGTTCGCTACGCGCGTGGGAGTAAATAATCTCTCAAGACAAAATTTCCTATAATCTTCTCACAGGTGGTGCCCATATTGCGCTACTACCCTACTCTAGGCACACCTTTTTCATGAATAGGAATGTTAGTATTCGAGGTGTAGATATTTGTATGTTGGCTTTGACACTAAGACCTCAATAGGTTATCACACTAAAATAAGCTTCGGTGAAATGTAGGGAGAAAGGACTTAATCGTCTCTGTCTATCCCAGTATGAAAAATTGTAATGATGAAAAAGTCACGATAGCCGAGTGGCGGGGCGATCGGAATTCGAGTCTGTGAGACCGGAGTTCGATCCTCAGGTGGTAAGCTCGTAGCATTTTGTTGTTCAAAATTCATGTACGGTTTATATCATTCGTTTGGACATAAAAACGGCGACATGCACACAACCTCTCACGTTGTCCCAAACATCTTCCAAAATATCTTCGGTGGAAGGTGACCCACCTTCCACCGAAGATATTTTGGAAGATGAAGGGACTTAATTGTTTAGACCTCTGTCTACCCTTGTGTTGGGAATTGTGTAGACATTTATTTTTTATATGAATAATAAAATAATCAAAAGATCTTTGCGCCATTCCTAATACAGGGGACAGGCACAGAAATCTAGACACTTAAGTACTTTCGTCCCACTTTCCACCTTAGTTGTCCTTAGTTGTCTGAAACTTGGTCTACCTTCACGCTTTTCTCAATACCCCAGTATATACATAAAATGTATTTTGTTGTTTTCAGGTGGACCATCGACAATCGTCTTCACTTACTTATCAGATCTGGTCGGTGTGAAGCGACGGCAGCTCTATCTAAATATCACAGGAATGAGCTTCGTAGTGGCGTGGCTCATTCTACCAGGTGGGTTTTGGATTATATATAGATAAATATATAAACATATAGATATGGGTCAACATCACATACGCGTGCTTTAGCTACTTACTTTATACAGCTCTGAGTATAAAGTCAGTAGCTAAAGCACGCGTTTTATGGAATCGGAAACGACGAAAGTACCACAAACACCCACAGACAACAAATAAACAGTAACTGATTTCTACATTGACTTGTCCGAAAATCGAACCCGGGGCCGCAAAGTTTAAAAATTGGCGTGTATGCCACTCAAGAATTTTCATTACTTTATGTATATTATTTGTCGAAGGATTGCTTGTCCACATGTGAGTCATCTACGTGAAAATAAGACGACTTTAGCGCGTAAAGGGGACCCAAATGTTGTGTATGTTATGTTCTAAAGTGAAATGTATGTATTTTTATGGTTTTCTTTTTTGAGAATACAATACATGCTGTTTGTAGATAGATCTCATTAACTTAATATATAGATATACTTAAAAGGTAAAACATTAACTAAGTTACAAATTTTCATCCAAATCATAAAATCTTCTTACAAGAAACCAATGCAAAAAATTTATGTACACTAGCCAGCTCGACAGACGTAGTCCTGCCCTAAAAATCTTTGCAGCGCCACCTACCGGGTCCAAAGGGGAATAATTCTGAAATCACAATCCATTCTCTAATCACAAGAAACAGTAAACACGCACAAGAAATATTTATCAGAATCACTTCAACCGTTTAGGAGTCTAGTTACTTCCACACGCAAAGAGGAGTTACTTTCACATAATACTAGTTTTGCTAATATATTTTTATAGATAATATATTTTCTCTTCAGCAATAGCCTGGTTGGTGATACCATTCAAAATTGAAAACCACACAACTCTGCTGCCCATACACTCGTGGAGACTGTACCTGGCTCTTGGCAGCATACCAGGATTCTTGGCCGGTGTGTGGGTTCTGTTTCTGCCGGAGAGCCCCAGGCTTCTCTGCGATACTAACAGAGCAGAGAAAGCTCTGACTCTGCTCGCTTATATTCATAGGATGAATATGAGGACAAATGGCGATTTTAAGGTTGGTAATGTACAGTCCTAATTGTGGTGGTATCATTAAGAATATGGCCCTCGTATTCTTCTCTTGGGTGTCGTAAGAGGCGACTAAGAGACTAAGCCTTGACCGAATGGCTACTGACAAACGGCGGGAAAACCATCTCGGAATAATACCAAACCAAAATAAGCAGCCCGGTGACGGGCAACAGCGTGTTAGGTGCAAGATGTCTGGTACTGCGATCGCCAATCCACGTGGAGATTATGATCAACCTTCCCACGGGGGAGGCTTATGTCCAGCCACTGCTGTAATAGTTCACTGGCTATAACCGGCCGTTATAAGACTTATATCTTACTAACTAACATAACAACTTGGTTGAAGACCTAGCTCCTCTCATCTTTCATTCATTGTTTTGAGAAATATTTGGTAGAATTGGTGGAGGATAGGTCATGTTCAGTAATGAAATAAATTGAGATTTACTAAAGAAAGAAAGAAACTAAAGGAAATTTTGTTTCAGATAAAGAAGTTAATACCAGATAACATTTTTGTGGCGAAGACTATAAATGGAGAAGAGAATAGAACGAAGGCTTTATTTATCGGCGTGCTGAAAGACTTGAAGTTGTTCGTTTCAAAGAGCTACGCCTGGAAGTCCACGTTAATCCTCTTTGTGTTTTTCGCCAACATGGCCGCGTGAGTGTTTATGATTTAACTTATTTTATCTTCATGCTTTCCCTCTTACGACTTTTATGACTACATCTTTATGGGGTGTATAGAAAAATCTACTTCTAGAAAAATCCAAAATTATCTATCTGCATGTGCTATAATGCCATCTAGCGTCAATGCCTAAAATTTCTTAAACGTTGTCCGCAAAACATTCGTTTAGTCCTAATTTATTTTCTAGAAAGTCGCTTGTAAAGCTCGTTTTTATAGGAGATAAAGATAAACATAGTATAGAATAACTTTTTTAAATTTATCTAGTTCTTGCTGACTAGTTATAGGTTTTTGTCAGCCGGTAAGCTTAAAACTGACGCTAATAGCCTCGTTCCCGTGATATTTTAATAAGTTTCCACTACAAACATATTGGAAAGGCTAATTTAGCTTTTATTGTTGCGTTTTAAAGAGTATTAACCCTTACTTAAATACTAATACGGCGACAAACTTACCGAATGGTGTTACCCCAAATATATGGATACGAAAATGTGTAGAACTTTGTTAAACACATAATTATTAAAGCAGTGAGATCTATTATTTGAAATTTTCAGTGGTTTCGGACTTAACCTCTGGATACCAGAACTTTTACTGCGAATGCAGGGCAAGGAATGCGTGTATTCTCGTTCAACAATGATTCCTGAGAGCGCAAAGCTGTTCAACGCGACTAATATACCGTGGAGAGATTTGCCAAAGGTTCAAGATTCATACAGAACAGATATAAATGTGTTCAATGGCACTTTAGTTGACGCTTACGCCGGTAGGAGAGAAAAAGGGAGATGCGAGGAGAATATTGATAGTGCTGTAAGTATTTTTTTTAAATAAAAACGTCAATTGCTGTGGTTGATCTCTAATCCCGAAGTAAGTAGCTAAAGCACTTGTGTTATGAAATCGGAGAAAACGAAGGTACCACAAACGTCTACACCCAAGATAATGTAGAAAAAAATTTTTTTCTCTATTTATCGGTACTGGAATTGAACTCGGAGCAGGCGACACTATGAAAATCGGCATGTGCGCCACACGTCCACGGTAGTCGTCGAACTTGAGTATACTTGGCAGTTCTTAAATTTTTCTTTTCTTTTACATTTTTATGCCATTCATATTTTCAGTCAAAAAAGTGTTACCATTTACGATGGCGCAGGGATAATCTGAATTTGAATCAAAAGTCTTGTGATCTATCACTACGAGGATCTGACTAATGACTACTTCAAAAATTATGCAAGATTTGTATCGTTGGTTTGTACACGAAAACTGCGATAGGCTCACTATTTGCCATGTTGACCCAAAAAAGCAGAAAGTGTTCACTACTTCACTACTACATTACTTAAACAGCGTGTTTTCAAAAAGTTACTTCGCAACATTTCGCATGCAAATATAATAATAATAATAATAATAATAATAATAATAGCACAACAAAAGACCAATTAAATTTAAAAACAATTAAAAATACTTTCACTGAAATGTGTATTAAATATAAAGGTACTGATCCTACTCTTAGACCAGTCATTCCTAACATACAGACAACAAGAAAAACTATTAAAACAGTAAATACTATCAACGAAATATTAAAAAAACATCTTGAAGAAAAAGAAGTTCTCACTATTGAAGATATTCATGAAAGTATATACTGCGCAGCTATTACCGTCGCGACATTACATACAAAACCTACATATAGAGAAAACCACAACAACGTTAAAAAAATTGTAAATTCAATAGGAGGACCAAAGGTTCCACGGTGGCAACTTCGATTAGAAAATAAAGTAACTTTGCTCCGGAAAAAAATAGGACAATTTACACAATATTTGAACGGAAATATTGCATACAAAAAACAACGGAAAATAAACCCTAAGAACAAAAACAAAGACGAAATTCTTGACGAACTAGATAAATACAAACAAAAACTGCAAGCATATTCAAAACGACTACGTAGATATAAATTAAGTAACCAGAGAAAAACAGACAATAAATTGTTCAATACAAATCAAAACTATTCTACCGAAACCTAAACAAGGAGCAAATAAACGTTACGGAACAACCTAATATGTCTGAAGTAAAGGGTTTCTGGGAAAATTTATGGTCTAAACCAGTAGAACATAACTCCCACTCATCCTGGGTAACCATGGAGGAAGAGGAGGTGAAAAACATAGTCCCCATGCCAGAAATAGTAATAAGTAAAGAAGATGTAGAAAGAGCGGTAAAAAACACCCTAAACTGGAAAGCCCCGGGACCAGACAAAGTTCAAAACTACTGGCTTAAATACCTGACAGCAACTCACGATCACCTCGCAAATGCATTAAATACACTAATTAAAGATCCACAAAACATACCTGCTTTTCTCACTCAAGGTATCACCTACTTAAAACCCAAAGACCCAAACACAACCAACCCAGCCAAATACCGACCAATTACATGCCTTCCCATAACATATAAACTATTTACATCTATCATCACTCAAAACTTGATTTACATATATCACGAAACAATATCATAGCAGAGGAACAAAAAGGTTGCTGTAGAGGCTCGAAAGGATGTAAAGAACAACTTGTGATAGATTCTGAAATTCATAACCAAGTTAAACAGAAACACAGAAACTTATTTTACTCGTACATTGATTATCAAAAGGCCTTTGACAGCATTCCACACTCTTGGCTCATACACGTACTAAAGATATACAAAATTGACAAAAATCTTATACGATTCCTTAAAATAATTATGACTAAATGGACTACCAAACTCAATATCCGGACTAATAGCGTTACACTAAGCACCTCCCCAATAAAAATTCTCCGGGGTATCTTTCAAGGCGACTCACTCAGCCCGTTATGGTTTTGTCTGGCTATGAACCCACTTTCTAGAATACTCAACAACTCAGGCTACGGATACCTAATAGACAAAGAAACGAATACTAAACTGACCCACCTTCTTTATATGGACGATATTAAGATTTATGCAGCTAGTAGACAAAATTTAGATCGTTTACTCAGACTAACGGAAAAATTCAGTAGAGATATTAAAATGACTTTTGGAACAGATAAATGTAAAATTAACAGTATTATTAAAGGAAAACACAAAGAAACAGACCCTTATAATCTATCTTGTCAAAATGATATTATAAGAAGTATGGAGTTTAAAGAAACCTATAAATATCTTGGGTATCATCAAAATACAACAATACCTCACACAGAAATAAAAAACGCCCTCAGAAGTGAATACAAACAAAGATTAAATCAAATACTTAAAACTCAATTATCGGCAAGAAACAAAACCAAAGCAATCAATACATACGCCATCCCAATATTAACATACTCTTTTGGTATCATAAAATGGTCATATACAGAACTAGAGGCGTTAAATACCTAACAAGAAAATCATGTAACACACATAACATTCATCATATACATTCTGCTGTCGAGAGATTTACATTAAAAAGAAAACATGGTGGTCGAGGCTTCATAGATATAAGAAATCTTCACTACGCGCAAGTACACAATCTACGCAATTATTTCCTTAATAAAGCTGAAAATAATAAGATTCATGGAGCAATAGTAAATATTTTCACATCTACATCACCTTTACAACTAAACAATAGGAGTTTGATCCCAAACAAAAATAACCAATGATGAACATAAGATAGAAAATTGGAAAAAAGGCCATACACGGTAAATATCCACATCAATTACAACAAGAGCATATTGATTGCAAAGCATCAAATACCTGGCTTACTAAAGGTAACATATTCGGTGAAACAGAAGGATTTCTTATCGCAATCCAAGATCAAATAATAAAAACACGCAATTACACCCGGTATATATTAAAAGAACCCATTGAAACAGATAAATGTAAAATTAACAGTATTATTAAAGGAAAACACAAAGAAACAGACCCTTATAATCTATCTTGTCAAAATGATATTATAAGAAGTATGGAGTTTAAAGAAACCTATAAATATCTTGGGTATCATCAAAATACAACAATACCTCACACAGAAATAAAAACGCCCTCAGAAGTGAATACAAACAAAGATTAAATCAAATACTTAAAACTCAATTATCGGCAAGAAACAAAACCAAAGCAATCAATACATACGCCATCCCAATATTAACATACTCTTTTGGTATCATAAAATGGTCATATACAGAACTAGAGGCGTTAAATACCTAACAAGAAAATCATGTAACACACATAACATTCATCATATACATTCTGCTGTCGAGAGATTTACATTAAAAAGAAAACATGGTGGTCGAGGCTTCATAGATATAAGAAATCTTCACTACGCGCAAGTACACAATCTACGCAATTATTTCCTTAATAAAGCTGAAAATAATAAGATTCATGGAGCAATAGTAAATATTTTCACATCTACATCACCTTTACAACTAAACAATAGGGAGTTTGATCCCAAACAAAAAATAACCAATGATGAACATAAGATAGAAAATTGGAAAAAAAAGGCCATACACGGTAAATATCCACATCAATTACAACAAGAGCATATTGATTGCAAAGCATCAAATACCTGGCTTACTAAAGGTAACATATTCGGTGAAACAGAAGGATTTCTTATCGCAATCCAAGATCAAATAATAAAAACACGCAATTACACCCGGTATATATTAAAAGAACCCATTGAAACAGATAAATGTAGATTATGTCACCGTACCGCCGAAACAATTGACCATATCACAGGAGGTTGTAGCGCATTAGCCAATAAAGAATATACACACCGCCATGACAACGTAGCCAAACATATACATCAGCAACTTGCTCTTAAACACAAACTTTTAGACACGTATACGCCCTATTACAAATACAAACCTACAAATGTCCTGGAAAATGAAAATTCCAAGTTATACTGGAACAGAGACATAATTACAGATCGAACAATTCTTAGCAATAGACCAGATATTACTTTAACTTTAAAATCTACTAAAACTACATACCTAATAGACATATCTGTACCCAACACTAACAACCTTAAACAAAAACACACAGAGAAGATCCAAAAATACATATCTCTTGCTGATGAAATAAAACAAATGTGGCATCAGGATGACGTAAAAGTAGTCCCGATTATAATTTCATCCACTGGTGTCGTCCCCAAAATACTCCGTAATGCCCTTAAAATATTGGAGCTTGAAGAGAATACATACATACCACTTCAAAAGTCCATAGTAATTGATACTTGTTCGATAGTTCGCCGTTTCTTAAACCCATCGTCCCTGACTTTGCTCTGCCCACCAGAAAGTGATTTACAAAACACGACATAAAAAAAACACTTAACAGATTCCACGTCAAGGAATAGAAGACTTGGCTAAGCCCGTCTCTGTTTCTCTTAAAATTACCAGCTCTATAGCTGAGTTAAGCTAAGCTTACATATAATAATAATAATAATAATAATGCCATCTAGCGTCAATGCCTAAAATTTCTTAAACGTTGTCCGCAAAACATTCGTTTAGTCCTAATTTATTTTCTAGAAAGTCGCTTGTAAAGCTCGTTTTTATAGGAGATAAAGATAAACATAGTATAGTATAACTTGCCCCCTCAAATCCAACCTTACGTCCGGGTCGACCACCTGACCCACATGGGGGGCGGACACGTATTATTATAGAAACTTATACGGCTAACAAGGCAAGGGTAACCCATTAAAAATGGAGACGAGGTCTAAGCGTAAACGTATAGAGCCGCTTCCCGGGGGTGATCGCCGGGGCACACCTGGAGCTGACGCTGGGTGTCACAGCATGCGAACCGTCAGCGGTGCGGAGTTGACTAGGCGGGCTCCCACCGGGGTATCCGAAAATGTTACAGCCAAACAAAAACCACCTGATAGAGGTACAATATCCCCATCCAGCTTAACAGAACCATACAGTCCTAATAGTACATTGTCATATGCACCAACATTTAAAACTACTAGCGATGACTTAAGGGAATCCGTAGACGCCCACTTTGATGTTGCGCAGGAGGTCTCTAAGGCCTTTTACCTGCGTCCACAAAGGCTGGAAAACCAAGAGTGCGCATGAAATGGTCAGCTGAAATAAATTTATTTATTATGCGCACTTATTACCACATTACAAAATTAGAAACAGACATGACAACATACAGAACACTGTTACATCAAAATTCACCCAAAAATACCCAGGCGTAAATGTGACTGAACAAAGAATATCCGATCAGAGGAGAGTTATTATTCGAAATAAGTTATTAAGCGAAGAAACATTGAATCTATTGAAAGAAGAAGTTCGAGTATTACTAAATCAGGAAGAAAATACAAATCAGGAAATAAGACACAATACGACACCCCCACCAAGTATACTTGACACTGAAAATTTAACGTGCATTCAATCCCAAATTAACCTCCCTTACACAAACACACAAACACAATCACTATCACATACACAACAATATATGGAATCTCAAATATGTTCATCATTATATACTAACCATGAATACACCGCTGAAGTTTCTACGCAAACAGACACAGTTACATTGCTTATTGAAAATGAAATAGAATCTCTCAATTCTCCAAATATTAACGAAGACACGATAACAAAAGAGTTAAATAATAAATTTAAAACAGTGTTATTGGAATTCTCAGGGATGGATCCAACAGCCCGACCGAAACTACCTAAATTAAGATATAGTAAAGATCTCCAGCGACTAGTGAACATTTTCAACAACAGTATACTACCTCAGCACATATCTGACGAAGTACGCTTAACAGACATCCACACACTCATATACTGTACGGCAATGATCATTTTGCAAGAATTAGGCTATAAAATCAAAAAAAACTGATGAAACATTACGGCATAAAAACTATGTTAGACCGTCATGGCAAATTAGACTAGAAAAAGATATACAAAAGCTACGTTCCGATATAGGTAAACTCACCCAATTTATTCACAATAATAATAGATCAAAAAAAGTAGTAGAAAGAGTAACACTAATTTTTAAAAATAATAAAATACATTCTACACATGAAGGCGAAAATAGAAAACCGGAAGAATTCTTAGATACATTAAAACAAAAATTATCACTCAAAGCTAATAGACTTAAGAAGTATAAAAAAGCATTACAAAGGAATGAAGACAATAATCTATTTACGACCAATGAAAATTATTCTACAGAAAGTTAAATACAAGCAAAGGAAATAAAAACGTGGAAACTAATGAAATACCGGCTGTTGAAGAGATTGAGAGATTCTGGTCGAACATTTGGGAGTATGAAATACAACACAACACTGAAGCAGAATGCATAAGTGAAGAAAGCAAACGTTGGAATTCGATCCCTGAAATGGAGTTCGAAAATATTACAGAGGAAGTTGTTAAGAACATTACTGCTAAATTACACAACTGGAAAACACCAGGCAGTGACAAAATTTGTAATTATTGGTATAAAAATTAGTAGTATTACACAAACATTTAGCAAAGAATTTAACAGAAATCATATTACAAAAACAAAACATACCTGAATTTATTGTTAAAGGGATAACCTATATGTTACCAAAAGAACAATACACTACAAAACCTTTACAATATAGATATTACATGTTTACCAACGATATACAAAATACTTACGTCAATTATTGCACATAAAATCAGAACGCACACGGAAAAACACAATATAATAGCAGAGGAACAAAAAGGATGCAGAGGAGGCCACATGGGTTGCAAAGAACAACTTATAATTGATTCTGTGATACACAAACACACAGGAACGAAGAAACGCAATTTACATTGTACGTTTATAGATTATCAAAAAGCGTTTGATAGTATTCCACACTCTTGGTTAATCAAAACACTTAAAATTTATAAAATAAATAACTCTATTATACAATTCCTTAAAAAAATTATGCCCTTATGGAAAACTACACTATACATTAATCACCAGCACACAACATTTAGAACACGAGAAATAAATATTAAAAAAGGTATTTATCAAGGTGATTCTCTGAGCCCACTGTGGTTCTGCCTCGCTTTAAACCCACTATCAAATTTACTTAACAGCCAAAATGCTGGGTATTGCCTTAAAAATAATACTACCCAGACAGTAATATCCCATTTGATTTATTTGGACGACATTAAATTATACGCCAAAACTGAGAATGAAATGGACAGATTAATAAAAATAACGACTACATTTAGCAACGACATTAACATGCAATTCGGGTTAGACAAATGTAAAATACTTCACATTGTTAAAGGCACTATACGAACTGGAAACTACGCATTGGATGATACGCAGAATAAAATTATAACAGCAATGGAACCAGGTGATGTGTATAAGTATTTGGGATACTACCAACTAAAGGGCATAGATCACAGCAAAATTAAGCAAAACCTTATAACAGAATACAAAAAAAGAGTAACACATCTTTGTAAAACGAGACTTTCAGGCAAAAACCTTATAAAAGCTATTAACACTTACGCTATCCCAATACTCACATACTCATTTGGTATCATAAAATGGAACAAAACAAATATACACACTATAGAACGGTACATTATTTCCTGAAACAGAAGGCTTCATCTTGGCTATTCAAGATCAAGTCATCAATACAAGAAATTACCGTAAATATATTGTTAAAGATCCAACATTAGCAGACGATAAATGCCGAAAATGCCATACACAGTCAGAAACAATTCAACACATAACTGGAGCATGTGCTCACCTTACACAAACTGATTACACCCACAGACACAACCAAGTTGCCAATATTATACACTTAAAACTAGCCACCCAACATAAACTTTTAAACGACATCAATACACCATACTATAAATATACCCCTAACAAAGTATTAGAGAATTCTACATACAAACTTTATTACGACCGTGCTATTCTTACAGATAAAACAATACACTACAATAGACCAGATATTATTTTGCAAGATAAAACTAACAATACAACTTACTTAATCGACATTGCAGTACCTAACACGCATAACATATCAAAAACAATAACAGAAAAAATACACAAATATGCCGAGTTAAAAGAAGAGGTAACAAGAATATGGAAACAAAATAAAGTCTACGTAGTACCAATAGTATTATCAAGCACAGGAATCATCCCAAAACACCTTCACCACAGTTTAAAACTTTTGAATATTCAGGAAAACACATACATAAGTATGCAGAAAGCAGTCATATTAAACACCTGTCGTATTGTTAGGAAATTTTTACAAGTAGATGAAAATATATTTTCACCCTAATTAGTAAATAGTCCTTACCAACATTATTAATAGTTTTAAAGTTGTTTACTTGGCATATGGCCGTAAACAGCAATATGACCAGCTGAAAGCTGAGAAAAAACAAAACTTCTCAACAATAATAATAATAATAATGCTTTATTCTTTAACCTTTAATAAAAATAGCAATAAATATAAATAGGTATATGTTACGTAGTCCGAAGGGCAGCACCACCCTCCCTTCCTCAGATGCGTGCACTAATTCCACTGTATGCACCACCACCACCGCAATCACTACACTCAAACCAGGTAACATATACCACCAACGAAAACGCGACACGTGTTTACTTGGTTTGAGTGTAGTGGTGGTGGCGGTGCATACAGAGGAATTAGTGTACGCCTCTGTGGGAGGGAGGGTGGTGCTCTTCTTCCCTTCGGACCAGGTAACATATACCTTTTTACATTTGAATGCGAAATGTTTCGAAGTAACTTTTTCAATAACAACTTTACAATGAATTTCCGCAAAGTAACGCCTGAGTCAATTAACTATATTAGATTATGGTAAAACAATTACAATAATTAAAATAACTTTTGCAGGTGTTCACATCTGGATTAATAGTGGGCGCGTGCTGCGTGCTGGGTAACGCGGCGTGCGCGGTGCTGAGCGGGCGCGGCGGGGCGCGCGGCGTGCAGCGCGCGGCTGCCGCGTGCGCGCTCGCGTGCGCGTTGGCGTGCGCCTGCCTCGCCGCCTGCGCCTGCTCTTGCGCCACCTCCAGCAAAGTGGCGGTGGCAGCGGCGGCCGCCCTGAACGCTGCCTCCCTTAACGGCAACGTTCTGCTCATACGTTTGCTGTTGCACGCTTTGCCAGCAAAGTTGAGGTAATTTTAGGAGTTTAAAAGGCTGAGGTTTTTTGTTCTCGATGACCTCCGTTGACAAGTAGAATTAATTAAATTAATATCTTCACGCAATTCCCAATACATTACCCCTGTATTGGGTCAGAGGTCTAGTCTAGACAATTAAATCCCTTCTACCCACCTTCCACCGAAGATATTTTCGGGACAACGTGACAGGTGGTGAGCCCGTCGCCGTCCTAATGTCCAAACCAACGATTTAATTCGTACACATGTTTTTGAAAAGCCCATTGGTACGAGCCTGCCACCGGGGGATCGAACTCGGGTCTCTTGACTCAATATTCCAACATACACACCGTTTTTCATGGTGTCCCCGGTTATGGGGTCCTATGGAGTATTTGGACGGGCCAATGTAGAAAACCACTATTTCTAAATTGTCTCGAGTGTGGGTTTTTGTGGTACCGACACAGTGGTAGAGCCACGCATCAGTTTTTGTTGTTGCATGAATGGGCCGGCTCGACCGGGGAAGTACCACGTCCTGAAAGAATACCGGCGTGAAGTAAAAGTTTAACAAACTTCAGCGTTTCGTCTGGTGAGTGCAGGTAACCTTTCTCAATGGCCGGCAACGCATCTGCTATGCTTCTAGTATTGTGGGTGTTCATGGGCAGCGGTAATCACTTACCATCACGTGAGCCACCTGCCCGTTTGCCTCCCTTTTCATTAAAAAAAAATCCTTCGTGGTTTCTGATACTAAACCACAAATGCGTTAAATATTTCCATTGAGATAAGAGCAAATCGCCTCATTCCCGTGTGAACTCGAGATTCCTGATGGATAGCCCATTGGGTGAACGGGATTTGAATCAGGATAAAATCAGTGGTAAAAAATATCTTCACGCTATTTCCAATACTAGGGTAGATAAAGATCTAGACATTTTTTTTTGTAGAAAAGGGAGGCAAACGAGCAGGTGGCTCACGTGATGTTAAGTGATTACCGGCGCCCATGAACACCCGTAATACCAGAGGAATAGCAGATGCGTTGCGGCCCTTAGAGTGGCCTCTCCCCAGAATTGGGGGAAGGGGATGTGAAGGCTTCCGGTTACCTGCACTCACCAGACGAAATGCACTAGTTTGTTAGACTTCTACTTCACGCCGGTATTCTGTGAGGTCTTGGTACATCGATCGATCGGTCGAGCCGGCCCATTCATGCAACAACAAAAGCTGATGCGTGGCTCTACCACTGGCCAAAAAAACAATTAAGTCCTTTCGACCCACCTTCGATTAAGACTTTTTTGGACAACGTGACAGTTGGTGAACCTGTCGCCGTCTTTATGTCCAACCCAACGATATACGTTTTATACAAATTTTAGAAAACCCTTTAGTACGAGCCTTGACGTAGGGATCGAACACGGATCTCTTGACTCGAACCAAACACTCCGCTATCGTGACTTAATGTAATAAATCTAACTATCACGCTATTGTGGTTATTAAGGTATTTTTATACCTTATATTTATTACATAGGTACATAAAATATGAAATTTACTAATATAACTCTTCTATTTTCAATGGGTAAGTCACGATAGCCGAGTGGTTGGGTGGTCGGAATTTCGAGTCAAGAGACCCGAGTTCGATCCCCAAGTGGCAGGCTCGTATCAATGGGTTTTTCAAAAACTTATGTACGAATTATATCGTTGACTTGGATATGGATCTTAGATGGCGAAGGGTTCGCCACCTATCACGTTGTCCCGAAAATATATTTGGTGGAAGGTGGGTAAAAGGGACTTAACTGTCTAAACTAGACCTCTATCTACCCCTGTATTGGAAATGGCGTGAAGATATTTATTTATTTACTTATATTTATTATAAAGGTAACTATAATATGAAATTAAATAATATAACTTCTATTTTCAGTGGTCTAGGCGTATGCTGGGGCGCGTGGTGGGGCAGGGCGGGTGGCGTGATGTCTAACCTCGCGGTGGGCGTCCTTCTTGATTACTCCTGCCCCGCGCCTTTTGTTGCAGTGGCTGCTTTACTTACGAGTTAGTATTATCTTACTCTTAGCGATCCTTCGAAGCTAGACTGGCATAGAACTACTATACGCTGCATAGCGTATAGTAGCGCAATTTTATGCGTAAAAATTCAAATGTTGCCTATATTCGATTTCTTATGATGCGTATAATTTTATCCAAAAAAAAAAATCTTCACGTCATTCCTAACATAGGGGTATACAGAGGTCTAGTCTAGACGATTAAGTCTCTTCGACTCACCTTCCACCGAAGATATTTTCGGGATAACGTGACAGGTGGTGAGCCCGTCGCCGTCGACAGAGGTTTCGACAGTTAAGTGTTTTCGATTCACCTTTCACCGAAGACAACTTGACAGGTGGTGAGCCTGTGGCTTTCTTCTTGTCCAAGCGAACGATATAAATCGTACATAAGTTTTGAAAAATCACATTGGTACGAGCCTTGGATATCGTACTCGGATCTCGTATCTCGAATTCCGATTACTTAACCACTCGGTTATCATGATGTCTTATATATATATGTGTATATAATTTTATCACAATATTTAATTCTGTTTATATTTTTCATTCAAGTTTCAATCGGTGCCATTATGATGATAAAGCTGGAGGAAAACTCTGAAGCTGTCTCTACTGACAAGACTGAACCAGAAAAGGAAAAGAATATAGGACTAGACAGATATATCTCCACTCATATGTAGTAAAATAATTTCTTGAAGAAGTAAACAAAACAAATGACAGTTTTAACGGAAAAATTTAATATTGAGTGATATTATTTAGCATATTTCAGTATAGCTGAGTTGTATATTTTTAGACTATAAACCACTTATTTCTTTCTTTCAGAAAATATGTGATAATTCAAATCTGTAGATAAGACAACTAAACATGTGCAAAGCCAAGCGCCGAAAACATATCTGCCCCAAAAATTACTATCGTCACTTTCTTTTTATTCAATACCAACCACGTAGTATTTATATTTACTCTTACAAACTCTATCTTAGCCTGCAGTTAACAAATTTAACTTCCTTATAATATTGCAGTATGCATACTACTTAGGTAATGTAGTGTGCACAGCTGTCTCATATATTAATAGTGTTTGATACGCTATAAAAAAATGATACGCTAGAAATAAAAAACGTAACGTACACAATGTGTTCTCTTTGGGTACTAAGTTAATATTCGAGATTCTTTCCTGCCTTTAATGAAACAGACGTCATATTTTCATAGAGAGGTCAGAAAAGCTCATGGCAGGCCAATTTCTAACGACCATTTTAACCTAATCCTGTTCAATTTAATAATATTTAAAGGTATTTTAAGAGTAAAAAGTCTCTATTTTTAAAACTAAACATCTTTTATTGAAATGACATTTATTTTTTAGTGATCGTTTTTTTTTAGTTTCGTCCGTGTTACTTGCTTTTTACGCTATTAGGTGAGTAACGCGCTTAACGTTAGCTCCCAATACTTCAAATCCTATAATCTCGTGTATCCTTGAATACTTTGGACTTTTAATATTCGCAAAAAAAACAATTCCAAGGGTATAGTTTTAAAATTATCCCGCATTTCCTGCTATTATTATATTATTATAAAAATATATTATTATAATAATATATATTATAATATCCTGTATTTATCCTTAAGATCTTTTTATTTAAATATCAATGCGAGTTAACTTTAAGTTTAACGCAAATGTTTTGTAACTAAATTTGAAGAATTTGTATAAATTATTAAATCACCCAAATACTTTCTTTGGATGACGTGAGAAGTAACTGAGAGAAAGGCCTTGAAAATTTCGTAATTAATGATGGCGATTGTGAGATATTTTTCTTTCAAAAGAGACCTATATCAATATTAAAATTTGGAAGTTAAGTAAACACTATTTACCGCCAAATGCATTTCCTCACTTATCCTTACTCAGAGGTAGGTTCTCTTATTACCAGCCAGTGCTAGTATGAAGCTAGTTATGTATCTTAGCCTTAAGGAAAAGGGCATATTGTATACAAAATTATACACTAAACGCTTCCGAGCCTGTTTTCTTTTATATATATGTTTTTTATTAAGCCGTGTTGCATACGATTGTATAATTACAAAGTCGAAATAACTACTGAGCGAAAGTAGAATGAGAAGAGATATAAATATATGTTGGTTACGAATTATTGCGTAATGTGTAGATTCAAATATGTTTTTGAAGCGTAATGTGTAGATTCAAATATGTTTTATGTAATTGTTAAAAATGTTTTTTTATAAATTGTTGTCTGACACACAATATTTTGGGTATAGCGCCATCTTTTGATTGTAGCACGAATTCAATGTTGTGGGCTTATAAATTTTTTTGTAAGGATGGCAATCACCCTTAGGTATTCTAATTCATTCATACGTATCATAAATGACACAGTTTAACAAGAATAAGACTTAAGAATGTATAATACGAGTATATATTTTTACTACACATATGTATGTTATATTTTGTAAGAAGCCATAAATGGCTGTAAAATTTAAGTAAGTAGGTATATTGTACACGTATTAAGGTACTAATTTTTAAGTTGGCGTTTGGCGAAAAAGCCTTCTGTGATCTCTAAACAAACTTATGACATATCCTTAGCCATTAAAATTTTGTAATAAAACTAAATAAATCTATTTTGTATAAAACTTTTCAAATAATATTGTATTTTAGGTTATCGCTGTAGTTTTCTATCTTTCTCACACTACATACTTTCATAAGAAAGAGAGGACCATATTTCTATTCTGGCAAAAGTGCCTCCTCATTCCTTAGTCTTCAAATCCGAGTAAGCCTCACGGTAATAACGGATTTGGAGGCTCGGCTGTACGTGTGACCTCTTAGTCCAATCGGGCTATACGGTAATGGAGCAAATTAAAAGCAGAATTTCTAAAAAATCTATTCGAATCTAATGATTGTATTGTGAATCTAATGCTTATTTATGACTATTTTTTAAAAGTACGTTATGATTTCTAGTGTTTACGCGAATACTACAGATATTAAATAAAAGGATTTTCGGATTTTATCGCGTTTTTTTAATTAGTCTTTACAAACTATTTTTATTTCCTTATTATATTTAATTGTATTTACAGCATCCGTGGTCACGGGGGGACTCAATGGTCAATGGGACTCACGGGGTCCTCCCATGACCACGGATGCTGTAAAGCATCCGAAACGTCGGGAAATAAAAATAGTTTGTAAAAACTAATTAAAAACCGCGATAAAATCCGAAAATCGTTTTATATAATAAAAGTACGATGTTAAATAAGCTTATTAATTGTGAAAATTCTTATTTAGTGTTTATTATGTTAAAATATATAAATAAAAAAACGCCCTTTATTTTTTAAATTGTCTTATTTAATAATAGATCACAGTTTGTGTCATTTATTATATCCTATATTATCACGGGTCATTTATTAGTTTTGGTTGTTTTTCAGCTGGTTCTATAGGCTTGTCCGGTGGAAGGAACCAAGCGGCAACCGCGCTAGCTGCAAATGAAAAATATATAATACAGTAAAATTCACGCCATTCCCAATGCAGGGTATACAGTTAAGTCCTTTCGACCCACCATCCGCCAACGATGTAATTCGTTTCTGAAAACCCATTGGTACAAGCCTTAGGATCTAGCTCGGGTCTCTTCAATAGAATTCCGATCACCTAACCATCATCAACCGGATCACCACCTCTCACGTTGCCCAAAAATGGCTTCTGCCTGTCCAAAAATATCCGTCTGCCTGTCCCCTATATTAGGAATAGCGTAAAGATATTTATGTTTATTTTATTATTTGAATATACATTAAAATATTGTCATTTGGTTAGTAAAATTTTGTTCCTAAAATATTGCCGAAATATGGGAATAACTTGAGCTCTCAGGATAGAAAGTTGATGCTGTCCTTGAGTTGGCAGGATTCTATCTACTACTCTTTTAATAACTTTGGAATGAATGAGAGCTGCAGATTTTTGTATATTACCGATATACTCCTATACATGTGTAGGCACTGCTCTTCAATATTAACATCTATGCGAAAGTGACAAGTAAGTAAATACATGCATAAATTATACTCAAAAAAGTCACGATAGCCGAATGGTTGGGTGATCAGAATTCGAATCAAGAGACCTGAGTTCGATCCCTCGGTAATAGGCACGTACCAATGAGTTTTTCAAAACTTATGTATTATTTATATCGTTGGCTTGGACGTAAAAATTGCTATAGGCGCACCACCTGTCCAAAAAATGTCTTCGGTATAAGGAGAATCCAAAGGATTTTTGGATCTCTCTCTGCCCCAGTATTGGGTATGAAGTGAAGATATTTTTTTATGTTAAAAAAAAAGACACTTACACATAACCAGCACAGCCCATATGTTAAAGGTGGTTTGACAGTGACTGAAGATTAAATTCCCCACGAGGTTAATACCAACGAAGGAGCTGCTCCGTCCCACCATTATACTGAGGCATGCCACCATCCCTCTGGAAAAACGTTTTTTATTATTAAATAAATTACCAAAAACAGTCACAATAGCCCAGTGGTTGTCTGATTAAATTCAAGTCATTTTGCAGGAGGTAGCCTCGTACCACTGATTGTTTTGAAATGAACGAATAAATAAATATATAAATAAATAAATAAATAACTAAATAAGTAAATATCTTCACGCAATTCCCAATCCCCTGTATTGGGATAGACAGAGGTCTAGTCTAGACAATTAAGACCCTTCGATCCACCTTCCACCGAAGATATTTTCGGGACAACGTGACAGGTGGTGAGCCCGGCGCCGCCTTTATGTTTTCTCAAAATATTATAGGTTTTCTCAACATATAATAGACGATTTATACAGTTGGCTTGAATATAAAGACGTCACAAACTCATTACCTATGACGCAGTGCCAAAAAAATTTCTTCAGTGATAGGTGATTCGAAAGAAGTTAATTGTCTAGACGTCTGACTATCCTAGTATTGGAAACAGCTTGAAGATTTTCATTTTAATATTTACCTGTACGAAGTGGGATACTGGTCCACGAAGTACGAGGCCAAAATGCCCATGCCGAGGCAGGTCGACGTGAACACCATGAAGAGTACCACACTGGATATTGGCTCTGGAGTCACCGTAATCAATAGACCACTTAATGTTGATAGGCATAAGATACAAATCATAAGCTTCCGTCTGTGGTCGGGGAGGTACGATATGACGAAGTTCAGGAATGCAAAGACTGTTTGGGACAGCATGAGTGTGATGATGACGTTGTCTTCTATAGTGCCGAGGCATATTTCTGGAGACTGAAACAAGAGGTTGTTCGACCTTCTAAATTCTAAAAAATCACTTTCTTTCTTTCTTCTTTCTATCTTTTAAGGTGTACATCCGCATATAAAATGAACGAAGAGAAAAACTGTTATTAGGTATTATGTCCTTCTGTCCCAGTAAATTTTCTCCGAATTACTTAAGTTGAAATTTGATAATCAAATCAATTTCTGTGATTCAAACGCAGAACGTGTTGTTTGGAAACTGAACATAAAATCAGATCTGTAATTATAGATTACGGCAAAACCGATATGAAGTCCGTGACCTTAAAATGAAAGTGATTGTGAATTTTCGGGACAACGTGACAGGTGGTGAGCCCGTCGCCGCCTTTATGTCCAAGCCAACGATGAAATTCGTACATAAGTTTTTGAAAAACTCATTGGTACTGCCACCTGGGGATCGAACTCGGGTCTCTCGACTCGAAATTCCGACCACCCAACTACTCGGCTATCGTGACTTAAACTATTTTATTAAAATTCATTGTTGAACACTTGTACACAATTCATTTATTTAATTCCTGATTAATTAACCGACCGGTTTCGCCTTATAGTATAATCAGGGTGCATCAATACCCAGCAATGGGTATAAATTATTTTTCTTTTATTTATATATACTTTTTTGTACACCTTATAAACTAAGGGTTCCAATGAGCGTACTTAATGCCTTGCATCTACCCGTCAACTCTGGTTGATGGAAAAAAGTAAAGAGGGGGTGTGAACAATATTGAAAAATATATATTAAACGGTGTATTCTGCATTGATGCACGACAATAGTCGAATGGCGAGCTTGAACCTGCGACTACATGTTTCGCAGTCCGCACCATTATTATTGATGCACTAGCTGCCCCCCGCGGCTTTGCCCGCAGTTTGTAGTAAAATCGATAGTAAAATTTGTAGTAAATATATATATATATATATATATATATATATATATATATATATATATATATATATATATATATATATATATATATATATATATATATATATATATATATATATATATATATATAAGCAATAGTTTCTATATGTTGACTGTTACGGAAAAGTTTTTTTATATGATAAAAAATATATAAATTATGTACGTTGGAGTTGGAGCTTGGTCACATAATACTTTCAAAATTTTACTCACAATTTTATTAAATGTGGCATCACTAACTGTTTCATTGCCAGTGTTGTTTACCACTACAGGCACTTTGTCGCCGGATATCAGGTCGCAGATGTTGCCTGTTGCAGAATTTGTTTGCATCGATATCCTGATTAGGTTCAATATGTGAGGCAGCCATACGAGAAAGCTGTTGTTCCTGGAATACAATAATAAATACATACTCAGATCGGGACAACATCATGTACATTGCTCTGATCACAAAGTACGTAGGTAAGGATTTGTGTTATGTAATCGGAAACAAAGAAGGTACTATAAAAACCCAAACCAGAGAAGGATGTCGAAAAATGTGTTTTCAACGACAACCCGATCGAGTATTGAATTCGGGACCTTAGAGAAAAACAGTGTAAACACCACTCGTTCATGAAGGTCGTCAAATAAAACAAAAATCTTTTTAGAAAGTGTGATCTTTCTAAAAGGATTTTTGTGTGAGTAAGGTTAAATAATAATATAAATAAGTATGTACCATAATAAGTATATAGTTTAGATAATTGGTATTTATTATGTATACGTTTTATGATATTTTATTTAAAGTTGTTATTGAAAAATTACTTCGCACCATTCCGCATGCAAATAAAAAAGGTATATGTTACCTGGTCCAAACAGATGCGTGCACTAATTCCACTGTATGCACCACCACTACACTGTTTCGCCACACCACCAACGAAAACGCGACACGTGGTTTCGCCTCAAAACAAGGCATTCTCAAGCGAATTTCTTGAATTGTAGAATTAGTGCACGCGTCTGTGGGAGGTACCAGGTAACATATATCGTTTTTATATTGCTTTTGAGGTTGCTTTTAACCTTATAGAGATACCCTTCATCCCACACATAGTCTTCGTAAGTTAGTCTCAGCCAGAACTCGACCCTTATGTTAGTGTTAATTTTCATGCTCTATAATTTCTTCACCATTAAGTTTTCATTAATTTTTTCAACGTGTCAAAACCACTGAAATACGCTCTAATCTATCTTAATGATAATCTATAATACCAAAAAATATCTATATGTTTGTACTTACGTGATGTAAACCACGGCGACTATGTAATAGAGTTGCAGGGTACGCCATAAATAAGGAGTTCGGAAAAGAGGAGCACTCTGTTCTACTATTGCCCGGCAAAGGGAGAATTTTGGTTTGTTTACTTCCGGGATCATAAACGATGTAACCTTGAAATTTTGAAACATTTTTTTAGAGAATGTTAAGTCACATGCCTTGCGATAGATTAAGAGGAGTAGTAAAAAGTAATAGTAAATATACCACGATCTTCTCTCAAATAATGGGGACTGATAAGAGCAGATAGACAAGGAATGTACTCCACGCTGCTACAGTGCCAATTAGCGGACGTACACATACCCTGAAATTATATATACACCATGCCTGTACAAAAATGCACACGCACATGTGATGTGTACATATAATTCCACGACATTTTCCTTCCTTTTCTTTCCTTCATCGCCGAGTTAAAAATTCAACATTTAAAATAACTACTAAATTTAATTTAATAATTACTAAATACTAACTTTAACTTTTTCGGACAATATCATAAAGAAAGAAAAACACTTCTCTTATGAGATCAGAAACAAACGAAGGAACCACAAACACCCAAACTATACTAACAATACTACCATTTTTTTAATGAAAAATACATATGTATATCATATCAAGTCACGATAGCCGAGTTGTTGGGTGGTCGGAATTTCGAGTCGAGAGACCCGAGTTCGATCCCCAGGTGGCAGTACCAATGAGTTTTTCAAAAACTTATGTACGAATTTCATCGTTGGCTTGGACATAAAGGCGGCGACGGGCTCACCACCTGTCACGTTGTCCCGAAAATATCTTCGGTGGAAGGTGGGTCAATGGGACTTAATTGTCTAGACTTGACCTCTGTCTACCCCTGTATTGGGAATTGCGTGAAGATATTTATTTATTATTATTATTTATCATATACATATACATATATCATCATCACATAAATGTATGTAGGTGCAAGTGCCTAAGGTACTTATTTTGGGATCTGAGCAATGGGTCGGATCCCAAAATAAGTACCTTAAGCACTTGTGTTATGGAATCAAACAACCAAGGTACCACTAACACCCAGACCCAAGTAATGTAGAAAAACTACTTTCTACATTGACCTGACTGGGAATCGAACCCGGGACCTCAGAGGTGTCGACACCTATTATTATAAATAAACCACCATTGTGATATTGCTTGTCTCACCTCGAACTCCTCTTTACTGCATGAGTGATTTGCTGCGTAAATGGACCTCATAACTTCCAGGGCCTCGTCACTCCGCCCGCAGTTGGCGAGAAATTTCGGCGATTCGTGAAAGAAATAAGCGGCGATCGCCCCTATCCCGGAAGGCAGAGCCAGTATGACATTCAGTAATCGCCAGGGTCTGTAGACAATACCTATCCACGGTAATGGCGCAGCAAAGTCTAGTTTCAGTATTGGATAAGTTAGAACTGTAAGAAAAGAGACATGCGCCCATTAAAAAGAGAAATATGACATGGGAATACGTGAGCATAAAAATTACAGCTTTTTAACTTCTAGCAATCTTCAATTATGGGGTAGGCAGAGGTTCAGATTATGAAATCTTTCGACCCACTCTCCACCAAAGCCTGTTTGGTGGTGATAGTTTCAGAGTTAATAGCTGCCGCCATCGGTGAGTGCCGGACGATGTCCTTTTCCGTACAGAGGATTTGTGAAAAACGCATTCCGGAGAATCACCGGAGACATTTGTTTATCCTTGTGGGCCGAAAGGACTTAATTCTCTAGAACTCTGCCTACCCCTGTATTGGGAAAAGCGTGATGATATGTCATCCCGTGATATTTAAAAGGATATTTAAAAGGATTTCCTTAGTAGTTCCTCACCACATCCTCATGAAGAAACTACCGGAAATCTAAACTCTTACGCTTATACTGCATGACAATATTTACTCACCAGAAGCAAACGCAGGCGACAGGAGAATGAAGCAGGTCATCATCACCATGTACTTGTTCCTCACTCTCCGTATACAAGACTCACCCACAAGCGTGTAAGAAACGGAATTCGCAGCGCAGGAGCTGGAGATATTATTGGAAATCATTTCACAATGTGACATATTCGGTGACATTGATCATGTCTTTGACAAATTAAAAAGAAATATATTCAGGATAAAAATAAAAATATCTTCACGCAATTTCCAATACAGGGGTAGACAGAGGCTTAGTCTAAACAACTAAGTCCCTCCGACCCACCTTCCACCGAAGATATTTTCGGGATAACGTGACAGGTAGTGAGCCCGTCGCTGTCTTTATGTCTAAGCCAAAGATGAAATTCCTACATTAAGTTTTTAAAAAACCCATTGGCCTGCTACCTGGCGATCGAACTCGGGTCTCTTGGCTCGAAATTCCGACCACCCGGCTATCGTGAATCATTAAATATTTAGAAACTTCGGAATATTTTCTTGAGTATTTTTTTTATATTAAAATACTATTTATTTATTATTTGTGTATTGAGTATAGAAATATAAGTATATGTATAAAGTATTATTAGTTGTAAAAGTATATTTGTATATATGTGTGTATTTACTAAAAAAATATTAAAGAATTGAAAAAATAAAGGGGTAGACAGAGGTCTAGTCTAGACAATTAAGTCCCTTTGACCCACCTTCCACCGAAGATATTTTCGGGACAACATGACAGGTGGTGAGCCCGTCGCCGTCTTTATGTCCAAGCCCAGGATATTATTCGTACATAAATTTTTGAAAAACCCTTTGGTACGAGCCTGTCACCTGGGGTCGAACTCGGGTCTCTTGACTCGAAATTCCGACCACCTAACCACTTGGCTATCGTCACTTTTTCAATTAAAGAATTGCTTTGCTTATATAAAATTTCTTTTGAACTTTGTGATTTGCACCCATCACTTGATTCTCTGCTCAAACTTAAGGTTAACTGGTAGAGTATACCTTTCGGCATTCTTTATCATTAAGTAAGTCGTTTAAGTAAGCACGTCACGATAGCCGAGTTGTTGGGTGGTCGGAGTTTCGAGTCAAGAGACCCGAGTTCGATCCCCAGGTGGCAGTACCAATGAGTTTTTCAAAAACTTATGTACGAATTTCATTGTTGGCTTGGACATAAAGGCGGCGACGGGCTCACCACCTGTCACGTTGTCCCGAAAATATCTTCGGTGGAAGGTGGGTCAAAGGGACTTAATTGTCTAGACTTGACCTCTGTCTACCCCTGTATTGGGAATTGCGTGAAGATATTTTATTTATATTTTAAGTCGTTTTGTACACTTTTTTCGTGTCCAAACAAAGGTTAAATAAATAAATAAATAAATTTCGTTGAAGAATTAACCACTATAGGAAGGCATTAGTTTTAAAATCTATGGCAATCGTTTTTCTGGCTCGCCACCAGTTACTTTCTATCTTTAATATAGTACAAAATTAAGTTGTGAAAATGGAACCGTTTGAATAAATATGGATCCTGGCGTACAAAGACTAGTCCTATAATCAGCCTTTTCACTTTATCAATAAAGTTCCGTGTTTCATCAGTCACCACAACCCAACAAAAAGACTCTTTTAAAATGTGATGAAAACGTGTGATTTAAAAGATTATTTTAATCATTGGTATTTCACTTAAAGGTAACTTCACATGCGAAATATTAATGAAACATTTTTTTTGAGTTCCCAACCTCCCCCTTCCCTGTGCCGGTCACTAGGCTCATGGACCTGGTAATCGTTGGAGAAACACTATTGGGCCTACACTGTCATCTAATTAATTTGATTTTGAGCAAGGTATATTTCCAGATATTCTAAAACTTTAAGTAAGGTAATACTTTATTTACAGAAATAATTATATTAATATTAACAATACTTAATAACTAAAAACTATTATAATCGTTGAGCCCTACTCCTCGTGGCTGGTACCAAGAACGCTGGCTGCATTTGTATTGCTTACTGCATTAACTTTAAGTTGTAAAATCTCTCCATAAAAGATGTGATAAGACTTTATTAAATACATATAGGCCGACGAAATTGGCTCTAATATTTTCTAAAATATACGACGCACTAGAATGAAATATTTATATAAATATAACGTAATAATATTTAAACAATATGGTTTAACTTTAGCTTCCTTTAACCTAATTAAAACTATCACAATTTATATTGAAAAAGGTAAGACTAAAATAAAATAAATAAAGTAAATATAAAAACATCTTCACGGAATTTCCAATTCAGGGGTAGACAGAGGTCTAGTCTAGACAACTAAGTCCCTTCGACCCAACTTCCACGTGTTATGGTTTTAACACTTGTCAAAAAAGTAAAATGGTTACACCGAAAACAACCAGTGCCCTGTACTCAAATAATTGGAAAGCGATGTGTGTTAAATATATAACAAATTGCCAGAGTACATAAGAAACCTCAATAATTTAAATAAGTTTAAAAAAATATTATGTATGTTTCTGAATGAGGAGAGTGTTTTACACGATAAATGAATTTTTAACATAAATTGGCAATTAAAAAATTATTGTATATTACGTATATACAAATAATAAGCAATTATGAATAATGTTCTTGACCTTTAAATAATATTGAACAGACAGAGGTGAATTCACCCTATATTGTAATAATTTTTGTTTTTACTGAATAAACTCGAATTCCTTTACTATTATATTTTGCATGATAATTAATCATAATAGCTGAATAGAGGATAATTGTTATAATGATCAACTTAAAAACCTATTCAAAGCAAATAAACACTTTGACTTTGAAGAAAGGTTCTCAAGTAGCGACCTTATACTAGCGAACGCGTTTTATGACGCATAAGATGACTTTTGCAGGAGACCGATGGATTCACGGGACCATTTTATGTGAAACGGTTTTGAGAATGTAAATAAAAAGTGTATTATAAAAGTGTAGATGGCTGCAAGTACAGCTATGAAAGCTGTAAATATATAAACATTGGTTGAGAAGTTAGAATTGCTTCCGATAAATACCGCCAACGTACTAAGAGGCATAAGTAAAAGAGAGAGATTTAAAATTACGACTAATGCGTGTAAAATACGACGGCTCGGTGATAAAAGCGTTGCCGCGGAACGGCAGAAGTCGCGGGTTCGAATCCTCACGTGTCATTTTTTATATTCTTTACTTTAATAACAATATCCAAGGTTTGCAAATATCCAAAATCCTTGGATTATGTGTGTGTAAAATAAAAGTTATTATTTGACATGCGCAGCTATAACTGCCATTTTGTTTTTAATTGAAAAAATTAAGATTACTATGGTCATCTGTTTTCAAATATTCAATTCTGAATAAATGTGAAAAGTTAAGGCGAAACAAAGTTCCAATAAGCAAATATCGGCTGTCAACTCAGTATTCAATTAAATATAGCATCAGTCTATTCAATTTCTATTTCTAAATAATAATAGCATAATAATTTTATATAGTTTCTTGTAGCAATGATTATTATTTCGACTTTCGATTCGTTAATTAAAGAAATAAAAGCGAGCGAAGCCGCGCTTAAAGCTAGTCTGTAATAATTACAGTAAGGAAAAACACCGTGGTTACAGATTGCTCAGTGCGACTCATACAGACGTTAAACAGCTTTAATGAAAATAAACGAAGTGACCGCTAAACAACTGTTCACATGTGTTCGACCAAAATCGAAACATTTAAAACATAAAGTAGACGGTTATTATTCCCTTGGATGTAATGAAGATGATTAATTGATCGTAAGGACTACCACACAAAAACCGTTTCTAAGTTACAAAAAGTTACAAAAGTTATTGCAATTCTGAACCTCGTTTAAGTTTTATTTCGTTTCTGATTTTATAAACTTTACTGAAAGTATGCCAATTATATTATGTATTATATTGTTTATATAATACATAATATAATTATTGTATACATAATATAATATTTGTCAATATAATATATATTGACAAATATTTATTGATATATTTTTTATGTTTGCTGTGCTTTTAAATCGTGAGTAAATAATAAAAATTTAAATATAAAGAAAGGAGTCACGATAGCCGAGTGGTTGGGTGAACGGAGTGCAAGTCAAGAGACCCGAGTGCGATCCCCAGGTGGCAGGCTCGTACCAATGGGTTTTTAAAAAACTTATGTACGATTATATCGTTGGCATGGACATAAAGACGACGACAGGCTTACCACCTGTCACGTTGGCCCGAAAATATCTTCGGTAGAAAGTGGGTCGAAGGGACTTAATTGTCTAGACTTGATCTCAGTCTACCCCTGCATTAGGAATTGTGTGAAGATATTTACATTTTTAATTAATTTTTTTGAATAAAGAAACCTTAACCATATTGCTGTGGTGGTATCGGCTTAAGAATATGCCACCCTTTTCCTTTCTTTCCTTTCTTCTCGGGGGTGTCGTAAGAGGCGACTAAGAGAAAGGCTTGACGATATCAATGGCGTCCGACAGATGGCGGGATAACCATCTCATAAAAAATACCAGATTGGTGAGCGTCTCAGGTTCAAGATGTCTAGTCCGCTTTCCGAGCGAGGCCTCGCTCAAAAGCGAGCGAGGGATTATTTTTTTATAGAAGAGGGAGGCAAACGAGCAGATGGCTCACGTGATGGTAAGTGATTACCACCCGCAATACCAAAGGCATAGCAGATGCGTTGCCGGCCTTAGAGTGCCCCCCTTCTCCCCCAATTCTGGGGGGAGGGGGGTGTGTGGGCCTCCGGTTACCTGCACTCACCAGACGAAACGCAGAAGTTTGTTAGACTTCTACTTCACGCCGGTATTCTGTGAGGTCGTGGTACTTCCCCGGTCGAGCCGGCCCATTCATTCATCAACAAAAGTTGATGCTTGACTCTACCACTGTATATTATGGCTAAAGAGAGGCCTATGTCCAGCAGTGGGACTATTACAGGCCGTTTTGTATATAACCATATTGGTGAATAGCATAGATTGTTTCATTACAATTACACTTATTTGAATTACACTTACTTTTGATAATGGCAGTGTTAAAATAACAGTTGTGTAAACCGACCTTAATTTCGGTAGGTCAAAACACAGATGCCCTTAGTGACAATGGTTTTGTTTTTACGAGTCTCATTTGAACATAAGGACGTCGCTTTTTAATTGCATGTATTCAACAATGAGGTATTCAGTGACCAGTGAGTAGAAGGGGTTAATTCAGGTATATTAGGTTAGGTACTTTTTTATAACTAAGATATCAATGATCGAACAGATGAGATTTTTTTTTTTTCAAAAACTATTGTATTCAAATTTTATCCTTCGGTTCAAAGTCACGATAGCCGAGTAGTAGGGTGGTTGAATTTCTTTTGAAGGGAACCGAATTCGATCCCCAGGTGGCAGGCTCGTACTAAGGGGTTTTTCATAAACTTTGATATATATCGTTGGCTTAGACATAAAGACGGCGGCGGGTTCACCGCCTGTCACATTATCCCTAAAATATCTTCGGTGGAAGGTGGGTCAACGCGATTTAATTGTCTAGACTAGATCTCTGTCTACCCTTGTATTGGGAATTGCGTGAAGGTATTTATTTATTTTATGTATTTAGAAATAGGGTATTCAGGGAAGTACAAAATTCAGGGATTTATTAGGTTAGGTATTTTTGATGCTATAGATGCTATAGATAAGCGGTTTCCATGAGAAGGTAGCTTAGCCTCTAATTCCGCAAAAAGTACCAAGGTGCTTAAAACATTGGGTAAGGCATTGAAACGTCTGAAGGGGTTATTCAGAGTAGGAACTCATGATGAAAGATTGTGTTTTAGTTGAGAGATGATGGTGGCTGACGAACTAGCTTCGTGTGGAAACTGGGTATAATCTACAGTGGGCTATTGATCGAATCAAAACAGATTACCATGATGATTTACGACCTCCGTGGACAAGTGGCATAAACAACGATTTTCAAGGTGTCGCTATCTTGAGATCCCGGGTTCGATTCCCGAAAAAAAACACTTTTACTACATTGTCTTGGTCCTGGTTGTTTGTGGTGCCTTCGTTGTTTCCGATTCCCATGCCTTAATTGCTTTAGCATCTTACATTGGGATCGGAGCAATGTATGTGATGTTGTCCCCTATATCTATGTATGTATGTGTATAAAAAGTATGTATGTATATATGTATGTATGTATCCATGTATGTATGTATTTGAATTTAAACTTTTACTTGTACTCACAAACAAACAGACAGGAACTTTAGTATCCCCAAGGTGATCCAATCAGTTGATAAGCTGCAGATGCTGGACAGTATGAAACCGAACGTCAGGGATAGTAGAAGCGTAAACCTACGCCCCTTCGTGTCAGAAATGTAGCCCCAGACGTAAGATACAAGAAGTATACCTGATAAAATAATAAAAACTTTTTAGAGATAAGCGACATACATGAAGACGGCGACGGGCTCACCACCTGTCATGTTGTCCCAAAATATCTTCGGTGGAAGATGGGTCGAAGGGACTTAATTCTAGACTAGAACTCTATATATTGGGAATTGCGTGATAAGCGACAGCTTCTGCTGTTACATGCTGGTCTGGGATAGGACCATCTTATTGCAGAATATTAGTGCGAAGTAGTAGTTTGAGTTTCTGTGTTATATCAGGTAATTGAGGTAACTGAAAGTCCACAACTCACCCATACCAACATCCAACTTCTTTAACTCCTACCTTTTCCCTTTACCAATTTCTTTCATAAAGATTTGCAACACAACCACAGTCAATTTAGTGTTTGCGGGTGTACTTTGGCGATGATAATTGTTTATAATCAGGTTAACAGATTGTTTGCAAGATAACACATGCCTCGAATATTGGAATATTGAAGAATTATCTCGGTCTTTTCAGTATAAATAATGAAATGGAATTTATCGTTGAATTTATTTATTGAATTATATCGTTGGCTTGGACATTAAGACGGCGACGGGCTCACTACCTGTAACTTGTCCCAAAAATATCTTTGGTGGAAGGTTGGTCGAAAAGATTTAATTGTCTAGACCTCTGTCTATAAGTCTGTATTGGGAAATAGCCTGAAGATTTTTTTAGTACAACTAACTTCTTATTTTTCAATATGTAAACCGAAACGGAAACTTCTGTCCTAGATCTCTTGTAGGCAGGTGGAAACGACTACGCAAAAAATGAAGTACTCGTTGTTTTTTTTTAAAGGATGAAAAACAATGAGCTGAGTTTTTTACCCCATAGGATAGGGGTTACTATTGCAAATGGATAGCAGCAAGGTTATAGATAGATAATAAGTTCAAGGTTAGATAGAGTACCACTCCCGGAGTCTAAGTCAACCTCTAGTTTCTAGGTAAGTTTGTCCGTAGTTATACTGCCTCTCTATACTTCACAAAGCTGAAAAAATATTTGTTTGAGGCAAAAATTGTATACTCTCGTTCGCCCCACCGACCTTGTTCCACCGGGAGGGATGAACGGGAATTTTAAGATTTGGTTACAGGCTAGTACTGTTCCAAGCGATGAATGTCTATAACCGTTAATTTCAGTCTTGGTTGTTTGGTTTGATCACTATCCTCTTTCCCTATTACTATCTATCTTTCCCTAGTTAAGAGTTCGGGCACTACTAACGTTACTGTCATGTGGTAGGACGGTAAGATCGAAGAAATGATTAAATGTGACTACATTCATGACTACATCCACATCCATTTGATGTAATGTCTCAGACACAAAATATACAACACTTTTAAATAGATGGCTCAGCTGTAACCAGTGCTCGACATATGCCTCACTTAATTGATGAAGTTTGTTAGAGTAAAGTGTATTATTTATAAGTTTTATATATCTGTTTTTTTTTTCTATTCAAATAAATTTTGTTTATATATGAAGTGTTTCTATGTATTATTTTCTGTTTATGTCTGTACTGGTGTTTTGTCTCATACATTACTGTAGTTCATATTATAAATTTATATCATATTATAAATCATACATTACTATAGTTCCTTCTTTATCCACTTATTTCAATCACTTTTTCCTTCATTCTTTTTAGTTTAGTTTTGTATATGATATCTATCTTTACAAAATTGTTAATATTTTTAAATAGTTATACATGTCAAATTGTATCCTCTTTTAAAAAAAATGCATGTTCCTATTCCCATGCTACCATCAGCCCAATATAGGATATAGACTGCGCTGAAAATCAGTGTTGCGGATATCTGTGATAAATGCTGAGCGGAGACATTTTTGCGTTTGAGCGTGCAGGCGATTCAAGTGCAATCTCAATGTGGTAGCCTCGCTCCATGTACATTTTTAAAAATTTTGTCGTTTAATTTGTATCGTTATTGTAGCATAAGAGTTTATCTCTCCTTTCCATTGATGATATAAGGCGACTCAGGAAAAAAGCCTTGTAAATAGTACGCAATACTTACCGACAGGTGGCGAAAAAACCACACCGAAAAATACCATTTTTTTTAAATCACACTTCATTACTAGTAGGCATCATGTATATTTCTACAATAGGACACAAATCGCAAAAATAATTGTGTTTATTTAGTATCACATTGCTTATGACTAACCTACAAAAGGTGTCGAAGTGAGGATTCCTTTCTGTGCCACCGTCAGCTCCAGATCGCAAGCCGCTGCCACCACCAGGCTGAACCCAAACAGGTCAGCGCCAATCGCCAGGAGAGATAAGGCACATGTTAACGATAGCAGAATATTGTAAATTCCATTACCTGGTAAAAAAAAATGGTATCACACCAGATTGTCAGTTAGCATTTCACGGAATCATGGCAAAACAATTTTTTTTTTCGATAACAACTCAACAATATTTGTTTGTTACGTCTTAACATTTCAATGTTTTTGACTATAAAAGAAGTCTTACAAATTAGCCTACAAAATCTGTTGGAGAAACAACAAAGTATGGACATTGTCTGCTTATCGGAAACATTTATTAGGTTAAGTGGAGAACGTAACATAATATAAATGGGCTTCGTTTAGCTAACTACTAGACTAAAACAAAGTACAGGATGAGTATGCATTTTAGTGGAAACAAAGTTACATTGATATACAGATAGGAACAACATTACATAGATTGCTCTGACCCCAAAGTAATTTACGCACTTGTATTAAAAAATCAGAAACAACGAAGGTAGCACAAACACCCAGACCCGAGAAAATGTAGAAAAAGTGTTATCTATGTCGACCCGACCGGGAATCGAACCCGGGACCTTAGAGCCAGTGACACCTTGAAAACCGGCGTATGCCACTCGTCCACGGAGGTTGTCGAAAGTTCACAAAAATATACAAAACTGGATGACTTGAGTTCCTAGTATGTATTTGAACAGTGACATACACTTATTTGTTCAAAAGTGTGTGGTTATTTTTATGTATAGAACATGTAACACAAATCCTCGTTTTATTCTAGATGAACACATAGCTTTGCTTCAAAGAAAACAGTCAAAGAAAAAAAGTTATAATTCTTGGAGACTTTAATATAGATGCATTAAAACCACTGAAATATTAATTGAGTTCAAGAGAATAATTGAAAACTATAACTACAATTTTCATATCAAAGAACCTACTATGCACTGAACAAATATTAAGTAATGTTTTCGAAGCGATTGAAAGGACTCTGTCGTTAGGATTATCGAAAAAAGATGACCTCATCACAAAATATTTTAAAGAAATAAGTAGACTTTTCTAGGCAACATTTAAAAAATAATATTATCTCACGCAACAGTGGAGGAAAGTGTTTGAAGAAACTGTCACCGATGTCTTTTAAGCTATTTTCACGACAACATAACTTTGGTTTTTTTTTAAATTATGCTTTGCAACCCGTATAATAAAACTAAATAGTAAATCGCGCAATGCTACATTGATCACTAAGGTATTAAATTATTAGGAAATTGACATTTAACTACAAATCTAGATCAAAAGACGTTAAAAGTAAATATAAGAGATATAATGAATTGCTTAGAAAATGCAGGTAAGTTACGCAAAATTTTGCTAACGAAGTATACGTACGAAACTAAGATAAAATAAAATAAGTAAATATTTTCACGCAATTCCCAATACAGGAGTAGACAGAGGTCTAGTCTAGACAATTAAGTCCCTTTTAGCCATCTTCCACCGAAGATATTTTCGGGACAACGTGACAGGTGGTAAGCCCGTCGCCGTCTTTATGCCCAAACCAACGATGTAATTCGTACATAAGTTTTTGAAAAACTCAATGGTACTGCCACCTGGGGATCGAACTCGGGTCTCTTGACTCGAAATTCCGACCAGCCAACCAGGCTGGTCCCGTATTCTTCTATAGGGAAGATTTGCCAAAATCGATGAAATAAAATTAAGCTAACTAAGCGTACTAAAATGACATATCAGTATTTCTTTGCTGATGTAAAATAAGTTAAAAGTTAGTAAAATCCCTAAAAATACTCAATCAGATGTAGTCATATAAATTCAATCACAATATTCTTTAAACAATTATTATTAATAAAATTTTGAAATACAACTATTTTTACAATTTTTCTATTCATCTTTCGACAAAATTTTTCTATTATTTTTTTCTGTACGTGCACCGATTTATGCCTGATGTGAAATAATGCATGCCAACTATGGAAAATGTTACATCTTAATGATTTCATTGATAACATCGATTACACACATTCAAGCAAGTAAGCTATGATTAAATGTCACGAAAACCAAGTAGTTGGGTGATCGTAATTCGTGTCAACAGACCTGAGTTCGATCCTAGGCCAAACTTATGTAAGATTTACATCGTTGGCTTGTCCATAAACACAACGACGGGCTCATCACATGTAACGTTATCCCAAACATGTCTTCGGTGGAAGATGGCTAAAAGGGACTTAATTGTCTATACTAGTTCTAGAAAATTAGTACCTACTGCAATAATTTGTACACCCACAGTAAATCAAAATATGTTAAAAGGTATATTTTAAAATTAAACTTTACTTTTAAGGTGACTCACAGGTGGTGAACACAATTAAGCACTAAATATTATTCATTATAACTATTCTCAAGCAATGCACAAACAAAAATACCTATTTTTAGTAGGACACTTTTTTATAACTATATTTCGAAATAACTTTTCTATCAAGTACATAAGAAAGACATCTATATTGTGTCGATTTAGGACCGTATAATACCATTTCATTGCGTGGGTATCATAAGAGGCGATTAAAGAAAAACCTCGTAAAAAGAAATTACCATAGATAGGTGGCGATAACCATCAAATACCAGACAAAACTTAGGAGGTAGACGGCCAAAAAACTTTTTTACGGCTTGGACAGCAAGATGGCGACGGGCTACCAACCAGTCGCGTTGTCCCAAAAATTGTCTTTGGTGGATCGTGTCGAAAGGTCTTAATTTTCTGGACCTCTGACTACCCCTGTATAGGCCATAGCGTGAAGTTAGGCAGACGGTGGCGGTGGTGACGGGCAGTCTAAGGCGTAAGGTTCGTTGACTCTGATTGACATTGCATACCGTGGTCTGATTAACTTGTTTATATAAAAGGTAATTGGTGAATCAACACCGCATCTACTCTTATTAAACCCACGAAGATGATAGGCGATACCGTAGTGATGTGTAAAACAAATAAATTATATTAATTGGACGCTTCAAACAAAAGCGTTAATTAATTGAATCAAGTGTTGCTGCGACATTACATTCAATTATGTTTCGTTCTATCTAAAACAAATAAAGATTTAATGGCTATACATTTGTTTAAGCGAGGTTTTGTTTTTAACATACATTTTATTTAGAAGTAGCTAGCCCCCGGGGCTTTGCCCGCAGTTTAACACTTAACGCGGAATCCTAATTATGTTTTAAAAAAAAGTAGCCTATGTTACTTCTAATAACATTAGCTGTCTGTCAGTTAAAGTTATGTTAAAATCGAGCCGAGATTAGCCGGAACAAATAGACAGACAGACAGATAAACATTGTAAAAAAATATTATTTTGTTGTATGTACCGTATATATATATATATTCATATACATGTAGTAAGTCACGATAGCCTAGTGGATGGGTGGTCGGAATTTCGAGTCCAGAGACCCAAGTTCGATCCCTAAGTGGCAGGCTCGTACCAATGGGTTTTTTCAAAAACCTATATAAGATTCATATCGTTGGCTTGGACATAAAGGCGGCGACGGGCTCACCACCTGTCACGTTGTCCCGAAATTATCTTCGGTGGAAGGTGGGTCAAAAGGACTTCATTGTCTAGACTAGACCTTTGTCTACCCTGTATTGGGAATTGCGTGAAGATATTTATTTATTTTTTATACATTTAGTAAAAAACGGTTATTCGATGAAACGGTTAAACGGTTATTCAATATTACAAACAGACACTTCAATTTTTTTGTATGTATAGATTGCACATCTTAGTCTGAAAGTGCACGTCCAGTGCACATGGAAAAGCACGTCCACGGGAACATTTATTATTACTCTATATCGCATAGTAGATTATAGGTTATATATATATATATATATATATATATATATGTATATATATATATATACATATATATATATATATATATATATATATATATATATATATATATATATATATATATATATATATATATATATATATATATATATATATATATATATATATATATATATATATATATATATATATATGATGTTTCAGGTATAAACATCCATACATCCAAATCATATCAAACTTATAGGCTAACAAATCTATAAAGACAAATGTATTACTTGTCCTGACTGACTGATTTATTACGGAGAGCCGCTAGGGCAAATTAAAATTTTGCCAATTATTGCCTTTTTTAATTTACATTATAAAAATACTTACGCACACACGTATCTCAGTGTTTTTTTTATATTTTTAGCCATAAATGAATGTTGTAAGTGTAGAAATTTAAATGATAATATTATTACTTTTAAAAGAAAAAGCATGAAATTCATAAATTATTCTGAATTTTGACCTCCTCCGACTATCTCCATGGTCAGGTCAATATAGAAAACACTTTCTTTACATTTTCGCGGGTCTTTGTGTACCTTCGTTAATTCTTATTCTATAATACAAGTGCTTAAGCTACTTACTATGGGATCAGAGCAACGTATGCTATGACGATTGTAGATTCGGATCTCGCTAGTTTAAATGGTGACAACCCTGCTTTTAAAGTTGATCTCTGGTCAATTGCAAAGAAAGAAAAGTCATAAAAAGAAAAGTCATAAAATTCCCATTTAGAAAGAACAAAAAAAGTAATAACACAAACATAAATTTAAAAGTTAATGTATAAAAATAAATACATATATAATTACATATATAAATACATATATAGACAGGGACAACATCACATACATTGCTGCGTTCCCAATGGAAGATGCTAAAGCACTTGAGGTATGGAAATAGGAAACAGCGAAGGCATCACAAAAACCCAGACCCGAGAATGTGTAGAAAAAGTGTGTTTGGGAATCGAACACGGAACCTCGAGATGGGGAGACCTTGAAAACCGGCGTTTACGCCACTCGTCCACGAAGGCCGTCATATTAATGCCGTGACTGTAAATATAAGACTCTAAAATCAATAATTGCCTCAATTGATATGGTTCAGAGACTAAGAGGATATTCAGTAACGAAAGTTGTGTCTATACTTCGTCTACTGGAGATATTATCCAGAATGTTCTTTGACTTTCTCTCTTGACGAAAGAAAGAATAAATAGATTTTCAAAAAAGAAAAGCACTTATTGAAAAAGCACTTAATGAATATTATGTAAAATGATATAATTATAATTGATATAATTTAATGACTCTGGGTCGACGGACCCACATTCAAATCTTTATCAATATGTATAACGTTAAGACTAAATGTAAAAAGTAAATAATAACAAAAACAAAATAAGTTCATTATCTAGCCATTGCTATACTAAAAGTTTAAGATCCATAATTACCTTTCAATTAAAGAAAACATAAGTACATACAATAATCTATCCCGGATTACGTTTATCTGATGTAATAATTTTATTTTCTCCCTCCTATATCATCTCTCCCAACCTATTAAATAACGGAAAACAATCTGTTATAGATTCCAATACACAAGTAGTACGAATTGTAATAATTGACGTATGAACATTTCTTCGAAACAATGAGAGGAACTTAAAAGCACAGCGACACAAAGGCGAAATCACAATTTATGCAATATTTTTTAAACTAACGTATCTTCTATCCAAGAGAATAACTACCAGTCTTTTCCAGGGCCTCGTCGAAAGGTAGCGGGTCTTCGTTCTTTGGGTTTTCGGTCACCATGGCGTCAAAGTTGCGCGTCCGCACGTACACTGAACGAAGTAATACTGAATAAAGCTGAATGTAGCAATTTCAAAGTCATTGTTGGGTGAAGCGCACAGTGAAATGAAAAGACGCTGCCGCGAATCTGTCGATAATTAGTGTAGTCTGTAGATAATTACACAGGCAATTATAAAAATATAAGTGAAATATCTTCCCTACACATCATTAATATGCAAATAATATGGGTGTCGTAAGAGGCGACAAAAGTCTACATTACATCATTGGCTACAGAGAGATAGCGGAATAACCAAAAAATACCAGACCAAAATTAGGCAGATCAGTGACGGCCAGCAGAGGTGCGAAGTATTTGTACTCCGCTCGCCAAGCGAGGTGGTAATAGCTAGCTGTTTCTTGCGGGAAACTGCGGTTCTACAGCCTTTTCATTGTTCTCAGAGAAAAATTCTAAAATTTTGCGCATACTTATTTACAGTTAATATTATGAGTACGTTTTAAATTAGTTTTATATTGAGCTGACAGTGACAGTGTCAAATGTACTTAGCATTTCGTTGTTTAGACAAATTAGCCTTGACAAAAGTAGTTCATCAACTTCTTGTGGTCTTCAATCAAAATAGAAAAAACAAATGACGTCATGAAATCAAATATTTGCGCAGTTCATACATGGCAGATTTCAAAAAGATAAGCATAGTATTCTATCTCATACTCGCTTACACTGAATACTGTAAAAGATTGTGTGTCACTTTTTAGTTGTGTAGTAGATTGTGTATTTTAGAAGTCTTCATTCCAAAAATTGTTTTGTCGTTTTTTGATCTCACTGTACGCTTCTTGTTTATTAACAAAAAGCGTGTATGAAAACAACGCTGTACACTGAAACAGACATAAATACCGCGTATCTAACATTGTGTAATCTACATTGGACTGTTTAAATTAGAATTCTTATATGTATTCTAATAAAAACATCATTGGATTAGACTCAAACGATTTCGGCGTGTGGTACATTTAGAAGTGGCGTTTTGCCAAATAGGAATGAAAAGTTAACACGAGGCCAAAATGAAAATGACGAAAACACTTCCACGTATCATATACGTAAAGAAATATGTATATTACATTATTTACAATAATCTTGCCGTGGTGACATTGACCGTGGTGGTATAAGCTTAAGAATATGCCAGCACCTTTCTTCTCGTGGATGACGTAAGAGGCGGCTAAGATGAAACCCTCTATAATATCAAAGGCTACTTATAGATGGCGGGGTAATCAACTTCAACCTCTCGATAAAATACCAGATCAATATAAACAAATGCGTGAAAGGCAGCAGCGTCTACGGTACGGATGTCTGGTACGAAGACCATCATTTCGCTTGCCGAGTGTGGTGATAATGGCAGACCCTACCACGGGAGAGGCCACCGTCGAGTAGTGGACTATAAAAGCCATTATCTATGGTATTTTATAGCAATCATATATGTATTACTTACGAAAATATGTACACGGCTATGATTTATGTAATCAAATCAGAAATAATAAATGAATTAAATAAGGATTTACAGGAAATTCTGACGTTGACTAAGAACAATAGTCGTATTCTTAATCCGACTAAAACTAAGTACTTGTTGTTATAATAATAAAATAAAATAAATAAATATTTACGCCTTTACCAATTCATGGGTATACAGGTCTAGACAATTAAGTCCTTCTGACCCCCTTTTCATCGAAGATATGTTTGGGATAACGTGACAGGTTGAGCCCGTGGCCGTCTTCATGTCCAAGCCAAAACGATATAAATCGTTTTTAAGTTTTTTTAAAAAACCCATTGGTACGAGCTTTGGGAATCGAACTCGGTTGTCTTAACTCGAATTCCGATCACCCAACCACTAGGCTATTGTGATTATCCTTATTGATAGGCTATAAAAATGGACTAATGTCAATTCCAACTCAGCGGACTGGATTCGCTCCCATGATTGTTGACATACCAATTGAGCCAGTGAGAAGGTTGGAATTTGGATCTGAACATAGATGCAGGGTTGCGTTTAGAGAATTTAGAACATGTAGCAGAATGCGTGCGAGCTAGTTTTCACAGATTAAAGACATAACACGATAGCCGAGTGGTTGGGTGGACGGAATTTCGAGTCGAGAGACCCGAGATCGATCTCCAGGTGGCAGGCTCGTACCAATGGGTTTTTCAAAAACTTATGTACGAATTAAATCGTTGGGGTAGCCGCACTCGGTTTTCGTAATAAATCCTCAGCGCGCACGTTAACAGAGCCACCGCGTTATTACTTACTTCACTACTTGCTACTTTATGGTACTTTTTCTTCTTCAGCCTTGGTTATAGCTCTCTCCCGGTCTTCTTGGCGCTCTCTCGTTACCAGCCGTCGTGCTTGTATAAACAAAATGTAGACATTTGAAAACGCATCTCTTGACCATTAATCTGGAGTCCAGTACACGTGTTCTCTAAAATAACTGAACCTTGAGTTTATGTATTCCTTCTAGGTTTGTAGATCTAAATGGCTTTAAATTTGCATCAGCCTAACGCCGTACTCACATTGTTTCCTCCAGCTTATAAAGAATGTTTCTTTTCTTCAAAAGCCGTTAGAAAACGATTTCTCAAAATTTTTGACACTACAAAGCGATCCTCCCGCGCCGTCGTGCAACTTAATCCGCCAGTACCTGGTCTTGGAACATTCGATCCAGTTTCATAGACGCTCTCACCGTCACACCCACAATTCTCGCATTATTTCGCTCACTGTGCGTTGATTGGCTCCTAGTACATTCTGCAGACCTCCGGTTGATTTCAGAACAATAATATGTACAAGACAAAGACACTATATAAATTTTTATTGCAAAATTAACAACAAAAGCAAAACAAGTATATTTTTCGGTTTTAAATTCAAAAACATAATAATAATAAACAATAAATAAATATCTTCACGCAATTCCCATTAGTCAGAAGTCTTGTCTAGATATTTAAGTCCCTTTAACCGACCTTCCACCGAAGATATTTTCGGGACAACGTGACAGGTGGCGAGCCCGTCGCCGTCTTTATGTCTAATCCAACGATATAATTCGTACATAAGTTTTGAAAAAGCCATTGGTACGAGTCTGCCATCCGGTGATCGAACTTGGGTGTCTTGACTCGAAGTTCAAAAGATTACAGCAGGGAAATATTACTTCCGATTTTCGAAACATTTTTCAATATCCTGCCTACGCTTAGTTTAAGCTTGAAGTATTACAGCCATGATGGTGTAATTTATAATACTGTTAGTTCCAGATATTACCCACCACAAAAAAGAAACAAAGGACCAAACCACAAAGATTACATCTATGTTATTAGTATAGATATAGATTAATGGTAGGCTTAATTGCCCCCTTGATACTTATACTGTAATTAAACATAATGTTTCCTAATGTTTGCAAACTTTTAAATGTATTTACGTATCAAATACACAATTATACCGTACCTTAGTACAGATGTACGATATAATTTTGCTATGTCTTTAAAAAAATATCTTCACGCAATTCCCAATACAGGGGTAGACAGAGGTATAGCCTAGATAATTAAGTCCCTTCGACCCATTTTTCACCGAAGACATTTTCGGGACAACGTGACAAGCGTGGTAAGCCTGTCGCCATCTTTATATCCAAGCCAACGATATAATTCCTACATAGGTTTTTGAAAAACCAATTGGTAAGAGTCTGCCGCCTGGGGATCGAACTCGGGTCTCTTGACCCGAAATTCGGCTATCGTGGTCGCTCATTTTATTTATTATTATGTTTCTTATAGATAGAAAGATGATGTTACATTCTTACATTGTAGCCACATCGCAGAATTTAGTAAAATTTTGTTATGCTAATTGAAACGTTCAAGTTACCTAATAATATCACCTTGTAGTATATTTAAGATCTTTAAAGAGCCGTGTACAGAAATAGAAAACGCGCGTTGAATTTTTAATTATTGTTTAAGACCTATTATGCCTACCTACTGACCCATTGATAAAAACTTCTTATGATAAATATGGAAGCAATCTTCGTAGCTACGGTAAAATGCTACAGTTCAGACAAACTGGTTCGGCGTGGCTATGGTGTAAAAATCAATTAACAAAAACATTTACTACATTAGCAGTCACGATAGGCGAGTGGTTGGGTGATCGGAACTCGAGTCAAGAGACCAGAGTTCGATCCCTAAGAGGTGTCGTACTCGTACCAATGAGTTTTTTCAAAGCATATGTACGATTTATATCTTTGGTTTTGACATAAAAGACGGCGACAGGCTCATTACCTGTCACGATACTCCAAAAATAAAGTTCGGTGAAATATGGCTCAAAAGGACTAACATCCTCTGGCAACCCCTGAATTGGGAAATGCTTGATGATACTTATACCGTGTGGTAACGGTTGCCACTTCCTTTCTTCCCGTGGGTGTCGTAAAAGGCGGCTAAGGGTTGTTAAGGGCCTTGAATATCTTTAAGGCATCCAATAGACGGCGGGATAACCATCTTTAAAAATATTAGACCAAAATAATGAGACCGAAGATGGGCAGCAGCGTCTAAAGTGCGTATACTTTAAGTGGACTTTAACAGGCCGTTATGTATGTATGTTATGATATACCAAACAAAATTTTCAAATTGACTTTTTATGTATATACCTTACACATGAAAAGTCAATTTGAAAATTTTGTCAATTTAAACGCCCGCAGGATATATGAAAACAAATAATAGTTCTTAACATTAGAATAAGTATTAGAAACTTTGTGAAGCGCATATTATCAAATTATTTTGTATAGAATAACAATAAAAAAACTTCGACATAAAGGATTTGTGTCTTTCGAAATGCGAATTTTCACGGCCGTCTGTCATATTATCTCATCGAATCAAGCTCCCACATTTATGCATTGCATTGGGCGTCGCAGATAATATGCTATTCAGACATTACGTATGAAATTCGATTTGGTCGATATAGAAGACATAGTATTATGTAACGTTACGCTTTATAGACTTTTCTGTCATAAGACAATTAGACTTAGAAACAGACATTTCCGTGAAAACATGTCGTACCGTCTGATTCTGCATAAATCGGCCGTCAGAATAACTAAGAGGTAAGGGATACTATGTAACACTGGGGAATTTTAGTACACTATTAACTCTTTTAACAGTTACTACTGTTAAAAGAGTTAATAGCCACGCATCAACTTTTGTTGTTGCATGCATGGGCCGGCTCGACCGGGAAAGTATTCCGGCACCCCATACCACGCTTGCCGTAGATGTCTGCAATATCAGGGGACTCCACTGTAATCTTGATGCCGTCCACTACCATCTGGAGACGGCAAAGCCGGCCTTGCTCTTTCTTACCGAGACGTTGATATCCTCCTCCAAATGGCTGCAGATTCCGTGCAACAGCAGATCCCATCCGCAGGGATCGTGGTACTCGGCGACTTTAACGCCCACCACGCCGAATGGCTACGATCTCGAACCACTGATCATGCGGGGAGATCTGTTTTTGACTTTACCTTAGCATATGATCTGACACAACTGGTTACTTTGCCAACGCGGGTTCCAGATGTCGAAGATCGTACACCTTCCTTGCTAGATTTTCTGCTGACCTCTAATCCGGACGGCTATGTGGTCTCCGTCGATGCCCCTTTGGGTTCATCGGTTCACTGCCTGATTCGGAGTAAAGTGCCTATCATGTGCCCATTGCGGTTGCGATATGCAAGCTGCGTGTGGCACGACAGGTCGGCAGATTAGGATGGATGCGATCTTTCTTTGCATCCTACCCATGGGGGGAGGTATGCTTCTCGCTGGATAGTCCCGACGCTGTTGCAGATTCCGACACTGATGTGGAGCTTCAAGGAATGGGACAATTTGTTCTTTCCTCTGGTGCGCCCATCGGTAGGAGTGCTTTTCGCACTGAGCTCTGAAAAGACTAGATCTTTTCAGAGCTCAGTGCGAAAAGCACTCCTCTCCTAGATATCCAGATGTCGAGTAGGCGCGATGGTATCCCCCCTATTGTGCTGAGGATGTGTTCCCAGAGTTGGCCCCGGTTCTAACGCGTCTTTTTCGGTACCCCAACTCTCAAGGCGTCGTCCCAATGACTTGGAAGACAGCTTTGGTGCACCCGATCCCAGCTCTTGAGGTACTTAGAGGAGCACCAGTTGTTTAGTCAGCACGCCAGTATGGCTTCCGTCGGGGTCGCTCAGCTGGTGATCTTCTTTTGTACTTCACTCATCGATGTGCGGAGGCAGTATAGAGCAAGGGGGAGGCCCTGTCAGTTAGTTTGGACATAGCAAAAACCTTTTATCGGGTGTGGCCCAAAGCGCTTCTCTCGAAGCTTTTTGCAATTGGGTCACTAGTTTTCTCACAGACCGGAGCATCAAGGTCGTAGTTGACGGTGCATGCTCGGACTCCAAGTCTGTGAACCCGAGTTCGATCTCCAGGCGACAGGCTCGTACCAATGGGTTTTTCAAAAACTTATGTACGAATTATAACGTTGGCTTGGAGGAGTTTGTTAGGCTGCGCTCTGGCTGACCTCCGCGGCCAAAATTTGTTTGGAGCCGGAGCCTATTGCTTGCTCCTGCATCCGCCTTTCTGAAGCTATGGGCTTCGGGTGGCTGGCTGTGTTGCGACTTGGAAGTTCTTTGCCCACATATGTTCTAGCGCGTCTAGCCTGGAAGGACAGGCAAGACATGCTTTCTCATTGATGCGATAGCACAGGACGGCCAGTGAGGTTGGGACAGGACAGGCGCGGATGTGACAGAACAGCTATGCCGGTACGGCTCTACGTTACGTTTACCCACGTATAAAAAGTTTCCAGAGGTTTCATCTCGGTATTTGTTGTTGGCTTTTGAAGGGAAGGTCTACAGTAAGAAAAGCGTAGGTTTTTTTATAGAAAAAGGAGGCAAACGAGCAGATGGCTCACGTGATGGTAAGTGATTACCGCCACCCATAAACACCCGCAATACCAGACGCATAGCAGATGCGTTGCCAACCTTAGAGTGCCCCCCCCCCCAGAATTGGGGGAGCGGGGTATGTGGGCCTCCGGTTACCTACACTCACCAGACGAAACGCAGAAGTTTGTTAGACTTCTACTTCACGCCGGTATTCTGTGTGGTTGTGGTACTTCCCCGGTCGAGCCGGCCCATTCATGCAACAACAAAAGCTGATGCGTAGCTCTACCACAAATTAAAGGTTTCAACGACTTTGGAAGGAAAACCCACGAAGGTCGTGAAAACCTACGCTTTTCTTCTAGTGTGTTTACGCCGGTTTTCATATATTGCTTTATAGGTTTGCGGATCAATACAAAAAACAGTTTTTAAACACTTACTTTCTCTCAAAAATTTGTCCAATACACGCGCAATATTGGAAATTTTTATTTAACGCCTGTAGAAATTAAATAGCAATCAAGTTTAAAAGGAAGTTGCAGAATCTTTTTTTAATAACAATGACTATAAATTGTAACCTAAAAAGTTTGGCTAAGACTGTTAAACATAAGGCTAATGTCATAACATTAGCCTTATGTTTAATGTGCATACACGTTTATGAAATACATTGGTAGCTGTGGTGGTGCATTACCACAACTACCCAGGCACTAAACTCGACACCAGGTACCATAACACTACCACCGATAACTATACGATACTACACGACTACTACTTTAATACAAATAAATATAAATAAATATCTTCACGCAATTTCCAATACAGGGGTAGACAGAGGTCTAGTCTAGACAATTAAGCCCCTTTGACCCACCTTCCACCGAAAATATTTTCGGGACAACGTGACAGGTCTTGAGTCCGTGGCCGTCTTTATGTCCAAGCCAACAATATAATTCGTACATAAGTTTTGTTTTAAACCTATTGGTACGAGGCTGTCACAGGGGATTGAACTCGGGTCTCTTGACTCCAAATTCCGACCACCCTACCACTCGGCTACTCGGCGTGACTTTTTCACTTATTACTTTATTACTTTAATACAAATAAAATAAAATTGCATTTTTATGCTTGTTTTAGTTACACGTTGAAAATTATTGCGTAGTTTCTTTTCCTAAAAAAAGAACATTTGGTGGCACAAAACCTAGCAAGAGAGCGCCTCATAACCCAACCTATGCACAATGTATATAGATAAAAAGTTATATATTTTTTTTACAATTTACCATTTTTCAGTTAACACATTATATTACTCACTTACTTAATAGGATAGCTATAGAGAGAATTTGTCAAAACCGTCACGCATGGCAAGCGGATTGGCGATCGCATTATCAGACACTTCCAGTTTTATTTGTGTTCTCTGTATGTACATAAGCTATTGAATGAATGAGTATACCACCAGTGACTCAAATAAACAAAAAAAAATTATGTGTGCGATTCACACACGATAGAAGTGAAACTTCAGTAAATCAACAAAAGAATGAGATGAATACATGTAATTTAAACTTAATTTAACTTAAATTATAACAAGAGTAGAACAATTACAAAGTTTATTTATAAAATAGTATGTATATTTCTGTCTCATTCTTTCTTTTACTGCGTCATCGTACACATTTTTGTATTTGTGTCTCTTACCTGTCGCTTTTTCCGTTGCATCCGGTTTCAAATCACAACGATTCTGAAGAAGTTTCACTTCAATAGCAAAAATAGCAAAAAATAGTTCGGTCAGAAATTAAGTGACGTACCTGAATCTGTTTGAAGACTTTATTGCTTTACGATCAGAAATTATCTGCTAAAATTGTTAGCTGACAACGATAATAAATAAATAAATAATCAAGAATAAATAAATAATGAACAAATAAATAAATAAAACTTACGAGTACATTAGTTTTGATTCATTCTCATTTAAAGATGGGAAAAGGTAAACTAAACATATATTATACTATGATTTGTGTGGTGAAATGAACGCAAAGCTATCCGTAGAGGAAAAATAATTAATCATTTTCAAGGATTGGCCCTTATTAACCTTAGATTTTAACAAACGACGAGATTTACAAGAATAACTTATCATAGTATATGAAGCGAAGATATGTATGAATTATATCGTTAGCTTGGACATAAAGAAGGCGACGGGCTCACTACCTGATACGTTGTCCCTAAAATTGTCTTCGGTGGAAGTTGGGTCGAAAGGACTTAATTGTCTAGATAAGACCTCTGTCTACCCCTGTATTGCGAATGGCGTGAAGAAATTTTTCTATTAATAAATATATTGTGTAATTCCATATTCAAATAGATGGCTTATGACAATTCTGAGCTGTCTTATAAATACATTCTTTGTTGTAATTGTATTCTTTGTTTATTTGTATGTCATATATCCTTTTTAAACTTAGTTTACTAATGTACAGGTTTAAGATAATTGTCAATTTTGATTTTCGAACTATCAACACTGCACACAATTACGTTTGCGTGCGTACTGACGCAATTGCAACGTACTACGTGCCAAATATATGTCAAATGGAGACGTTTTGTGGTCAATGCCCCACTCCCACGTAAGAATCGGTTTGATCGTCAATTAAGTGTTTTAATCAGAACTTCCTTGGCCATTATTAAATAACAAGCTTCGTTATATATGGTGATGAACGGAGAATATTACCTAAGAGTTACGTGAATGTTTATCTTTAAGGGTGATGTTTATAAATTTCTACAACCACACTAACTTAAAACTTAATAAATCAATAGCTTCAGGACCTGTTGCGCTTGTGGGACCAAGTTTTGGTTTGTGCAAATAGATGGCACTATAATACAATTTATATAAATATTTATTTAATTTTTTTTTGTCGTAAATTTAAGTAAATTTTCCGAGTGATGACGCCTGTCTAGTTAATATTGGAATATGAAATACTAAGTAAGTTCAAAATATTTTTTTTTTAATATTTTGCAATTCCAGTGTCATTATTATATCACTTACCATAATCACATGCTCACATTCGGATCCACACATTGACAGTCATTCGTCAATAGCGTTAATAGCAATCTTCGGATTTACTGACTCTCCGACATACAACTCCAATTAAAACACTATGTCATCTAGTTTTCGTATTTACATAAAGCTTCCGGGTGTGTCAACCTTTGTACATAAATACGTACATAGATAGAGACAACATCACATACATTGCTCTGATCCCAATGTAAGATGCTAAAGCACTTGTAATATGGAATCAGAAACAACGAAGGCACCACAAACACCCAGACCCGAGAAAAAGTAGAAAAGTTTCTACATAGACCCGACCGGGAGGCGAACCCGGGATACGTCACTCGTCCACGGACGTCGTCCATGGAGGATTGTGTATTGATTGTTAACCTCAATTAGAACATAATCGAATGTCTGAATTGCCGTGATTCAGTAACACAGAAGACATCAAATTACGCCAACTGAAATGAGGCAACATATTCATCCTATCCTGAATTAAGTGAATTTACGTTATTAAATTAAAGAGATTTTTTTTTTAAATTTCAACTGACGATCCGTGCCAACGCTCTTACCTGAAATTTTAAAAACATTTTTTCTCTTTAATTAAATCACATGAAAGTTCAGCATAAATATGCTTTAAAAATCAATAAAATTGCGTAATAAGTTAATTTACATTTGACAGTCCCAAAGTAAAGGGTTTTAACTTATTTGATGTAAAATTATTATTTTTTTGTATCGTCTTCGGTGGAAATGGGTCGAAAGGATATAATTACCTCTGTTTACCCCTATACTAGTATAGCGTGAAGAATTTTTTATTACAAACAGAGAAAAATAAATTAACTTAGACTTTAATTCGTCTTTATTTGAGACATAACTACACTCCGAATTTTCAGTTTCTCGCATGAAAATCTTATCACTCCGAACCCATACAATCTAGAGCCCAATTCTTTAGCGTAAGCCCTTGATGCAGCATGAAGATCCTTGTTGTCAGCTGTTAGGTCTAGCTCTAGGCAGTTAAGTCCTTTCTACCCACCTTCCACCGAAGATATTTTCGTAACAACGTAACAGGTGGTGAGCCCGTCGCCGTCTTTGTGTCAAGCCAACGATATAATTCGTACATAAGTTTTTGAAAAACCCATTGGTACCAAGCTGCTACCTGGGGATGAAACTCGGGTCTCTGGACTCGAAATTCCGACCACCCAACCACTCGGCTATCGAAACATTTCAAATAAGGATTTTTGTGTTCATTAGATTTTCTGTATTATTTTCCGGTAAACAATGCCACTCAACATTAGAAGACCGAGCAAATTGATCCATCATATTAAAATTATTTTAAAGGTACTAACAGAAACTTTAAATTTTTCACTATTAGTTTCAAAATTTTTATTTAACTTTTCTGTTCGATCTTCGAAAAGAACGATCTTTTCATTTCTTCGAAAATTTTTCTTATAAAATGTCATTGACTCCTGGATTGATGCAACCTGATCCTTGATCAATTGTAACTTCAGACCATAAAAACCCAAGTAAGTCTAATCTTAAGAACGTTTTTAATATTTAACATATTTTCCATGTAACATTACTACAGTCACTAGTGTCTTCTGTGTTTTCGTAGCAATCTAATTCTTTTAAGCCTCTAATCAGACTATCCGAATTATTATTTTTATGCTGCTTATTGCGAAATTCTTGGAATTTCCACCCTTATTTATTCTCGTTGTTTTAAGAATAAATCGTTTAAAGGACACGTTTGCGCTTTCAATTCACGACTCTTTATAGCATTCAGACAGCCTGCATAAGAAGTTCCTATCAAGTCATAATACGATACTATTTTACAAATATAAAATTATCAAAGTACCAATAATAATTTAATTTATTTAAACTTTTATGCACAAAGTACATGAGGGCGGACTTAATGCCTGAAGGCATTCTCTCCCAGTCAACCATTAGGCTGTCTACCCGAGCATAATTAAACAGATCGATGATGGGCAGCAGCGTCTCAGGTTCGCACTTGCGATTGGTGCAGGTATTGTAATCGCTTAACAAGCATTGCTATTATAGCCTTTAAGGTTTATTCCCTTCACTGGATTTTGGTACGTCACTATGTATTTAAGCTAAAGAATTTGTATAATGAAATCCGAAACAAAGATGGAGTCACAAACACCCAGACCAATCAGAATAGGCAATGTAGAAAAAGTGTATTTTCTACACTGAACCGGGAATCAGACCCGGTACCTCAGACCTAACGACAACATGAAAGCAGGTGTCCATGTATATCTGCATGTATTTGTATATAAACAAAGACTAACACTTTCTATTCAGTATAGCATATATGAATAATTTATTTGCATTTTCCATTTATCAAATTGGGTTATATTATCATGATAGTTATTTGATAACCCTATGTGATAAAAGATATTACTTTGTTGCAAACATTCGACACACGGTGTCTAGTTGCTACGAGTATAGTAACTGATTAATTCTAATTAAAGAGACTGTCACACCCCTTTCTTAGATAAGGTTTATGATACGACTATGTCAGTAAAATGCCTTGAAAATAACAATGGTTAGCGTCAGACGGTGCGATATCCAAGTGTCTGGGGAAATAATAAATAATAATTAAATATTTACAATCACGTTTCACGATAAACGAGTGGTTGGGTGATCGGAATTCGTGTGAAGAGACCCGAGTTGACCCCCGCGGCTCGTACCAATGGACTTTTTTCAAAACCTATGTACGATTCATATCGTAGGCCTGCACATAATGACGGTGGCGGGCTCATCACCAGTCACGCTGTCTCAAAAATATCTTTGGTGGAAGGTGGATCGAATGGCCTTAGAAGTTTGGATTTCTGTCTATCAGTGTAGTTTACTCGCTCGCGTTGGCCCAACCAACGTCGGGTGCAATGTAAATCGAAAGGACTGGACAATCCAGACCTCGATCTACTAAGTATTAAGAAAATGTGTCAAAATACACGAACCAAATAATAAGACTAGGAACGTGATGATAATTATACATCACGCAGCACGCCTAATGATAAATAAAATGCTAATGATCGATAAGACCCAAATAATATACCTCAATTAATTGATAGTATTGACCCAATGACCTTAAATGCACGCCTATGTTTGGAATACAGAAATCACAATTTAAAGTTTAGTGCAGTGAAACAGCAAAACTGTCGTAAGGAAGGATTTGGCACAATCGTAACGATTGGTTTACAGATTGGCGATCACAGCACAAGACGCCTTGTACCTTATATGCTGCTCTGTTTTTCGTTATTCCGCCATGTATCGAAGAATTTCTTTCTCCAAAAATAATAATTTTAATGTTTATTAAGAAATTATTAGAAACTGAACGAAACACTAATATGTATATTAATGAAAATCTTGTGAGTATCGGAAATGTATAATAAATTTTATAACAAAAAAAAAATTTATTTGGACGTTGCGTTCTTTACACTTTTTAGAAAGCGGTATAGTTGAACTCCCTTAATCTTTCAAATCTGAGTTATTTATTCTTCTATTACATATATTTATTACAAATATATATAACCTATATATGTGTAATAACATCTATTTATAAAATATTCATATATGAATGTGTATAAAATATATGGAAGAATATCCAAATTAGGATACATTTTGAGTAAGGGAAGAATATAATATTTTACTCTCATTGTCAATTATCTTAAGCAATGTTAAGTATTTATAATTTAACAGTGTTGTACGTTTCTCTTGTGCTATTTGTTATTTAGTTTATTATTCACAGTATTTTAGTTTAGTTATTGCCCATATCTATATTCCCTACTCTTGATGGGGTTTGACAACCGTGTTATAACGACTACATCTAAATTTGTATAATTGTAAGGCAAGCATTTTGTTCTTGTTTCGAAAGCTTCCAATTAATGGAGTTAGTTTAGATCATACATAATATAACTGTGCTTTAAATGTTAATTTACTATCTAATATAAGGCCCATATAATATCTAATAAAAGTCACGATAGCCGAGTGGTTGGGTGGACGGAATTTCGAGTCAAGAGACCCGAGTTCGATCCCCTGGTGGCAGGCTCGTACCAATGGGTTTTTCAAAAACTTATGTACGAATTATATCGGTGGCTTAGAAATAAAGATGTCGACGGGCTCATCTGTCACGTTGTCCCGAAAATATCTTCGGTGGGTCGAAGGGACTTAATTGTCTACCCCTGTATTGGGAATGGCGTGAAGATATTTATATTTATTTATTATTATTTATATCTAAAATTTTTAAGGCAAGCTTTTTTTGGTTTTTTTCGTAAGCTTCCAATTAATGGGGATATTCTTGATCATACATAATCTGTGCTTTAAATGTTAATTTGCTATGTAATATAAGGCCCAAACATTTGCATTCGTGTGATTTTCGATTGTAAACGAAGATATTTTTTTTGCATTTAAATATAATATGATATATTTTATTTATATTTTAATACAGTTACATTGCGGAATTTCATAAATTTAAAATAGCAATGGGCCTAACATCGTTCCCTGTCGTATCCTATATGAGAAATTTATAGGTTAACTTTTACATTTTCCTTTCTTAACAAGAGCTTATCTATTTGTAAAATTGGACTCTGAATAATTATAAACACTTAAAGCGATCCCAATATTGTTTCAACATGTGGAATAAAATATTATAGAGTACTGAGTCGTAGGCCTTTTTAAGGTTTATGTATACTCCAAGCACTTATTATTTGTCTGTATGCTTGAGGTTTATTAAAAAATAAAGAATTATTAAATGGATGGTTTTTTATTTATTTATTTATGGTTTATTAGACATGAATGCTTTATTAGCCATGTTGAATTATTAGACAGATGGTTTTTCCTTTTTTTATACGTGGCGTATATACCGCATATTGGCAGGGCCACGGAAACGCTCCCGCGCTCTCGCTCACCCGCGCTGGCCGCCCAAGGCACCTCCTCCTCGAAAGAGAGCGTGTCCTCTCTGTCTACCATCAGGCTAGACGCGCCGGAACACAGACATATTTACCTCCTTGGCCTCCAAACCCACGTGGCAACTCTCCGAGTCCGCCACCCGAAGGCCACAGGGCTCAGGAAGGCTTGACCTAGCTTCCGTCTCTTCCGCCACAACTCCACCTCGGCAGCAGACACTCCCTCCACAGCCCATCAACAAGCATCCGAAGTGGGCTGACCAAGCCCACTTAAAGCGCCACCTCGGGCTGGCCATTCCCCGCAGTTATGCCGGCCATGTGGGTTCTTGGTTCACCGTGGGTGTTTCAACCACGGTTCTTAAGCCCCACCGCCACGACAAGGCACGAACCCGTTCGGGGGTAAGTTGGTTCTTCCCTGAGAACTTTTTCAACACCCATTGAAAGAAAGGGAGTGGAGTTTTCTAATACCGTAACAATAATAAATTTAATCCAAAAAACTATATCCGAAATACTTCACGAAACTTGTCTTTACCGAAAATGATGTAGCTTAATGAATTTTATTATGCTGTTTTGTTATATTGGGGTTCCGGAGAGAGACACGTATAACTATGTATAACCACGCAAAAAATTTGAACAATGGTTCGAATCCTAGACTATTCAATGCGAAAAACCAGTTTTTCTACATTGTCTCGGGTTGGGTGTTTGTGGTAGCTTCATTGTTTCTGATTCCATAACAGCTACTTACTTTGGAATCGAAGCAGTGTAAGTGATGTTCGTCCTATATATGTATGTATATCTCTGTAGTGTAACTGGCATTTTACTTTATTTTCAAACCAAACAGTTATTAATTCAGTTTACAATGACAGACTGTCACATTCCTAAGAATAAAACGAAAATATCTTTAAAAAATTTCGCCAAAATAAATGTTTACTCTGATCAAATGTAACAAGATTAAATCGATTGGTAAACATGCAATGTTAAATAAGATAGCATTATCACTGACTTTTACACCAAATTAGGTACATTATAAGATTATTATTTCATTTATACATGTTTTCTCAGGGTAATGTAAGTATTTTGTAAAATAAGTATGTTTGCTTACTTGCTAATACCTACTGTAAGTAAAATATAATAAAAATATTATTTATAAATGGATTTTCTTACTCATTACACCTATGTATCTTAACTTGGAATGTAAAACTCTTTCGAAATACAAAATAGTGGCCAAATCGTTACAGTAAAATTAGAGATACATAATTACAAGATAATTGATACACGATTAGCTCATGTAAAATAATAAGAATTAGTATTTTAAAAGTTCTTAGATTTTATAATTTGGCGTCGAATTTAATTATTATAAGAAGCAAGTCGCGTCAAAGTCACGATAGCCGAGTAGTTGGGTAATCGGAATTCGTGTCAAGAGATCCGAGTACGATCCCGGGTGGTAGGCAGGTACCAATGACCTTTGACAAACCTATGTTGACACGGACATAAAGACGACTACAACTCTCCACCTATAATATTGTCCCAAAAACTGTATTCGGTGAATAGTGGGTCGAAAGGACTTAATTGTCTAAACCTTTGTCTATCTCAGTGTTGGGAATGGCGTGAAAATATTTATAAAAGTAAAAGTGTGATGCAAAATCTGGAGGTGCAGAAGTAGCCCTGGTAAACACAGAATACACAGGATGCTACAACCTTTTACTTATAAAAGAAGAAAAGAAGACTTATCTCGGTAGTCGAGTCGTAGGGAGATCGGAATTTTGAGTCAAGAGACCCGAGTTCGATCCCCAGATGGCTGGCTCGTACCAAAGGGTTTTCCAAAAACCTCTGTACGTAATATATCGTAGGCTTGGACATAAAGACGGCGACAGATTCACCACCTATCACATTGTCCCAAAACTAAAAGGAGTAATTATTAAAGTAAAATTGTAATGCAATATCTGGAAGAGAAGTGTCCTTGGTAAACACAGAATACGCAGCATACAGCCTTTACTTAGACGAGGTTTAAGGACTAGGTTGCACCACAAGAGGTGAGGTTGCGTTGTCTCTCTTGTTGTTACTGCTATATACGTAGGTTAAACGATATTTGACAAACAGATCGACATAAGATTCGTTTCGATTCGTTAGCACGAAGAAAACTCCGGAAAAATCGAATATTTAAACATTGATCTTTCGAAAATCGATTTACAATTACGTATCTTACAAGTTTTAGGGACCTGTCTAGAATTTGCTCAAGTCAGAAAAATCGTCTGCTCGTATAACTCACGATAGCTGAGTGGGTGGTCGGAATTTCGAGTCAAGAGAACCGAGTTCGATCCCCAGGTGGCGGGCACGTACCAATGGGCTTTTCTAAAACCTATGTACGAATTACATCGTTGGCTTGGACATAAAGACGGCGACAGGTTCACCACCTGTCACGTTGTCCCGCAAAAATATCTTCGGTGGAACGTGGGTCGTAGGGACTTAATTGTCTAGACTAGACCTCTGTCTACCCCTGTATTGGGAATTGCGTGAAGATACTTTATTTAATCAGAAAAATCATCAAAATACTACGAAAAATGCGAGAGGAATGCACTTTGTACTACATACATACAAGTAAGCATGATAACGTTTTTTATAACAATCTATGGTACTCTGGAAACTGCTTAACAAAGGTTTGGATTGATTTTGATGATTCTTACGTCCAAAGTTTTATGTTAATCCTGCGAGTGTTACTAATAAGATGACCGTAATATTTTTTAATTTTTACTTAAATACGTTGTAGAATATTTTATCTTCACGCAATTTCCTATACAGGTAGGCAGATATCTAGAAAATGACGTCATTTCAACTCCACCGAAGCTTATTTGGGATATTGTGACAGGTGGTATGCCAATCGGCTCTGAGTGCTAACGCTTTTTTTTACTTTTGCTATTACACTCTTGTAATTGTACTCTGAACTCCGTGCTGTGGCTGGAACTCGAGTACCTGGGTATGAAGTACGCATATGGAAATATGATAAATATATCTTAATACGAATATATTATAGTAATTTTTGCCTCATTAGAGCTGACAATGGATCTTGAAAATTCTATTGGCTTTTGTCTCATTTTAGTATTCCTTTTTCATTTTGATCCAATATTTGAAAACAAAGAAGCAAAAGGAATATTCCTACAAAAGTAGTATCTAAATGAAAAATGTTCTAGACTTTACGTACGTATTCCAGCATCCATGTTTGCTATGTGCATTTGTTCATAATGTCTTGTAAACAATGAAGCAGTTAATATTACCTTATCGTAATATTTATGCCTTCTTTTAGATTTTATTTTGTTTATATATGTATAATTTAGTTTAGCCACGTCATATTTATAGCATATCTTTAAGAATGACTGTATTAAAATAGTTAAGGCTGTGACTATGGTGTATCTTGAGAATATGCTACTTCCTTCCCTCCCATAGACATCGTATGGATGAGGAAAGGATAACATAGAAAACCGTAATATCAACTAAACCTGGTGATGTAAAAGCAGATCTAAGATGACTCGAATTTAAAAATTTGCCTCCATCTCTTCCACCTCGTGGATAAGACGACAAAGGGAGAAGAAAAATAACAGATACCGACGCATGTTGAGATACATACATACATACATACATACATAATGGCTATTAAAGTCCACTGCAGGACATAGGCCTCTCCCATAGGTAGGATTTGCCATAATCGCCACCCTTGGTTAGCGGATTGGCGATCGCAGTATCAGACGCTTCGCACCTTAGAGGCTGCTATCTTCGATCTGACTGATGATTATTTTGGTATGATAATTTTATATATATATATCCCGCGATCCATCGGTCGCCATAACGATTTTCAAGGCTGTTTCCCTTAGTCGCCTCTTACATCACCCACGGGAAGACAGGGAGTGGCAATATTCTTACACCGTTACCACACGGCTACAAGGTGGGATAGTCATGTCGAAATATGACAGATATAAGATTATCAGATGGGCAACAGGGTCAGAGTTACGAAGCATCTGATACTGCGGTCTGTAATCAGCTTGCTTCGTAAATCTTAACAGGATAGGCATAGGTCCTGCAGTGGACCTTGATGTGCATGTATGTATGTAAAACAATTAAACTAAACCAAACTAAACTATACCAAAACAAAAGCTAAAACTAAAACTAAACTAAAATTACTTTTTGCAGGCTGAAAGACATCAATCACGTAATCTTTAGTATGAAGCCATAAAAGGTGAGGTTGAATTGTAAACTTCATTCAGTATGAAAGCACGAAGTCAAGGAGGTTTGAAAATTAAAAGTATTTGGGTCAAGTTAGAGGAATTGTCTTCGTATAGATTCATGAAGAACTCTTTCTGTCTAGATGTTACTGCCAAAGAGTTATATTATTTATTATTATATAATTAGTATAGAGTTATGTTATATAATTATTACTGCATATTTTGATTGCATATAAATTGTTAGAATAAAACATAGTTATATATTAGAAGTGTAACCAACCCAGTTTTTTGTAAGCAACCCAGATTGCTAAAAAAGTTTACATATAGGACTAAAACGATGTATACAGTTCTACAATTTGCGACTTACAAGGAAATGCACCACGCAAAAAAAAATCATGGATGCAATGAAACCAAACTATAGTAAATATTTTTTCTTAACAAATTTGATGAGCAGCCAAACAATTCCATATTCGAGTACTTTGGTTGAGTTTGTACTAACAAAAAAGTCCGCACGAATGAGTTTAATTTTAGAATTGTGTAGTGCGTCCAGTTACGTAGTAAGAATATACCACCCCGTTTCTTCTCATGGGTTTAGTAAGAGACTGAGACTAAGGGAAAAGCCTTGAAGATGCCATAGGCTACCGACAGATGGCGAGATAAATATTCTAGATATTTATCTCGCCATCTGAAAGGCTAGACCAAAATTCAAAAGACCGGTGACGAGCAGCAGCGTCTATGGTGCGGCGTGTCCAGTGCTGCAATCGCCAATCTGCTTGTAGAGCGCTGCAGTGGACTTTTACAGGCCGTTGGTATGCTTATTATGTACACTTTGTATGCATAGTAAGAAAGTGACTGAGCCACTGAGTGGCATTGTCCAAAAATAAGCTCATATGACGTGTGGGTCGAAAGGCACAGGTTAATTAAATCTCAGACTACCACCGTTTTTAGAAATGCGTGAAGATAAAAGAAATAAATAACAATGCGGTTGTGAAGAAGACATACAAATGTGCTGACATAGTCGAGTACTGGGTCAGTGGGTCAGGAGAGTCTTCAGTTGGTATAGGCAACGTATGAGATGAACATTTACACAATAACTTACGATCGGCATCGGCTTAGTGGGTAACAGAGCATACATAGTACACTATTTTTGACGAAAGTAATCATTTCTCGAATAATTTATTTACAGTTTCGTGAAGTCACTATAGCCGAGTAGTAAGACCCGAGTGCGATCCCCAAGGCTCATACCAATGCGTTTTTCAAAACTTATTAGTATCTGTGTCTCTGTCCTCTGTATTAAGAATGGCGTGACGATATTTATTTATAGACATACAGATAAGTACATCACATACATTGATCTGATCCCAAAGTAAGCTCTTGTAGCATGGAATCCGAAACAATCAAGGTACCACAAACACCTACATCCGACAAAGTGCAGAAAAAGTGTTTACTACATTGACCCTACTGGGAATCGAACCCGGGACCTATGAGTTGAAGACACCATGAAAACCACATGGTGCATAAGCCACTCGTCCACGGTATTCGTCAAAATTATTAATATTTATTTATATTTTTCGAGATGGTTAACCCAAAATAAAAAAAAAACATCTTCGGTTCGTTGTCCCAAAAATATATCCGGTGGAAGGTCGAAGGGATTTAATTGTCTAGACTAGACTTCTGACTTCCCCTGTATTGGGAATGGCGTGAAGAGATGGTTAACCCGCCATCTGGCGGTAACCAATTGCATTTGCAAAGCAGTCGGCTCTTATGACATCTATGGGAAGAAAGGATGTGGTATATTCTTCGCCGTAACCACGCTGCAACACCACTTTTTATGTTGCTATTCCCAACACTGGGATAGACAAAGGTACAGAAAATTAAGTCCTTTCGACCCACCTTTCATGCAATATATTTTTGGGACATTATGACAAGTGATGAACCTGTCGCCTTTGATGTAAACTGATGATATAAATCGTACAAAAATAATTAGTATGAGCATATCATCTGCGGATCGAACTTAGGTTTCTCAACTAGAATTCCTGTTAATCAACCACTACGCTATCGCAACTATATCGTTGTCCCAAATAAGTTCCGTTAAAATGAGGGCCAAAATTAATAAATTGTGTAGACTTCTTACTGGCCTAGTATCTGGAAATATGATAAAAAAAGTTTTTTCATTCATTCATTTATTTATTTCCAAAAATGTGGTGGTTACAATCTTGTCAGTCAATGTTGTAATCAATCTTGTCTCTCTGAAACTTGAATATATGTGGGCACTTTTTTCACTGGGAATCTTGAGTTATGGTTTTTTTCATATACAAATGTACCATTAGTGAAGAAAAATTCACGAAAATGGTAGTCTTTCGTCTACGGAATCCAGGCGACTTCCGTAGACGAGTGGCGTACACACCGGTTTTCAAGGTGTCGCTAAATCTGAGGTCCCGGGATCGATTCCGGATCGGGTCATTGTAGAAAACACATTTTCTGCATTTTCTACATAAACGATAGCCGAGTGGTTGGGTGGTCGGAATTACGAGTCAAGAGAGCTGAGTTCGGACCCCTGGTGGCAGGCTCGTACCAATGGGTTTTTCAAAAACTTACGTACGAATTATATCGTTGGCTTGGGCATAAAGACGGCGGCGGCCACACCAACTGTCACGTTGTCCTGAAAATATCTTCGGTGGAAGGTGAGTCGAAGGAACTTAATTGTCTAGACTAGATTTCTTTCCTCCCCTGTATTGGGAATGGCGTGAAGAAATTTATATATATTGAACATATGAAGATACTTCTTCCACTGGGAATATTGGGTTATTTTATTTTTTCATATACAACGGTACATTTAGTAAAGAAAAAAGTCACGAAAATGCTATCTCTGAATAATATTGCGTTTGCTTTTTTGTTTATAGTAATAATATTTAAATTCAAAGAATTATAGTACGGGAAAGACTTGAGCTTTTGCTTTCGTGCGTATGTAATGAATGTTTATATGAATATCAAGGTTAGCGTATTAATTTATAAAAATTTTTAATCTCTCACACGTCAACATCAACAATTAACGTGATACGAATCTTTCTTAATATCTATTTATAAACTATATTGCGACATTTTTGTGTAATATGTACTGCGTTTACAAAACGCGAAAGTAATTCAAGTTAAAAAGGAATAAAAGAAAATTGATAAGCGCGAGTTGACCTCGCGTGAAGAGAGTCCCGTACAGTGTTCACAATATCGAGTGATTAACTATTTTGTTTTAAGATCATGGACTTGTTATCAGAAAAATAAAAATAAATATAAAAATCTTCACGCAATTCCCAATACAGGGGTAGACAGAGGTCAAGTCTAGACAATTAAGTCCCTTTAACCCACCTTCCAGCGAATATATTTTCGGGACAACGCGACAGGTGGTGAGCTCGTCGCCGTCTTCATGTCCAAGCCAACGATATAATTCGTACATAAGTTTTTGAAAACCCCATTGGTACGAGCCTGCCACCTGAGGATCGAACTCGACCCGAGTTCGATCCTCAGGTGGCTTCTTGACTCGAAATTCCGACCACCGACCCACTCGGCTATCGTGACTTTTTATTTATTATCAGTGTTTCTGTAATTTAAAAGTGGAAAAGAAAATTTCTATTTTAATAAATTTATATAAAAAATGTGATTCAGTAGTTTTGATATGACCAAATTTGAGATTCTACCTACAAGCTCTTTCATTCGATATGTCACACGATGTAGTTTTCTTTTTTTTTATTTACTATCTCGCTCCTCTCACCTCTGCATTTGGATCACTGAAATTGACATAAACTCAAAGCCCAATCGCCTCATACGTAGAGTTCAAAATTCAACAATAAAATTTCCCTATTCGACAAACATTTTCCATGGCTTAAGGAAGTGAGGTACGTAGGTGTGTTCCGAAGACATTAAATATGTTAGAGGTAAGGCGGCCTTTAATACCGGCCGACTTTATAATCTTGTAAACCTTAATAGACCTCTATACCGTTAAGACATATAGGTCTATTATATAAAACTTTTATTCGCCCGATTATGTCCTATGCGAGTGTCGCTTTCGCGCATTAACCAAATACTTATTTGAATACACTTCAAGTGATTCAAAATTGATTTCTTAAGCGTGCTACAGACATACCTCCATATATGCGGAACGTAGATCTCCATAGATACCTACAGATTCCCACAGTGGCCTTTTTTTAAAAAAAAAAGGCCACGTTCAGATATGTAGATAACATTAAGGATAACCCAAACTCATTAGTGACAGGATAAGGTAACTACCATCCTTCCCCAAACTGCCTCTTGGTACAATAATTCCGTACCTACACATTATCAATTAATAAATTAAAAAGATAAAATATCCTTACGCAATTCCCAATACTGGGGTAGACAGAGGTCTAGTCTAGACAATTAAGACCCTTCGACCCACCTTCCACCGAAGATATTTTAGAGATAATGTGACAGGTGGTGATCCCCTTGGAACCACCTTTCACCGAAGATATTTTCGGGATAGCGGGACAACGGTCGTCAGCCCGTCGCCGTCTTTATGTCCAAGCCAACGATATAATTCGTACATGAGTTTTTGAAAACCCTTTGGTACGAGCCTGCCACTTGGGGATCGAACTCGGGTCTCTTGACTCGAAATTGCGACCAATGCAAATGTGATGTGCCATTAGATATTATCAATGTAATTAAGGTACGGTAATTATCAAACGGTAAAAGTTCAAGACAACATAGATCCTTTCGACCCTCATCTCACCGGAGCGGATTCTGAACGACATGTATTTATTGAGCCTATGGATTTCATAGTCTTTTTTTATAGAAAAGGGAGGCAAAGGAGCAGGTGGCTCACGTGATGGTAAGTGATTACCGCCGCCCATGAACACCCGCAATACCAGAGGCATAGCAGATGCGTAGCCTCCCTCAGAGTGCCCCCAGAATTGGGGGAGGGGGGTGTGTGGGCCACCGGTTACCTGCACTCACCAAACGAAACGCAGAAGTTTGTCAAACTTCTACTTCACGCCAGTATACTGTGAGGAGTAAGATATGAATCGTAAAACAGATTCGAAAAACGACTTAAAAGTACGACTTGTCAAATTCCGACTTTATATTTGTTTGAGGTATTTCGTAGTAATAGTGCATATCGCAATTATTTCCGTATGCTATTTTTAGAAGGCATTAAAATTTTATTCATAAATTTTAAATTAAAATCTCATTACAGAACCAGTTAAACACAAAAGTAATAAAATCTTATTAAATGTCTATTTTTAGCCTAAAAAAGTTTAACAGCCAACGACCTTTACATTATAAGGCTCCTTTATTCTTATTCTTCCTACTTTTCCACCTTCAAAATCAGTGAAGTAAACGTGAGAATTGTCATTTTATTTTTAGAATACATATTTCTGTAATCAAATACTAGTATTATCCAGTTAACCAACCAGTTGGGTTTAAAAAAACTTATGTACGATTTATACATTGACCTCTGTCTATCCCAGTATTGGTAATGTCGTGAAGATATTTTATATTATTACTTGTATTAAATGCCACTATCGAAAGTGAATGACCCAGGTTCAGCTAATAACCGCTGAATTAACCAAGTGATCTACTGTAACATAAAACTTGGACGTGGTAAAATAAATATATATATATATATATCTTCAAGCCATTTCCCATACAGGTAGTAAAAGATCTAGACAATTAAGTCCTTTCGACCCACCTTCCATAGAAGATATTTTTGAGACAACGCGACAGATGTCGAGCTCATCGCTGTCTTTATGTCCAAACCAACGATATAAATCTAACATAAGTTTTTGAAAAGCCAATTGTTACGAGCCTATTACCTGAAGATCGTACTCGGGTGTCATGACTCGAATTCAATGGGACTCGAAAAAAATGGAATCGCCAATAAGCTTGCCGCGTGTGGCGATTATGACAAAACCTCCCACGCCCTCCCGTGGGAGGTTTTGCCTTTTCCAGGTGTGAACAAATGTTAACCGAATGTATGAATGTGTGAACAAATGATAAACGTATGTTATCACAGAAATGTTTGCCACAAGCGGGATACGAACCCGCAGCTTAACACTTAAATAGGAACCATAATAATTTTTCTAAAATTAAAGTTGCCAAAGTTTCTGTTTATAACATGAGCTATCTGACTGTGAAGTCCCCTTTAAAATCATCACGCCTAGACGATCAAACAAACATTTTAAAATTTTAAACATACTGTCTATGATTACATATGCATTAATATCCTATGCATAAAATTATAGAGATTTGATATAGAGTGAAAAAACTGAAAGTATATAAGTAGCTCAAAGATGTGACTGCCTCTAATTCGGATATCCGCATCTTAATTGTGCGAAGTAAATAATAAGTTGTGACACTTCTCGATCTGATTCGACTGGCTACCCCGTCAGAGGCGATGTGTGAAGATAAATAAAAATTACGAAACTGTGTACAGTGGCGTATATAAACAAAGCCGGAAACCCAATAACTCATTATCTCGTCGACAAACATCGGCGTATTGGGGCCATTGTGGTCGGAATCCAGGGCATACACGCTTTTATGTACTTGACTATACGCTATTACGTAACATGCGCGTTTTAAAAACGTCAAAGGGCTTTTACCTGAGTTTATAAACTGTTTTATTTTAAATTTAAATCAATCCAAATACTTCATTACTTCAGGTAGTCATATCACTCTTGAATTTAAATTTTTGAAATAAAATTTTTACTTAAATATACATAATTATTATAATTTTATTCGTACATAAATAAAGTATTATTTTAATTGTTCATGCTTTATCTACCATTTATAAACAATATCCAGCCAGTGGGCTGCTGGTAGAGAATTGAAAAGAAATAACCAGGGCCTTTGTACAAATTACTATTTAATATTATACATATTTTTATTTTCTGTATATACATAAGCTATTAAAATAAATAAATATTCAATAAAGAATATGATGACTGGTTTCTCTAACTACCACTTCAGGGAAGATGCGTGAAGATACAATGGCAATAACGATAATAAGTTTTCACTGCAATAAATAATTACAAGATTATGAATTTGATTATAGCACGATAGCCGAGAGGTTGTGTGAACGAAATTCAAGTCAAGAAACCCGAGTTCAATCCCCAGATGTGAGGCTCGTACCCATACGTTTTATCAAAAAATATCTTTGTACTATTTATATCGTTGGCTTGGACATAAAGACGATGACGGGCTCACCACCTGTCACGTTATCCCAAAAATATCGAAAGGACTTAATTATCTAGACCTCTGTCGTTTCATTAAAAAAATATTCATTAAAATATCACCACACCATTCCCAATATAGGGAAAGGTGTGATGAATAAAACGCAGTCCCTCACGAAATTGCGACATGATTTTATTGTAACTTGTAAATGCCCACAGCTGGGCAAGGACCTTTTATAAAACATTCTCTTGTGATTTTAGTGGCCGGGGAATGTCTGCAACGTTCACACGCCCTGGAATTTTTTATTTTATTATTTAACAACTTCGTACCTACGATGTATAAGTCACGATAGCCGAGTGGTAGGGTCGTCGGAATTTCGAGTCAAGAGACCCGAGTTCGATCCCCAGTTGGCAGGCTCGTACCAATGGCTTTTTTCAAAAACTTACGTACGAATTATATCGTTGGCTTGAACATAAAGACGGCGACGGGCTCACCACCTGTCACGTTGTCCCGAAAATATCTTCGGTGGAAGGTGGAACGAGAGGACTTAATTGTCTATACTTGACCTCTGTCTACCCCTGTGTAGGGAACTGTGTGAAGATATTTATTTATTTATTTGTATCTAGGATATCTCAGTGGATTTATGGCTGGCTTCGAACCAAAAAAGTAAAAGGTAGTAATAAAAGCATTCTTTGTACTGTCGCTGAGGATGTGCATGCCATACATCCTCAGCGACAGTAGCCATACTGAAGCTTTTGTTTCGAACGTCAACCGACATAGAAGACATGCAATTAGAAGCTTGTTGTTGTTAACAAGGGATGTCTCTTAGGTTTTTTTTGATGCGTGGCTCTACCAGTGTTAAAATATTATGGTATATGATATATTAAATTAATCTTACACTATTAAGATATTATATTGTGCAATTTTTTTATTATTAATCTGGCATATAAGTTAGCTGAACTTTTTGTTATTAAATTAATCAGAAATGTAAAAAATCAAGTGCCACCTCCCGCTTGTATCAGTTGATTTTTTAAATTAATTTATTTTTGTTATATCTCTTTAATTTAATAAAAATATGTATATTTGTAAATATGTCGGACATCATTTTAAGTTTTGAATTAGTAACATATATAAATCTGTTTTCCAAAATAAAAACACTTCATTTTTTTAATTGATTTGTAGCAATGAGTTTTATGTCCAAGCGAATATACGTTGTTGCGAATATATGTATGTTTGTTCAGGGATTTAAAAAAAAAAGGACACTAAGATGGCGACAGGCTCATCATATGTCAGGATCCTCAACAATCAAACAGACACCCTGGTCGATATTTTCCAAAATCCTATATCGAAGGCCGACTTGGATTTGAAAAATTGACTTCAGTTTCGTAAATAGCCTCATCATGATATTTTATGAAATTCAATTTCCATCATCTTGACTTTGGACTTTTTACATCAAAATTTTGTATTCATTAATTTCCATACTTGTACATTATATAAAATTAATCATATCAAAAGTTGATAATTAAGTCACATGGCATCTGTCAATGTGACATGTTAATTAAATATTCAATTATTATTACAATAATTATTTTAATAATTTAATATCAACAAATCTCCGATGGTCAATTGTTTTCTGATGTTTATCAATTACCCCGTTTTCATATATATCGACTTTTCTTATAATACTTACAAATTTTTGCAAACCTAGTATTTTCTGCATGTCACAAATCTTTATCTCGAGATATATATATATATATATATATATATATATATATACATATATATATATATATATATATGTGTATATATATATATATATATATATATATATATATATATATATATATATATATATATATATATATATATATATATATATATATATATATATATATATATATATGTGTATATATATATATGTATATATACTACCGCCTATTATAGCCCTTACTATAAAGTGTCACATTAAAGAATAAATAAATAAATACTACATGTTTAATCTATGGTATTATAATACATATATTATTGACCTAAAGGTACTAGGACCTAAAGGTCCTGGTAGTACCTTTAGGTACAGTACAGTACATACAGTACTAGATACCAGGACATAAACTCCAAAAAAATGTATACTCTAAAAACAAACAACGACAGTATTTAAATTCTGTGGTAGTCCGGACTAAACATTTTATTCTCTTCAACACAGATTTTCACAGAATTTATTTAAGAAAATATGGTATAAGGTTCAATCCCTAAAGATCTAACTCGGATCTTCTAATTCAGATCACCTAACCGATCAGCTACCGTGAATTTATTTCCAATTGTTTGTTATTACAAATAAATAATTTATATACGGAACTATTTACAAGACAATTGTTTTAATTATTTATTACATCATCCATCCCTCTCTTTCGTAAGTTTACAATCGTTCTTTACTTAAATAATGCGTTCAGTTTGCTTTTAATGTAATTTTCAGATACATCAGCCCTGAATAGCACAGCACTAGATAAAGTCTCCCAGTTCATCCATACCTATAATTAGTTCAGTTTGTTGCAAGATCCCGCGTAGCGCGGACGGCGGGTATCGAATTTTCTAGTTCAAATCAACAATTATATTATAATTCTAATAACATTTAATAGATATATTTTTAAATTAATTGACGTGCATATATTTAAAAAAAAAAACACTGTCACTTTGCCGTGCATGTCAATTTGGCGCGTAAATTTTTGACGTATATTTTTTTTACCGGATAATTAATTGCAGGTACATAGATAAAAATACATGTTTAAATAATTTTAATCATTAAAAGTGTTTATTATTTACCGTTAGTAATAACTTGTAATAGTGGAACAAACTTTGTAAGATACAAAGAAGTCAGAGCCAGCTTATCTTATCATATTCAAATAATATTAAAAGTTAGTTCAAAGTAAGTTTTTTTAATAAAATATCTCTTGTTGTGTGACAGCTGTAACTAAACAAAAAGTTTTTATATTCTTATATGTGAAGATAATCGATAGGGTTAAGTGAGAAAAATGACGGCGGAACATATGGCAGACCATGATCTCGAGAAAAGTGCTGAAAAACTTAACGAAGTATCCTTCGAAGATGCTATTGAATTGACAGGTATGTTTTTTTTTTTAGTTCTAATGGCTAATCTTTACAGCCTATTAATAAGCAACACAATTGAGTACGGGATTTGTAGTTACATTATTAGTGTTTACATTGCATGTTTTCTAACTTTGTTTCTGTTGATTTTACTTCTCTTTTATTCTCTTGTTAGGTTATATGGGTGACCAAGCATCACTAGGTGTCAAATGTTGCCGATTGATAATTTTTAAATAATTTATATTTTCGACGTGCATGTATGAAGAAAATGATGAATCCGAATGAAACGAAAGAGGTATGAAAGGATCGTGACACTTGGCGATTTGTTTCTCTCTGGCTACTCCGTCAGGGATTGTGCGTGAAGATAAATAAATAAAATAAAAAAATATGTATTCTATAGTGACCTAATTTCGTAAACCAATATTCTAGACAAACTTGTAATGCAAAGCACTGTTTTAATACAAAATATTGGCCAGTGTACCAATATCAACAATTTATAAATTAAGATAAATATACAATATTAGTTTCTTTATAGATATAAGATATCGAACCAAATGTTAAATATTGTAATTTCTAGTTTTTATTTTCAATATTTCTTTTATCTGGAACAGTCTTTCTTAATACTTTATCAACACTATTACGCAGTTGATATAAGCAATATAATTATTTAAAACCGTTTTAGGTTAAACGCTATTGCCTGTGATTGTATATATGTATGTATGTATGTAGTTCTTATCCGATACGCCACTAATTCTTCGATAACATTGTTGACATACATCTAATATATGATTTTAATATCATTGTTATGGTTTTCAAAAGTACAATATAAATATCTTCACGCAATTCCCAATACAGGGGTAGGCAGAGGTCTAGTCTAGACAATTAAGTCCCTTCGACCCATCTTCCACCGAATATATTTTCGGAACAACGTAACAGGTGGTGAGCCCGTCGCCGTCTGTATGTCCATGCCACCGATGTGAATCGTACATAGGTTTTGGAAAAATTATTTGGTACGAGCCTGCCACCTGGGGATCGAACTCGGGTCTCTTGGCTCGAAATTCCGACCACCTAACCACTCGGCTGTCGTGACACAAAAAAGTACAATATGAATTAAACTAAATATTTTTATAATGTTGTATATAATAATGAAAAAGTTTATCCATTCCCTGCTGTAGTTAGACCACCCGTGAGTTAAAATATATCAATAAATAAATTCAAATTAATTTTTACTTATTCCACAATTTAAATTAGTGGAACAAATAACAGTGAATTTGAAATTATTTAAAAATGAATTACCACCAATAGACCAAAACATCACATATATTCCCAATGATGGGATGAACAGAGGTCATGATAATGAAGTCCTTTTGACTTACCTTTCAGCGAAGCATCTTTCAGTTAAAGTGGCAGGTAGTGAGCCTCTAGCGGTCTCAGTGTCCAAGCCAAAGATATTTATGTATAATACATAGATATATATTTATGTATGTTAAATTTCATATATACATTTAAACATCCATGACTCAAGTACAAACATTCATATTCAACATACATATTTCCCTGGCGGGATTCGAACCCGCAAGGCTTAGCTTTAAAGGCAGGGTCCGTACCAATTAGGAAATACTGTATTATAATATAGGTAATAATAATATAATAGTACCTATTTGATAATATTAAAATCTAGACTAAGATAGGGAAAACCCGTAAAAATTTACTTGTACATTTAAAGCCTACTTCTTGTCATTTCTTGAAATATAATTAAACCGGCATACTTATTACATAAAAATTGATTTGCATCGGGCAAGATTCGAAGCTAGAATCCTTTGTTTAGAAACAGAAAACAACTATCGTCTAGGCTATTATACAAATTGAATGTGAAATACCGACGCAGCTGTATATTATTTTCTTTCATTGCATTCTTTTGAATTTCGAACGTAGTCTTTTCAAAAATCCTTTTAAAAAAACTACTGAGCTTTGAAACCGGTCAGGTAAATTTTGATCTTTCTTTATACCGTTATGGGTTCACTCAGCCTTCCGATGGACGATAATTTCTTAGAAAAAATTTTTTATCGTATAAATTCATTTTTGGAATACAAAAATACATGGTAATGGAAAGCGTTTCTTAATTAAATTTATTAAAAGATCTTTACTTCACCAACACTCGCTTTACAATATTACAGTACTACACTGATTGCACATGATTCATTAACATAATGCTAGTTCGAAATTTAAATTCAATACTAGTTTAGTAACCCTGACCCTTCTGCCAGGTAAAACCTTTGTTTCAAGGGCTTTCCCAAAATAAGACACGTACACTAGAATTCATTATGAATTAAAAGAACATACTTGTTTTTAATGCATTTTATGAATACCGAGATAGACAGAGATCTAGACAATTACGTATTCGATTCACTTTTCACTGATTTTTTGGGATAACTGACAGTTGGTGAGCTTGTCGCCATCTTTGTATTCAAGCTAACGATTTAAATCGTACATAAGTTTAAAAAAAAAAACCATCGGTACGCGCCTTCCATCTGGGGATCATACTCGGGTCTCTTGACTCGAATTCCTATCATCCTACCACTCGGCAATGAGGCCTAAGTGAAAACTAAGCAGCTCTAAGTTTCCTCATTCGGTCAGCAGTGAAAAACCACGTCTCGATTCATCACTGGCGATACGCCTCTGGTCTTAAGATTTCTTGGTATTTTAGAGATGTGGCGTAGTACGTAGTGTGGCTACATGCACATATTTAAAAGTAATTTTTCAACGTTTGATAGTAAAGTGACATGTCGTCTGTCAATCTTACATATTTCTTTTTTTAAAAAAATTCCCAATACGGGGTAGACAGAGGTGCAGTCTAGACAATTAAGTCCCTTTTACCCACCTTCCACCGAAGATATTTTCGGGACAACGTGACAGGTGGTGAGCCCGTCGCCATCTTTATGTCCAAGCCAACGATGTAATATACATATGATATATAATAAGCACATAATATTTTGAAAAACCTATTGGTGTGCCTGGTGGAGCCTGTCACCGGGGGATCGAACTCGGGTCTCTTGACTCGAAATTCCGACCACCCAACAACTCGGCTATCGTGACTTTTATTACTTTCATTAATAAGTCTTAAATATAGAATTAGCATCACCTAAGAGGTAAAAATAAACCATCCCTTTTCCCTTTCTTTCCTGGAGGTTACAAAATCAATTTAAAAGTAAAAATCTTAATTTTTTCACATAGGATAATAAAAAAGATCCTTTTAACCTTTATTGGTATCATTTTGGTAGAACATTTTGGTATTGTATGTGTAATACCACATGTATTGGTATAATATACATAAATTGATATTGGTATGGTAAGGTATGTATATAAATTGGAATAATAACACCCCTCTTTTCCCGTGGGCGTCGTAATAGGTGACTAAGGGAAAAACCTTTGTAGCGGATAAGGGTAGCAGGAAAGGGTAGCTACCCGCCAGGTCGGGTGATCGTGACCTGGGGAGGACGTCTCCCCCGCAGTGTGCGCCTGAATCCGCCACTTGGCGAGCTTCCAATGTGGAGACATACATGTCGCCACACCTTGATATTTTATTTATTTATTTATCTTCACGCACAATCCCTGACGGGGTAGCCAGAGAGAACAGATCGCCAAGTGTCACGATCCCTACATACTTCTTTCGCTTCTTTCAGATTCATCATCTCATAATAAAATTTATTACCAATAGATGATGGGGTAATCATCTTTGAACATACCAGATTAAAAGCCCCAATACCAGACTAATTACAGCAGACCGGTGACAGACAGCAGACTCTTTGGTGCAATGTGTCTGGTACTGCGATCGCCAATCTGCTTGCCAAGCGTATTGATTATGCCAGACCCTTCCGTACGGGAGATGCCTGCCGCCGCCTGCGTCCTTAGGTTCTCGTGAAGTATGCACTTTACAGGCCGTTGACATGCATCACGACGATCTTAACATTTTGGTGAAATTATATGACATTCCGTGTGGTAACGGCGTAAGAATATTACCACTCCTGAGCCTGCCATCTGAGAATCGAACTCGGGTCTCTTGTCTCATATTCCGATCATCAAACCACACGGCTATCGTGGTACAAGATTAGTATTATAGTAATAAAATAGTAGTAAATTAGTATTATAGTAATAAAAATTATCCGTGTGGTAACAGCGTAAGAATATTACCGCCCTTTTCTTCCCGAGGACGTCGTAAGAGGCGACTAAGGAAAACTGCCTTTAATATCGTTATGGCAACCTATAGAAGGCGGGATAACCTTCTCTACAAATATCAGACCAAAATAATCGACCGATGATGGGCAGCAGCGTCTGAGGTGCGAGAGGTCTGGTACTGCGATCGCCAAACCGCTGGCCACGCGTGGCGGTTGTCCCAATGGGAGAGGCCTATGTCCTGCATGTATGCCGATATGTCTGTATGTATGTATGTATATGACATAGTTTTTTAATATATAAATAATTATATTTCTGTTGAATTCTTTGTGAAGAACCCACTATTTTTCTTCTTCTCTCTCTTTGTTAATGATAGTTATTGACTATCTGTATATCAAATTTTCAACAATCAGATAGGGACAAAATCACATGCAATGCTATTGTACAGTGTTATGGAATCGAAAACGACGAAGGCCCCACAAACACCCAGACCCGAGAAAATGTAGAAGAAAATGGTTTTCCACCGTCCGGGAATCGAACCGGTAGAGATAGCGATACCTTGAAAACCGATGTGTGCGCCACGGAGTTCGTCTTTTTTATTATATCGAAAAATAAAGATACTGAAGTTGTTTGAATTCATCTTATCCCTACGCCAGCGAGTCATACACAATCAAAAAACGTTACCCTCTTGTCTCGCAGTCGAGTGAAATACTGCTGGCATACCATTGTTTCTTGACGCACAAAACGACCTCCGATTTAAACACGTCAATACAATTTCATTCCAGAAATTATACTTTTTTTTTCGTAATCAGCTTGTGATATAGTTTTTGTTTCCGTCAATTTGTCACTCACTGCATTTAATAGCTGTTTTTACACTCTTTTGTTGCGCGAAATAAATAGAAAGAAAAAATATAAAACAATGTATAAATTTAATTGTCCTACTATTAAAGCATTAGAGTTAAACGCTGTAAATGTTTACGCAAAGTTTATTTTTTTATTAGCGATCGGTTTCTGCAGGCATACGTACTCAAGGCTTGCTGCCTGGTCTATGCCATAAGATTAAGTTACTATTTAGTCCCAAGAAGATCCACTTGTACTGAGAAGTTAATGTTTTTACAACACGTCGATCGGGTAACACGTTTATGGGCTGGGCTCCATATTGCATATCAAATTGGTTATCAATTTCGAAGATTAGTTGGATGCCTCATAAGCGGAGCACTGACCCAAACTACTTGATAGAGAAGGAGTCTTTAGAGACATGTAGTGAACACTTTTATGATTTCAAAAATAATTACCTTCACGCCATTCCCAACACAGTAGGCTGAGGTCCAGTCCATTAGACTCAACTTTCACAGAAGACATTTTTTTTACAACATGACAGATGGTGAGGCTTTCGCATGATATAAATCATTCATAGTTTTTGAAAAAACTCATTGCTACGAGCCTACCACCTGACGATTGAATCCGAGTCGCTTGACTCTAATTCCAATCACACAACCACTCGTCTATCGCGACTTTTTGAAAAGAATTCCGAAAATTTAATTGCATGTCTCATAACATAACCCAAAAAAAAATTCTACACGTTCTAAAATGGGTTTAAAGAACTTTATTCTCATAAGAACATTGTGTCGTTCACTTACATGAGATTACAATATGAAAAAAGAAAAAAAAATCTTATTCTAGATTAGGAGCATGCAAACAAAATTACTTATAATACAGTACAATTGTAAGGTTATTTTTTACAGAGAGTGCTTATGTTTTATAGAATATACATTTTTTTTTAAATCAACAGGTTGTTTGTAATGCATAATACGACTTGAGTTTCTTTTTAAATTAATTCACATTTGTGTATTGCTTAATTTCGACAGGTAGCTTATTGTATAATTGTACTCCTTCAAACATAATATTATTTCTTCCATATTTATTTGTTCTAGGTGGACGTACCATTAACTTGTTTTTATTTCTAAAATTGTATTTATGTGTCTTTGTAGTAAATGTAATGTTTGTTTTAATAGTATTCGAAAGTATTTTTTTTATTAGTAAGCATGTATTGAAATTATATATTTGTTTTATATTGTATAATTTAGTTTTCCTGTATAGTAAGTTCAGTAGAAGTAAAATGCTTGTAATGGTATAGTAGTTTTATTGATTTGTTTTGTGTTCGCTGTAGTGGTAGAACCACTACAGCGAACACAAAACAAATCAATAAAACTTTTAGCAGCTGATCCCCAAACTTCAATTAAATAATCTAAATGAGGCTTAACCAGAGAATTATATACAGTACTTCTTACTCTAAAAGGTATACAATTTCCTATTTTGCGTATTACTCCATTGAATGATATTAGTTTTGATCTTACATGTTCTATGTGTGGTTTCCATGATAATTTGTCATCTAATATTAGGCCTAAGTATTTTTCATGGTTAGATCTATTAATTACTTCATTGTTGATTGTAAGCGACGTTTTAGAAACAATTTTTTTTATTTTTGGCGGCAAATATCATGTAAGATGTTTTGTGGCGTTTATCGTTAAGAGGTTATGTAGAAACCACTCATTAAGCAAGTTAAGATCAGTTTGTGCTTGGTTAATAATATTAGTTATGGAGTGTCCGAAGTAGAAAAGACAGGTGTCGTCTGCGTACATGGTTAAATGTCCTGTTAGGCCTATTTGATTGATATCGTTTACGTAAATTAAAAACAGCAAAGGCCCCAAAATCGAGCCCTGCGGAATGCCGTAAGATATGAGACTAGGAGTACTTTCGGATTTTCCTATTCTTACTATTTGGTACCTATTTTGTAAGTACGAAGATAATATTTTGTGAGCTTGTCCTGAGATGCCTAAATCATAAATTTTTTTTTAAAAGCTTTACACTAATAAATTAAAATACACTAAAATACAATCTGGTCTCTTGTATACCAAGAAAGTTAATAACCAATGGGTTCAGGATTCGTAGCTCAATAAAACGTTGCAGGTTCAGGCTCACCATTCGACTATTCCCCCAAATAACACTAATCACAAGCATATCAGCTCACTTGGAGTTATTAACAAGAATACTAGCAATGTTATTTCGCCTTTCTGGTATTATTTTTAAAATATATACAAAACAGTCTGCAGAAGTCCACTTCAGGACATAGGCCTCTCTCATAGAAGAAGAGTTTGTAATAATCGCCACACTTGGCAGGCGGATTGGCGATCGCAGTACCAGAAACCTCGCACTGACGTCGCCCGTCATCGGTCTATTAATTCTTTTTTGATAATTTTCGCCATCTGTCGGTAGCCAAACATATTGAAAGCCAAATCCCCCAGTCACCTCTTACGACACCCACGGTAGGGAATGGATACAGCCAAAGTTGGATATTGATATAAAATAAGAACACCACACCACAGGCTCACTAACACGTTATCCCAAAAATGTATTTAGTGAAAGGTGGGCCTAAAAGAATTAATTGTCTGGACCTCTGTCTACCCTATATACTTTCAAATATAAAGGCTTACGAACTGCTGCGGACTTTAACAGTCCGTAGAAAGAAAAAAGTACGATATCTTTACGCCATTCTCAATACAGAGGTAGGCAGAGGTCTAGACAATTAAGTACTTTCGGCCCACCGAAGACATTTTTTGGGACAACGTGACAGGTAGTGAGCCCGTCTATTATTATGTCTAAGCCAACAATATAAATCACACATAAGTTTTGAAAAAAAAAACCATTGGTACGAGCCGTGGGGATCGAAATCGGGTCTCTTGCCCCCGGTATCGATTGCCTAACGATCGGACTTTCGTCATTTATAGAAAGAAGTAAGGACTTAAGTAAATAAAGATAAATTATTGTAATGAGCCATTTAACTTATTAATTTGTTTATTTTTTTTTATCACTGCCATTAAACGTTTAACGAAACAAGGAAGAGTCAATGTATTTATATCAGCTCGTTATTAATTATTATTTGTTTAAAATTTTCAATAATTTTAGTAATCAAGTTTATGGCGTGGCGTATTTATGTTTTTCTTATTTTCTAGGTATAAAGTTGGTGTCAAAAACTGTTTTGATTGCACTTATTTAGCTGGATGGTTTTCCATTAAATTAAAAATAGTTACAAAATTAAAAACTATTTCCCCAAGTCGCAATTGTTTTTACCGCAAGAAATTGCTTTAAAGCGCTAACGCCATCAATTGTACCGTAATGTAATATTACCTTCACGTAATTCCCAAAACATGGGTAGACAGAGGTCTAGTCTAGACAATTAAGTCCTTTCGACCCACCTTTCACCGAAGATATTGTCGGGACCACGTGACAGGTGGTGAGCCCATCGCTGTTTTTATGTCCAAGCCAACGATATATACATATATAGATAGGGACAACATCACATAAATTGCTCCGATCCCAATGTAAGATGCTATAGCACTTGAGTTATGGGAATCGGAAACAACGAAGGCGCCACGAACACCCAGACCCGAGAAAATGTAGAAAAAGTGGTTTTTCTACATTGACTGGACCGGGAAACGAATCCGGGACCTCGAGATGGCGACACCTTGAAAACCAGTGTTTACGCCACTCGTCCACGGAGGTCGTCAAACTCGTTTAAAACAGCGTACGGAAAATAAACGTTAATAGAACCAGTTATGCCCTTTAGAACAACTTTTCAGCTAAGCTTTGTTGGGACAACATGAAGGGTGGTGAGCTTTTCGCTATCTTACCCAAAGATGCAATATTCTTAAATAAATATTCATACACATATAAACGTCACATACATGACACGAATGTTTGCCCCCAGCGGAATTCGAACTTCTAACCCTTAGCGTCGAAAGCAGGAACACTACCTACTAAACTACGAAGTAAAATTAACACGAAGTAAACATCATGTTAAAAACAACAAAGAAATCACAAATCATCAGAAGCAAACATCTCATTGCCAAGGATTTCATTATCTAAGTTGTTTTAACTTCATTATCAATGGAAAACAAACATATTTGCGTCTCTTAATACATTTAGATATCACTAGTTCCTGACAGAAACAATTACTGCATCAACATAATACTAAAATAACACTATAGATTTCCTGCTTCTGTTTCTGGCTAGTGCGGCGACATCTATGTCTCCAAGAAACTCGTTACTTGCGAATTCAGGAAACACATCAACATCCTATATCGCGCTATCGAAGCTCTTACGTTAACAAGCGTATACAAATATATACGAATATTGACAGTGCAGACTGGTGGAGGTGACGTCCTCCTCAGGTCACGATCACCCGACCTGGCTGATAGCTACCCTTTTCCTGCAGCACCTCATCCGCTACACCTTGTATATCTCGATGCATATGGGTGACCTAATTTCGCTTCATATACTAACTAAACGCTTTGTATAGTCTATTGCTGAACATCCCTCTCTCCCTAAGGATTTGCCACAATCGCTTCGCTAGGTTGGAGATTGCAGTCAAATCAAATAAAAAAAATTGTTTATCGACATATGAATGTACATTCGTTTATCGATAGTCATTTTTAATCTACCACCGTTTCGTAATGGGTTTCCTCTAACGGAAAAGAAACAGGCGAAAGAAACTCCGTGGGCACTCAGTAGGTACTCAGCATCAGACAACTAAGACGCTGCTGCCACTCACCTGTCTATCAAATTATGGTCTGGTACTTTTCGTCGAAGTCAAAGTATTTACGTGGTGGTGATCTCGCCATAAATTGGTAGCCACTGGCATTTTTTAAGGCATTTCCCTTAGTCGCCTCTTACGACACCCACGGGAAGAAACCCGACCAGAGTTTCGCTTGATATATTAAAACATTACATATGACATTTTCACGCATTAAACCAATATTGAGTAGTCGAAGGTCTAGAAAATTTTGTAAACTCACTTTTAAAACTCACTTTTCGCGGTAGCCTATTTGGGACAATGCAACATGTCCTGTTGTTGGTAGCATGGACACTAACATGATGATAGGCTCATCACCTGTCACGTTGTTCCAAATATGATACGGTGAAAAATGGATCTGAAGGAGTTATTTACGTATTGGAGATATATCTATACGCCAATCTCAATACTTCGATAGAGAGAGGTCTAGACGACTAAGTCCTTTCGACGCACTTTCCACCGAAGAAATTTCTTGGATAACGTGGCAGGTGGTGCGCCCGTCGCCGACTTTAAAAAACATATCTAAACATTTTTTTACATATTCACGCCTCTTTCCCGTAGGGGTAGGCAAAGACCAATTTTTCCCACTTGTTTCGCGTCGTCCACTTTCATTATTCCCTTCATACATTCTCTTCGGTTTAGGGTACTCTTGACCTGGCCTTTTTTCAGGACGTCCCTGATTTGGTCTGGAAACGTCTGCCTAGGTCTTCCCCTTCCTACACTTCCATTCATACTCGCCTTACACTTTTTTCGTCAATCGTTCTTCATTCATTCTCTCGACATATATCTGAACATATAATAATAAAAGAAACATTCCAGGCCACGGCAAATTCAACAACTTCGTACTGCTGACATGCGGTCTGATCATGCTCAACGTGTCCATGGAGTCCGTTGGGATGAGTTACGTCATCACAGCAGCCGAGTGCGAGCTGGGCCTTACAAGCGAAGATAAGGGACTGATAACCGCAGCCGCCTTTATTGGTATGTATCATAAAACGGTATTACAACTTAATGTAAAATATCATCACGCATTCCCAATATTGGGGTAGGCAGAGGTCCGGACCATTAAGTCCTTTCTACCCACCTCCATCGAAGACATTTTTGGACCAAATGACAGTTGTGGTGAGCCAAGATCTATTTGTGATGTACAGATACAGATCCAGACAGACAGCTAGAGAGATTTTTTAATTGTATCCTTAATAAATACCACGATAACCGAGTGATTCGGTGAACGGAATTCAAGAAAATTTCGTTCGTCTCGATGGCAGGTTGGCTCGTCCCAATGTGTTTTTTCAAAAACTTACGTACGATTTCTGTCGTTGGCTTGGACATAAAAACGGCTACAGGCTCACCATCTGTTACGTTATCCCAAACAATGTATTCGTAGGAAGGTGGGTCGAAAGGACTTAACTGTCTAGACCTTGGTCTACCCCTGTATCAGGAAAAGACGTGAAGTAATTTTCTTAATGACGCTGAAGTATGTCCTCAAGATAGGTACAAACTTTTTATTAAGCCTTATATTTTAATTTATTTTGTTAATGCGACTTGGTAATAACAGGTACGAACGAGGCCAGTTTCTAGTTCGATATAAAAAAAGCCTTTGTCCTTCCTGTTTAAATATTTTATTTAGTTAAAAATTTCAAAACATTTATTATATATCCTCTGTATCTTTATCCTTTAGAATAAATAAATAAAATATATATTTAAAAAAGAAGTAAAAGAAATTTAATCGATTTCAGCTAGAAATTTGAGACTAATCAAACTTTATTTATTTAGCCCCTGCTTTTATAAATTAGCATCACAGGTCGACAGCATTATAGCTTCCTTTCATCAGAGTAAAAGGTAGATAAGATTTATTTTTTTCATGACAAAATCGCTAACCCTAATACTTCTCCGAAATCTTGATAGTCTTAATATATAAAAATTTACTATCCTTTATTTTGTTGTACACACTAATCCAGTACATAGACCTCTCCCGTAAGGAGGATTTGTCATTATCGCCATAAATTGGTAGCCACTGGCATTTTTAAGGCATTTCCTTAGTCGCCTCTTACGACACCCACGGGAAGAAACCCGACCAGAGTTTCGCTTGATATATTAAAACATTACATATGACATTTTCACGCATTAAACCAATATTGAGTAGTCGAAGGTCTAGAAAATTTTGTAAACTCACTTTTAAAACTCACTTTTCGCGGTAGCCTATTTGGGACAATGCAACATGTCCTGTTGTTGGTAGCATGGACACTAACATGATGATAGGCTCATCACCTGTCACGTTGTTCCAAATATGATACGGTGAAAAATGGATCTGAAGGAGTTATTTACGTATTGGAGATATATCTATACGCCAATCTCAATACTTCGATAGAGAGAGGTCTAGACGACTAAGTCCTTTCGACGCACTTTCCACCGAAGAAATTTCTTGGATAACGTGGCAGGTGGTGCGCCCGTCGCCGACTTTAAAAAACATATCTAAACATTTTTTTACATATTCACGCCTCTTTCCCGTAGGGGTAGGCAAAGACCAATTTTTCCCACTTGTTTCGCGTCGTCCACTTTCATTATTCCCTTCATACATTCTCTTCGGTTTAGGGTACTCTTGACCTGGCCTTTTTTCAGGACGTCCCTGATTTGGTCTGGAAACGTCTGCCTAGGTCTTCCCCTTCCTACACTTCCATTCATACTCGCCTTACACTTTTTCGTCAATCGTTCTTCATTCATTCTCTCGACATATATCTGAACATATAATAATAAAAGAAACATTCCAGGCCACGGCAAATTCAACAACTTCGTACTGCTGACATGCGGTCTGATCATGCTCAACGTGTCCATGGAGTCCGTTGGGATGAGTTACGTCATCACAGCAGCCGAGTGCGAGCTGGGCCTTACAAGCGAAGATAAGGGACTGATAACCGCAGCCGCCTTTATTGGTATGTATCATAAAACGGTATTACAACTTAATGTAAAAAAATATCATCACGCATTCCCAATATTGGGGTAGGCAGAGGTCCGGACCATTAAGTCCTTTCTACCCACCTCCATCGAAGACATTTTTTTGGACCAAATGACAGTTGTGGTGAGCCAAGATCTATTTGTGATGTACAGATACAGATCCAGACAGACAGCTAGAGAGATTTTTTTTAATTGTATCCTTAATAAATACCACGATAACCGAGTGATTCGGTGAACGGAATTCAAGAAAATTTCGTTCGTCTCGATGGCAGGTTGGCTCGTCCCAATGTGTTTTTTCAAAAACTTACGTACGATTTCTGTCGTTGGCTTGGACATAAAAACGGCTACAGGCTCACCATCTGTTACGTTATCCCAAACAATGTATTCGTAGGAAGGTGGGTCGAAAGGACTTAACTGTCTAGACCTTGGTCTACCCCTGTATCAGGAAAAGACGTGAAGTAATTTTCTTAATGACGCTGAAGTATGTCCTCAAGATAGGTACAAACTTTTTATTAAGCCTTATATTTTAATTTATTTTGTTAATGCGACTTGGTAATAACAGGTACGAACGAGGCCAGTTTCTAGTTCGATATAAAAAAAGCCTTTGTCCTTCCTGTTTAAATATTTTATTTAGTTAAAAATTTCAAAACATTTATTATATATCCTCTGTATCTTTATCCTTTAGAATAAATAAATAAAATATATATTTAAAAAAGAAGTAAAAGAAATTTAATCGATTTCAGCTAGAAATTTGAGACTAATCAAACTTTATTTATTTAGCCCCTGCTTTTATAAATTAGCATCACAGGTCGACAGCATTATAGCTTCCTTTCATCAGAGTAAAAGGTAGATAAGATTTATTTTTTTCATGACAAAATCGCTAACCCTAATACTTCTCCGAAATCTTGATAGTCTTAATATATAAAAATTTACTATCCTTTATTTTGTTGTACACACTAATCCAGTACATAGACCTCTCCCGTAAGGAGGATTTGTCATTATCGCCATGCTTTCCAAACGGATTGGCGATCGCATTACGATATAATTCGTTCTTGACGCTGTCCCTCACTGGTATGATTTATTTCTTTAAATTTTTTTTTTAAATTCAAGGTTCAGTCTTTAGTCGCCATTACCGAGTTTTTGGGTGATTGGTATTCGAGTCAAGAGACCGGAGTTCGACGTAAAGACGGCGATGTACTTACCACCTGTCACGTTGTCTATTTCTTCAATGGAAGGCGGGTCGAAAGGTCTTAATTGTCCTGACCTCTTTGTACTCCTGTATTGGGAATGGCGTGAAGATATTCTAACATTTTTAATTTTTACGTGTTTCGGCTCGAAACAAGGTATTATCAAGCGAGAAGACTAAACGTTATGCGACCGCAGAGTAATTTCTTTTTTCTGTTTCTAGTTCTAGACCCTTGTTTTTTCAAAAACTTATGTACGAATTATGTCATTGGCTTGGGCATAAAGACGGCGACGGGCCCACCACCTGACACTCTGTCTCAAAAATATCTTCAGTACAAGGTTGATTGAAAGGATTTAATTGTCTAGACCTCTGTCAAATTGCATTGCGAATGTCGTGAAGATAAAATACACATTGCATTGCGAATGTTTTGAAGAAAATATGCAGTGCTTATCCCACCGTTGAATCAAATGCCATGTAATACTAAATGTCATTAATCTCACAGGTATCATAACCACGTCGTTTCTCTGGGGCTACCTGGGTGACAGATATGGTCGAAGAGCTGTGATGCTGCCGGCCATGGCAGCGTCCTCCGTGTTCTCCATCGCATCCTCTTTCTCCAGCAGTGTCTGGATGATCCTGGTGCTGAGGATATTAACTGGATGCCTGTACGTATATTGAGGTTTTGCTTTGCTTCGTTGTTGGTAAATGCTTGCGCACGCCACTCAAGTGTCGGTGAAAGAATTCACCATGCTCTTTCTTATCGTTGGTGTGTTAAAGGCGACCAACCATATTTATAGTTTTCAACCATGTTTATGTAATGATTTTACTACACATTTCAAATAAAACGATTTTCGGATTTTATCGCGTTTTTTAATTAGTTTTCCACCCCCCCCCTCCCCCCCGTGACTACGGATGCTGTAAAGCATCCGAAACGTCGGGAAAGAAAAATTAAAAACGCGATAAAATCCGAAAATCGTTTAATTTTAAACCATATGTATAGTTCTGTATACTCCTAATATAAAAATCTTATTTATTTTCCTTCACATTTTTGTTTATTTATTTATTTCTATGTTTGTTAGTTTCAATTTTGTTACTAAGTTAATTCGTTTTTACTTCATTGTTTAATTTTAGTGACTTAATATTTATCTTCGTGACGTATTATGCAATATTTTTTTTCTTTCTTAGAAGATAAGTCCTTTCAACCCACCTTCCACCGAAGATATTTTGGGACAACGTGAATGGTGGTGAGCCCGTCTCAGTCTCAATGTCCAAGCCAACGATATAATTCGTATACATGTTTTAGTGTACAAAACCTAGTGATACGAGCCTGCCACCTGAGGATCGAACTCGGGTCTCTCGACTCGAAATGCCAACCACCCTACCACTCGGCTATCGATCCTCGAATCGTGACTCGTTCAAATTATCATTATAACAATTTTTTTTAATTTATGGCACGAGATATTTTTATAGCTAATTTGTAATAAGTAGAATGAATAATGTTTTCGAATGATTGTAAGATTTTCATTATCATTAATTATAACGGTCTTTAAAAGTTGACTGCAAGACATTGGTCGCTCCTGTATGGAAGAGTTTGCTTGCCCCCTTAGACGCTGCTGCCCGTCACCATTCTGCTGATGGTCTACTATCTTTTGAGGTGGTTTTCCTACCATCTAATGGAATCCATTGAAAAGACTTTGCTCCTCGTGCGACATCCTGAGGAAAAGAGGAAATTTATAATAAATATTATTTTTACGCAGATACCACACCGCAAGGATAAACTAAAATGTATATAAAATATCTTCACGACATTCCCAATACGGGACAGACAGAGGTTTCGACAATTAAGTCCTCTCGACTCTCCTTCCACCGAAGATATTTTTTGGATAATGTGACAAGTGGTAGAGACCTTCTCCGTCTTTATGTCCATGCCAACGATGTAAATCGTAGATAAGTTTTGAAAAATCCATTGGTACTATTGATACCATGTTCTACCATATGTAATGAATTCTAATATAATTTTTGTTTAGTGTGTCAGCTTCAAGCGCCACGGTATACGCTTATTTGGGGGAGATGCACGTGGGTTCCCGCAGGGCATCTGCTATCGCGTGGGGCTCCGCCTTCATCTCTTTCTCTTTCATCATTCTACCCGGTACGTAGCATTCAAAATCAAATTAAATAATTTATCGAAATAAGAATGTACAGTCGTAATGCGTTCGTTGTAATTTTACAAGCCTTAAAAGCAAGCGAACGAAACTCCGTCGAAAAAAAAAGTTTAATCTTTACGCGATTCCCAATACTAGGATCGACAGAAGTCCAGGAAAATGTTTTTTCGACCCACATTTATCAACGACATTTCTTGAGATAAAGGTTTTCAATCTGTCGCCATCTTAATGTCCAAGCAATCGATATATAAGTTAGATAATAAGTTTTGGTAATTCATTGGTACGAGCTTACAACCTGATCATCAAACTCGAAACTCGACTCGAATCCCGTTCGCCTGTCCTGGCTCAAAAGTGGGCATACTTATTAAAATCTGATATAAAATATATTTAAATAATTGATGAGTTGACAAATTTCTCTCTTTCTTATATTTTTTAAAACTAACTCACATGATCAGTCACAAGATGAATTTGTTTCTGTTTTCTCATTCTGTCATCCAAAATTAACCCACAAAATCCAAGCTTTTATTTATCTTCATGTCCGTGATGGGGTCATCATACTATTTATATTACGCAAGAAAATTAAACGTGTTTCATTCAATCCACAGATAACAGACTGTGACCGACAAACAAACTAATATATTTTCGTTGTTTATAATTGATTTCAAAGAAGGAGGTTATCAATTCAATGACCTGTATAAGGTTGCTGGCTGCTTACGAAGACCCCATCTATCGGTCGCATTTGCAAGGGGCGTCGTAAGAGGGGACTAAGGGTCGCCTCTTACGACACCCTCGGGAAGAAAGGATAGTAAGTTACCAAGATATCACCCGGAGAAATAGATTAATATAATATTGAAGTAAGAATGGTTAGTGATAGGCTTGCCACCTTTCACATTGTTACAATTTGGCTTCGGTAATAGTTGGGTAGAACCATCTTGTCTTGGTCTTGATCCCTGTCAATCCCAATAAATAAATAATAAATTTCCGCCTTTCCCAATACAGAGGTAGACAAAGGTATAGACAATTAAATCCGTTCGACCCACCCTTCACCGAAGTCATTTTTGGGACAAGTTATAGGTGATGAGCCTGTCGTCGTCTTCATGTCCAAGTAGTCAACGAAATAAATTGCACATAAGTGTTTTGAAAAACCCATCGGTACGAGCCTTGGGGATCGAACACCGCCAAACCACTCGGCTATCCTGACTTCTGTCTACCCCAGTGATGCGAATGCGTGAACATTTGTTTACGGAAACTCAGATAACATGGAACCTTGTCCACATGTTTCCCTTAACCTTGTACAGTTAGCAACACTCATTGACCCCAAAAATTATCGCCACAATGAATCCCCACGACGGAATTAGTTAAGCGATAATAACTAAAGCATATGATAATTCTGACATTGTTATTATATTATGTTATCAATGTAATTGATCATATCTGTACGTTATACATACGAGTACATAGTACGTACGGGAGAGACATGTCCTGCAGTGGACTTTTACGATTCGGTGTCAAGAGACCCGAGTTCGATCCCCAGGTGGCTGACTCGTACCAAGGGATTTTTTCAAAAAACTTAAGCACGAATTATGTCATACGAATTATGGCTTGGACATTAAGACGGCGACGGGCTCACTACTTGTCACATTGTTACAAATTTATTCGGTTAAAGGTGGGACGAAAGAAATTAATTGATTAGACCTCTATAGTGAAGACATATTTTTTTATGTAAGTAAGTACGATAAAAGAACTGCGACAATAAACACAAAAATAATCCGAGATGTCGAGCGAGATAATAATATACTAAATAATATTAAATAAAATACATACAAAGATACATAGATGGGGACAACGTCACATAGATGGCTCTGATCTTAAAGTAAACTAAAGCACTTATGTTATGGAATCGGAAAAAACGACAGCACCATAAATACCCAGACTCGCGATTGCGGTCTAGTCAATTAAGTCCTCTACCTCTCTCTACCTTAAAACCAAACCTCAGACTGGGATGACGGGGGGTGATTCTATCGCCGTTTATGTCCAAGTCAACGGTAAAATATAACTATACGTTTATATAAATGTTTTTGAAAACATCCAAATTCATCCCATAAATGTTTGCCACCAACGGGATTTAAACCTGCTACCCTCTGCTTCTAAGATGGGGTCAATACCAAAGAGACCATCAGTATACCATAAATAAACATAAAACATTTTAATAAACTTTGTTGCAAAGTAGCTAAAAACCTGAGGTTGAAACAATGAATACTTTTTGTTCTTAACTTGGGGCTTGCCCGCTATTTTAAGGTTTAAACTTAATGCGAAACTTTAACTATTTTTGTAGTTAAAAGTCACCTAAGTTACTGCTTATAACATCAGCCATCTACCAGTGAAAGTCCAGTTAAAATCGGTCCAGCCGTTTCAGAGATCAGTAGAATCAAACAGACAGACAAAAAGGTCAAAAATTTATAATTTTATGTACTTTCACATTCATTTTGTAAAAAGCTGTTAATTTGAAATTCCAGACAGGCTCTTCAATTATATAAGGATATGGGTTTATCGAGCAGGCAAAGCAGCGGTGACCAGTTAGTAAATTATAAAAAGATTAATTTCCCACTTTTACGCAATGAGTTCCAATTAATTTAAAAAAATCTCCTTTCCTCCTATAGTGGTTAGCAAGCTTTTTTGTAAAAACAGATCGATTATTCTAGACCTTGTAGTTACGGCCCCGGCGTTTGCTACACTTTCCTACTATGTCAACATCTGCAAATTGTTCTATTTACTGTAAAGCTAAAAGCATAAACAAACACAAACGAATGCCATAGAAAGGCACTTACGTTTTTGTTTTCACAGATATGTGGTTTGGTTTCAATGGTTATCAATGTTTGTAATATTTTTACAATTTTGTTACTGATGCAGGGATGATATATAGATTAGTAAAAATATGTTAGTTATCTCACACTTGAAGTCACGATAGCCGAGTGGTTGCTTAGAATTTCGAGTCAAGAAATCCGAGTCGATCCCCAGGTGGCAGGGTCGTACCAATGGGTTTTTCAAAAATTTGTATACGAATTATATCGTTGACTTAGACATAAGGACGGCGACGGGCTCACCACTTGTCACGTTGTCCCGAAAATATCTTCGGTGGAAGGTGGGTCGAAGGGCCTTAATTGTCTAGACTAGACCCCTGTATTGTGAATTGCGTGATGATATTGTTTTTTATTTATTATTATTATTGTTAGTATTTTCAAATAATTTTTAAAGGAATACTAGCAATGTCAAATAACATTACTAGTATTCCTGTTGTCTACTTCAACTAAGCTGCAATGTTTGTGTCTGGAGTGGTCTGCGACAAAATTCGAATGGTGGGCCCGAATGTTACATTTCGCAATCCGCACCCTGAATCATTAGGTTATGAACGCTTGAAATCAAATCGAGCATTCATAGATCTAATGCCAGTGTGTAAAGGAATTAGAAATAAAGAAAGTACTATCACAAACACACTTCGATACAGAAACTACATACTTTTAATTAAACAACTTTTTGGTTAGTTCTTAAAGTGCTCTATAAGTTTCAAACTTAAATCGTAGTGTAGGACACCTCCCATGACATGGTGTGACGACTTGCTAAATGTTGCGGAAAGTCGATGGACTTAAAGAGGTGACTGAGCAACGTTTTGTTGAAAGTTTTGAGGGAGGCCTATATTCAGCAGACTTTTCATAGTCTGTGAAGAAGAAATATATATAAACTCTCCCTAACGGAAGAAGACAGTATCCTACGTTCGGTTATTAACTGCAGAGGACTTTTAACAGTTTTATGTAATCTAAATACTTCCCACACCTTTTTATGAGTTTGTAAAGTATTCTTTTCATTGACTATAAAAATATAAAGTTATGAAACATGTAAATAAAACTATAAAATAAAAAATAAAATGAATTAACTATTTATCTACTTCCCAATAATATTTCAATTACTGTATCCTAACAATCAGGCCGTCACCGCCAAGACTGTTTTGTCTGGTAATTTTTGAAAGGATAACCCTAGCATCTGCCGGTAGCGTCTTGGGGCTACTCTGCCTCTTTCTTGGTGCTTTTCCCGAGAAAGTGGTTAATAATTCCTTACGCTGACACACCATGGTATAATTTTACCTCCAAGGTAAAGTTTGAATGACGATCAAAAATATAAGTTCTTCAAAGTAAAATTATTTCTTTTCCAACAGGACTAGCATGGGTTATAATCCCAGGTCAATGGTCCTGGCCGTTGGGAATGATAACACTGACCCCATGGAGGGTATTTATGTGGTCCTGGTGTGCTCCTGGACTGCTGGCGAGCGTGGCTTTACTCGTCCTGCCAGAGTCTCCTAGATATCTCCTGGCAGCTAAGGGACCGGAAGTAGCTCTGCCTGTTCTTGCTACCATGTATGCCTGGAATGAGGGGAAGGATGCGGGTTGCTTTCCAGTAAGTGTTTTTTTTATATCTTCACACATAATCGCTTTCGAGGTTGCCACAGAGAACAGATTACATATATACATACACACATACATAGATAGAACAACACACATACGATGCTCTGAAACCAAAATAAACAGCTTAAGCACTTTTGTTATGGAATTAGTCACGATAGTCGAGTGGTTGGGTGGTCGGAATTTCGAGTCAAGAGACCCAAAACCGTTCCCCAGGCAGGCTCGTACCAAAAGGTTTTTTTTAAAAACTTATTGTATTGTTGGCTTAGACATAATATAGCGACGGGCTCACCACCTGTCACGTTGTCCCGAAAATACCTTCGGTGGAAGGTGGGTCGAAGGGACTTAATTGTCTAAACTTGACCTCTGTCTACGTATTGGGAATTGTGTAAATATTACGTATTGGGAAATGTGTGAAGTCATATACGTTACGGAATAAGAAAAACAAAGGTACCACAAATACCCAGGCCCGAGTAAATGTAGAAAAAGTGTTTTGATTGTACGTTGACCCGACCGGGAATCGAACCCTGTGAAAGGTGTGTCGCAACTCGTCCAAGGAGGTTGTCATTTACATATTTCTTTTGATTCCATCAAATTCATTATTTTGGTCATATAAGCACGTTTATGAATCCGAGTATTCTCTACCCTCCCTATAATTTAATAACTATTCGGTGATACAACAGGCGCATAAAGATAACAACTAATTGCAATATATGCATAAGCTACTAAGATGGTTTTGTCTTAACAAATGTCCAGTACTCATAGGTCTAGGTATTTGTACATAAATTAGTCCTTTCTAACCAAATTTCACCGGAGCTTATTTGGGACAAAGTGACAGATGGTATGATTATCCATTTAAATATTATAAACACAAATGCTTGCCCGTAGTTGGATTCGAACCTACAAACCTTGGGCACTAACAACTAGGCTGTCGATTCACCATTTTACAATAAGAAGTCACGATAGCCGAGTGGTTGGCTGGTCGGAATTTCGAATCGAGAGACCGGAATTCGAGAGAGAAGACGGTGATGGGCTCACCAACTGTCACGTTGTACCGAAATATCTTCGGTGGAAGGTGGGTCGAAGGGACTTAATTGTCTAGACTAGATCTCTGTCTACTCCTGTATTGGGAATTTTGTGAAGATATTTATTTATTAAAATTTTACAATAAATTATTACGCAATTTTTTTGATTTTTAAAGCATATTTGTTATGCTGAATTTTTATGTGACTAAATTCAAGAGAAAACACCAACTAATTTAAATTTAATCAAATAAATTATTTCTTTATGTGATTTTATTCGTTTTAGGTTGAAAAGATCGCCTCTACCAACACAGAGTCCACGAAGGGAGGGTTCGTGGGTGCCATGCAGAACATATCCCTGCTGTTCCGTCCTCCGCTAGCGAGATGCGTTTTCATCTCGCACATATCAATGTTCGCTGTTTTCATGTTGTAAGTTATTTAAATATACAAATCTTCACGCATATTCCCAATACTGGGGTAAAGAGTGGGACAACGTGACAGGTGGTGATTCTTAGTATCCCAATTACTGGTCCTATAAATATCATAATTTAAGAAAAAGATCATATTTATCACACAAATATTTGATCCTAGTGGGATTCGAACCCGCTGACCTTAGCTTCGAAGGCAGGGTCACTAGAGACTTTACAGATTTTTATTTTAAAATGTCATGTGGTAATTTTCTCGTAAGTGTAGTAAAAGGGGTTAGAGAAAAAAGCCTTTAAAATTGCCTTGCAGGCAGTCATCCTCACTGCCAAGGAGTCGCGTGGGTCAGTACCTCACTCATGCTTATTGTCTGCTGCCAAATAACAGGGTAAAAACTGTTGGGTACGAAGGGTATTTGGTAGGAGGAGATATAGGAGAGGAGGTAGGAGGCAGTGTAATACGAGGCATTCAATCTTAGTCCTCGCAGTTGAAAACGTTACGGTGACTTTTTTCTTTTGAAATGGTTTACTTGTGTTATGGGCTGCTGTAGTTATTTACCATCAGGTGGACTGTTAATTCGCTTTTCATCATATTCATCATATCCATTAAAAAATAGAATGGCTACCGATAGATGGTTGGTTAATCATCTTAAAAAATATGCCTTTTATAAATGACTGTTGGATCAGTTACAGACGATGTCTTAGGTCTGGTATGATGTAACCCTATGTCCATCAGTAGACTTTTTAAATTCATGCTTCCGAAAGATCTTCGATTGAATCAAATGAATAATTACTATTGCAAATAAATGGACAACATCATATACATTGTTCTGATGCCCAAAGTAAATAGCTGAATGACTTGTGTTATGGAAACAGAAACAACGAAGGTATCACAAAGAATGCAATAAAACGTGATTTTCCGTTATATTGAACCCTCCGCAAAAGAAACCCAGGGACCTTAGAGGAGAGGAGACGACACAAGGAAAACCGGTGAGTACGCCACTCATCCACGGAGTATGTCACAGGTCATGAATGTTTTAAAGGTGTTATTTACCGTAAAAGACCAGAGTAACTAAATTCTTACATAAATAATATAAGTCTGCAGTTGATAGTTTATAAAACATACTTAACTTGAAGTTAATACCGCAGGTCCAGTGGCTTATACCTGTGGGTCCCCGACATCCTCAATAACATCCTGATGAGCAAGAGCGAGTACAGCATCAGCATCTGCGAGATCGTACATAACAAGTTCCAAGCCGCGAGAAATCTCACAGTATGTATCCACATCGGACCAAATAACACCATTTTATTGGGTATGAGTAACGAAATGGTAAGATACAGCATACCTACATAATGGTCTGTAACAGTCCACTGCAGGAAATAGGCCTTTCCCGTTCGCCATAATCCTCACGCTTGGCAGGAGAATTGGCGATCGCAGTACCAGATGCCTCGGGTTTTAGAAGCGGCAGTCGTTCATCGGTCTGCTGAATTTAGGTCTAGTATTTTTAGAGATGGTTATCCTGCCATCTGAAGTATTCAATAGCATTTTCAAGAGTTAACCTTAGGCGCCTCTTACGACAATCACGCACAAAAAATGGGGGTGGTATATTCTTGCGTCGATAAAACACGGAAATCCAGTAAGATAGTGATCCCTAATTGAGATGCAGTGTGATATATCTGAGAAGTGATTGATGTAGCAAAGATTAACATTGCTATTTCCTATTCAAAGTTCTACATTCTTTGACCGTCTTTTTACCGTGGTGATCAGGTATGTAGATAGCTGGTGGAGTTTATCTGCATGACAGAATCCGCAACGATGATATCCCCACCAGAACTAGGGTAACTGAAATATCAGCAGAAGGATCAGCACGCTGAAATTTTATTGGATCGACCACATAGCTAGTAGACTAACAAGCGTTGGAGAAGAAAGGTTCTCGAGTGGCAGCCTCGTTCACGAAAGCGCAGTGTAGGACTACCCCTCACAATATGGAGTGACGACCTGCACAACATTGCAGTCGATGGATGCAGATGGCTCGAGACTGTTCTTTGTGGAAATCTTTGGAGTAGGCCTATGTTCACCAGTGGACAAAAGATCGGCTGTAAAAAAAAAGAGAAAGGAAACTAGGAGAGCCTTGGTTGCGTTCTGGTGAGACCACTCGAACGAGAAAGCGAAGACTCTGCTTCGATTTCCTGGTATGCTTAGATTACTACGAACTAGGTGGTGAAAGAAAACATCTTGAGCCACCCCGCACTGGTGCCACGTGGTTAACGTTCCCCTGGTGCAATGCTCGTCAAAGAATATTTGTTAGACGGCCTTCACCTGTACCAGTTTTAATTGGTGACGCCAGCCCTCAACATAGATCCCTACAATTTCCGTACGTATCACACGTTGAAAACCACATTTCCACATTTTCTTGGGATTTGGGTGTTTGCGGTACCATCACTGTCTCCGATTCCATAACACAAATGTTTTAACTACTTACTTTGGGATCAGAGCAATGTAATAAAAAATATTACGGAGAAGAATCCAGATTGCAACATAACAATCTGACTGTTTATAACATTTCGTAGTAAACAAAAAAAAGTATGAGACATCTTGAAGCTATTTTCTATCAGTATTTTTTCCGACCTACCGATTAGCTCGATTGCTTTGACACTGTTAACTGTTTTTGTTCCTTGTAACATTGCTCCCGTGGCTTTATAAATTATGTTAATTTAACAACATTTAATTGTTACAATGAGATAAAGCTTAATTGATGATCAGTGGTACTATTTATTATACCAAGAAATTACGTTTTTTATCGTTCGTTGTGACACAAACAGTTTGACAGACGTAATCGATTTCGTTCAGTCGCGGCTGGAGTCAATAATCAATAATCTTCTGATTATCCTCTAGCGGGATTCGAATCCCTTAGCTTCGACCAACTCGGCTATCGGGTCGTGGGGGTCTAGGATAATGTGTGAGGATTTAATTATTTTTTTTATTTTAAATTTAAATATCAAATTATTTTTGTTGCATTTTTAAGTAAATACCCTCTTAAACCATTTAGAATAACAAGTTGTGGAATAAGAATCTGTAATTGGCCTAGGTGTGGTATATACTGTACCATGTTAAGATTTATGGATTTTGTGCTGTTGATTCTAAATTTGTAAAATGAAATAAAAAAAAGATATAAAAATCAAAAAAAAATATCATCACGCAATTCCCTATACAGGGGTAGACAGAGGTCTTGTCTAGATAATTAAGTCCCTTCGATCCACCTTCCACCGAAGATATTTTCGGGACAACGTGACAGGTGATGAGCCCGTCGCCGTCTTTATGTCCAAGCCAACGATTTAATTCGTACATAATTTTTTTCGACATTTCTCATTATTCTTCTACTTCTTCTTCTTCTTTACAGCCTATCAAGTGTTCACTGCTGAACATAGACCTCCCTTAAAACTTTCCACCGTGAACAGTCCTCAGCCACCATTTCTAATTATACCAACATAATACAAGCTTATATGACACATTTGCTTATTTATTTTTCAAATAAAAGATATTGCTGGACTGATGACAAATCAGTTGATGACAATCAGGAATGAAAATCACTTATCGTTTATTAACATCGTTTTCTAGTTTTCTCATACACTTTCGTCCTATACATTTCTTATTAAATTAATGAGAAATTTAAAAAACAGACACCCCTCCCTTCTTTCTTAAACATACAGCTGAATCTATTTGTAAGCCATTATTTTATTTATAAAATCGTTGTTTGTGCGAAGGTCAAGTACCAGCGGTCTGGAAAACTACCCATATTGCTCCAATCTTTAAAAAAGGTAGTAGACATGAAGTATTTAATTATCGCCCTATATCTTTACTCTCCACCCTATCAAAAGTTCTTGAACGCTTATTACATCAATCTATATATCCTAGCCTTCACAATAGTATAATCCAAGAACAACATAGTTTTGTAAAAAACAGATCCACGGTTAGCAACCTCATTTGTACACATTATTTATTTGAGAATATGCACAATCGAACCCAAACAGACTCTGTTTACACGGATTTTTGCAAGGCTTTTGATAAGGTGGATCATTCTATCCTCCTACAAAAAATCGCCTTTAATGGAATACGTGGAAACCTTTTGCGATGGTTTTCATCTTATATTACTAATAGAACCCAAAAAGTAGTGGTCAATGGTTTTTATTCTAGCTGTAATAAAATCTCATCCGATGTTCCTCAGGGTGTTATACTTAAATCTTTGTTTCGAATATACCCGCTTTCTTTTATACGCCGACGATCTCAAAGTCTATAATACTATAAAATCCCTTGAAGATTGTAAGAAATTACAAGAAGATCTTGATCGACTCTCTAACTACTGTCGACTAAATAAATTAAATTTGAGTATTTCGAAATGTAAATCTATTTCATTTACTAAAAATTATTAATATTATTCAAAACACTTATTGTCTTTGCAATTCACCCCTTGAAAAAGTAACACTTATTATAGACTTAGGAGTTGTATATGATTCTAAATTACATTTTGATGCTCACATAGACTCTGTACTAAATAAGGCATTTCAAATGTTCGGTTTTGTCACCCGAACTTGTAACTCTTTTAAGCAACCTTCTTCTTACTTAACAATATTCAAATCCCTAATTAGATCTCAAGTTGAATATGCAACACCGGTATGGAACACTTTCTACGATAAATATAGTGATTTGCTGGAGTCAACTCAGGCAAAATTTCTTCGCTTTATTAATTATAAATGTTTTCATAGAAGGTCCTCATATAGTGCTCTACTGGATAAATTCTCATTGCATAATTTAAAGAAGAGAAGGCTACAGCATGACTTAATGTTGTTATACAAAATATGTAAAACAAATGCAGGTGTACGCACCCCTTTAAGACGTATCATGAAAGCGTATAATGACTATTTCTCGGATATTGACATATTTTTATTATCACCAGTGCAATTCAGAAATGATTTAAATAAAAATTGGTGAATTTAAATTTGTAATTTAAACAAAATTAATAGCACATTGTAATTCATTTGTATTTTTCATGTTATTTTCTGTCTCTTGTTTCTATGGTACCAATTATTTAATGTTTAGTAGTCATATTATAAGTGTTAAGAATACAGTTAAGAATTGGCAGGCAACTTACAGAACATAGTATACATATAGTGCACTCAATAGACATCATTACCATGTAAAATAACAATTGTCACAATTAAGTAATGTAATTGTTTGTTATCCTAAATACATAAAAAATAACTCTTTCATATCTGTAAATGTATGAAGTCATGATAGCCGAGTAGTTAGGTGGTTGGAATTTCGAGTCAAGAGACCCGAGTTCGATCCCCAGGTGGCAGACTCGTACCAATGGGTTTTTCAAAAATTTATGTTCTAATTACATTATTGGCTTGGATAGAAATACGGCGACGGGCTCACCACCTGTCACGTTGTCCCGAAAATATCTTCAGTTCGGCGGAGTTTTACGTTAAAGGAGCAACTGTGTATACCTTAACAAATTACCGCTTCGGACGGTATGGAATTGTGTGTGCTTTTATATGAATTAGGAGAAATCGAACCTAAAAAACGAAACTAAGAAATTCAGTAGAGACACCGAAATGGTCAAGAAAATATACACCGTGACAGTTAACATTAAAAGAGGTCGAGGTAGGCCGAGAATAAGTTTCGAAGACCATGTGAGCAAATTGCTCGAAGAAAAAAGGGTATATGAAGTAAATGATGAATTTAAAAGAAGCGAAAGAGGTATGTAAAGATTGTGACACTTGGCGATCTGTTATCTTACTCTTGTTTAAAATACGTTAACTAAAATTTACTGTCAATATCCTACACGTAACCAAAGAGTAATTATCACTTAATAATCTTTGACAATATACCCAATATTGTCAAAAATATATACAACATTGTTACAGAGTAGATATTGTCAGTAAATAATTTCAAAACGTTTCTAATTATTAATAAAGTAAATTGCGGCCGAAGTTGATCAGACAACTCATTATTATAAAGTTCTCATTATTGTAAACAGTCGATAAATATCTTTTTTCTGTAACTTAGACTTCAGTGGAAGTAATTACAATGTAATTCTCTTTATCGTATACATGAAACCGTTCAGAAAAACAGACTCGGTTCAACTAAACAAACCTTGACCGTGATGGTCGTCACGAATTGACAAAGTCTATTGTAGGACTAACGTCACCCCTTCATGACAAAAAATATGACTCTCGTGGGAGACACCTGAAACATGAATATGATTAATAGTCTTTGAATTGTAATATAGAGAGTACGAACGCCTTAGGGTACTTCTACTCTGATAATTTTGGGGACCCCGCCGTGTTTTCACGAGTTCCGGGCCGCGGTCATACGCTCGTATATATGCTTATTATATATATTATCCCGACCGATTTCGGCCACAGCGACTTGGACTATTGCGGGCGTCGTTCGTGTGGCCTCAGGTGACTAACGTAACCGATTTTTGCGCTGAACGTGCGAGCACATTGAGCGCAATTCAATAGTGAGATTAACAATTAGTTTAGTTTGTAGTTTCCATTTTTTCTTTTGTTTCTTTCTTTTGTTTTTTTCTTTTGTTTGGTTGCGCCTGCAAAATTTCTCCATACCATAGGTCGACTGGGAGAGAATGCCAACAGGCTTTAAGTGCGCCTTTTGCTGTCTTTGTGCAAAGGTTTTGCAATAAATAATTAATAAATAAATATATTTTCGCGGGAACAAGGCTTGGTATAGGTTTTAACTACTGTTTGTTTCAATTTCAGTTGGAGCTGGCCGACCAATCCTGTCACACGGAGGTTTCCGTGAGCGTCTTCCCCATATCAATGGGCATGGGCGCAGTATTCGCCATCACATACTTGGCGATAGGAGTGTTCATTGACAGGATAGGAAAGAAGACTCTTTACTGTGAGTGTCTACTTACTTCCACTAATATCCAAGAGTCCCCTGCTGAATATCGGCCTCCCACAAAATTTTACATTCAGAACGGTCTTCAGCGATTTCTGCCACACTTTGCAAGTCGTCAAATCCACTTTCAGTCTCCAGTTATTTTTCTTCCCTTTTTCATTCGTTCTCTAGCCTATTATAAATCCACTTCGTAAGGAGGTCCTATGATACTCATTCGCTCATGATCTAGTGTCCAAGTTTCGCTTAGTGTCAACAGATGGCGCTATAATAATTTATTGAACTATAATTTTCTTTTTCTTTAGTAAACGTATTCTCTTAGAAATTAAATATTTAGGTAAACATGGAACAAGAAACAATATCTGACTATAGACGCTGCGATCAAAATATATTGAATTTTGGTCTAGTTTTTGAAGATTGTTATACTGCCACCTTTCGGAAGCCAATTGCATTTTCAAGGCTTTTTTAATCCTTCAAAAGTCCACTGCTAAACTTAAGCCATTTCCGACAAAGGAGTAGACAGAGGTCTAGATAATTAAATCCTTTCGACCCAACTAACACCGAACACATTTTTGGGACAACATGATATTTGGTGAGCCCGTCGACGTCTTTATGCCCAAGCCAACGATATAAATCGTACATAAATTTAAAAAAAAACCATTGGTACGAGCCTGCCACTTGGGGATCGTACTCGGGTCTCTTGCGAATTCCAATGACTCAACCACTCGGCTATCGTAACATTGATACCCGTAAATATAAGTTTTATATTTCTCTTCATGTGTTAATCTTTATATCCTTTAACACAATTATAATTACAGAAAAAATTATGTTAATATTTACAATACTTATTAACTAAAAACTATTACAATCGTAGAGCCCTACTCCTCGTGGCATGGTACCAAGAACGCTGGCTGCATTTCCACGTTGAATGGTTAGACTTAACCGTTGAGCGAGAAAAGAACCAGCCCTCTTGTCACCACCGGCAAATCTAAATCTCTATATCCTATTTGTGTAAATCTTTGTCTTCAGGTGGTATAATGTTTGTCTGTGGCATCGCTACAATCGGGTCGGCATTTGTTCCCCAAGGCGGAGCGGCGACAGCCCTACTCGTAGTGGCTCTTTGCGCGGGATGTGCGGCTTCGATTCTCGCTGCTATTGCCGTCGATGTGTTCCCTACATGCTTGAGGTAATTGGATATTAACTATGTATCATAAAGTTATCATCATGCAACTCCCAACCACTCGACTTTCGTCGCTATGTAATTAAATCCTTTGCCCAATCGTTCATTTTTCATTGAAAGATAAACATTACTTTCATTAAGCAATTTTATTGATTTTTAAAGCACATTTATGCTGAACTTTTATGTTAATATACTTTTATGTTATTAAAGAGAAAAAAATCAAAATTTCAACTGACACAGGCGGGATTCGAACCCACGACCTTCGCCGATCCGTGGCGACGCTGTTACCTCCGAGCTTGTAAGACACGGTTGCTCGGTTACTTTCTCTTTACTTTGTAAACTACAAACTCCGTTTGATGACAACAGATGGCGCTTTCACAATGTTTAATTAATTGTGATTTTTTATGTGAACGAATTCTCTCAGAGCAGAATATTGACGAAATCTTTAAAGTTATCACTGTTAAAAATGTTTGGTATCCAAAATTATCTCCTTTAAAGAAATAAGCGTCCATGTGACAAAGTTTTTCTCGCTGATAAATAGATGGCGCTATAGTAAAGTTTTAAAATAACATGTATTCACTATTGTCTGTATATAATATAAAATAAATTATGTATACTATATGTTCTATACATACGATGTAATTAATATAACAAATTATTTTAATATCATTTAATACAAAATAGTTTCTAGTTAATTTAGATGTATGATTTTAATAGTCTGTCTCGTTTAAAGTAATAAGTAAGATACAAGATTTGTAATCAGTAAAATGTTTATTTATTATTGCAGAGCTATGGCGATGTGCGTCATGTACATGGTGGGTCGCGCGGGCGCGGCCGTGGGTTCAAATCTATTAGGCGCAACTCTAGACCTGCACTGTGAACTGGCCTTCTCATTTCTTGGCGCATTCACAGCAGGTGAACGATTCTTACTGCATATCTTACTGCTCTTAACACTTCCTAAGTGACATCACTTCTACCTATTACCTTAATAAGACCATACTTTTTTAGACAATGTGACAGCTGGAGAGCCTGTCGCCACCTTTATGTTCAATCCGACGATATAAATTCGACCCTGCCACCTGGGGATCGAAGTGGGGTCTTCTGACTTGAATTCCGATCACCCAACCACTCTTAACTTATAATTGTAATTGTGTAAAAAAATAACAGGTAACCAGAATTATAACAGGTTCTGTGGCATATCTTCTGCCAAACAAAAGCGGAATCGATTTCTAGAAGGTTATTTTTATTTAATTATTTGACCCGAGTTCGATCCCTAGGTGGCAGGCTCGTACCAATGGTTTTTTTTATAGAAAAGGGAGGCAACGCATCTGCTAAGCATCTGGTATTGCGGGTGTTCATGGGCGGCGGTAATCACTTACCATCACGTGAGCCACCTGCTCGTTTGCTTCCCTTTTCTATAAAAATAGCAGATGCGTTGCCTCCTTAGAGTACCCCTTCCCCAGAATTGGGGAGATGGGGTGTGTGGGCCACCAGTCTAACAAACTTCTGCGTTTAGTATGGTGAGTGCAGATAACCGGAGGCCCACACACCCCCCCCTCCCCCAATTCTGGGGAAGGGGGTACTCTAAGGGAGGCAACGCATCTGCTAAGCATCTGGTATTGCGGGTGTTCATGGGCGGCGGTAATCACTTACCATCACGTGAGCCACCTGCTCGTTTGCTTCCCTTTTCTATAAAAAAAATAGCAGATGCGTTGCCTCCCTTAGAGTACCCCCTTCCCCAGAATTGGGGGAGATGGGGTGTGTGGGCCTCCGGTTATCTGCACTCACCATACTAAACGCAGAAGTTTGTTAGACTTCTACTTCACGCCGGTATTCTGTGAGGTCGTGGTACTTCCCCGGTCGAGCCGGCCCATTCATGCAACAACAAAAGCTGATGCGTGGCTCTACCACTGTTAAAACCCATGTTTACTCAAAAAAAATTATGTATTGTATGAATGTTATGGCTTGGACTGAAAGACAGCGACGGGCTCAGGTGGTGAGTCACGTTGTTCCCAAAAAAGGTGGAATAAGGTGGATTGATAAGACTTAATTGTCAAGACGTTTTTTTTGTTTTTATTTACTTAGTCTCATAATCCATTTCTCTCTCTAGAATCTGTCTACCTACATACATAAAGGCCTATAAAGGTTCACTGTAAAAGGGAGGGTTTGCCATAACCACCACTTGAAAAGTGGGTTTGTGATCATCAGACTCTATGCAGACGCTGTTGCAAGTCACCGATTTTGGTCTGACATTTTTGGAGATGGTTATCCTGCCATCTATCGGCAGACAAAGGTTTTTGTAAAGTTTTTGTTTCAATCGCCTTTTTCTACACCCGCGAGAAAAATATGGGTGGTATTTTCTTACGAAACCACACGAAATTTGACTTTAAAGATTATTATAACCTCTCCTTAATTATATCATGTTTTTATTAACTTTCCAGGTTCGATACTATTGATGTTATTCTGGCCGAAACCAGAAAAAATACGAGAAGAAATGGAGCAAAAAGGCCTATGTTACTAACAGTATATTAATATTGTCTAAACGAGACTGATGTTCAAATGTAATATATGATTGTGTTAGTTTTAAGTACACTTGTTGCATGAATGTATAAATAATACAATGTATTTTGAATATATACAACGACTTTCATTTTCCGCCATCTCTTGACAACTGCAAACTACGTCGAATTGTATTTGAGCCTTGTAATTGTTTAAGGAAAAACTTTTTAAATATTTGTATTTCACGCCATCTACTGACAAACTAACGCGTCACATGCACTCAAAACTTCCATAATTTCCTTTAAAGATAATATGTGCAACGATAGATGGCATGTCTGGTGTGGATTGCCTATAGTATCTGAAGTACAGACTATAATTTTAGTGCGAGTAGGGAACAGACTAGATGTTATCTTCTCAAATGGCGTTTCTTGACAAGCTCTCCCTCAATTTTAAAGTCTTACTTTATTTGCTTACGGTCCGAAGGGCTATACTGCCGCAGTTATCCCTTCTCCTTTTCTTCGTATAGACCTTTGCTTTTTGCTTCTGGGTCAAAAGCCTAACAACGTGGACTTTTTTAGACGATAAATAACCTCTATATAAACATCTATATAGATGACAGACTGATACATATCTAATCTGTCACCAATCGTTACCCAAATAGAGACCGGCAAGTATAAATCCTTTTCCACTACGAAATCCAAAAAAGTCAAAGTTTACAGTTATAGCAGTGTTCAAGTGCGTGGATGGTAGTATTCCTTATAGCACTGGGCCAATTGAAATGTTTGTTTTATCTTCACGCAATATACCATACTGGGGTAAGTAGAGGTTTAGAAAATGAAAAACTTTCGACACAGGCGAAGGACTAGACTCCGTAGTGTTTTCGACCTACTTTTCGCCAAAGCTTATTTGGGACAACGTGTCAGACTGTGTGCAAAAAAATTATAAGCTCATTAAACCTTTATTATGCGAATTATGTACTAGGCAGTAATCTTTATCCTACTTTAGGAAAATGTTATATAAGCCAGTAAAAAATAATCCGTTAGGGTGTGAAAAGGGTTGGTAGGTGACAAATGTTCTTGTCATTATTTAACCATCAGGATAATGTCGTTCCGATCGAGCCGCACGTGATATACACCATTAATCATGGCTGCTTAGTATTTTTAACTGTAACGGTATATGAATCAAAAAGCAGTGGATTACCATCTGGAAGATTAGCGGTGCCTTTTGATATCGAATACATCAGTCTTTTTCTTTCTACGATTGTTGCAACTCCTTGACAACAGTGTAAAATTGTCAGTATGTAATGTTTATATGTGTGTGCTAGTTTTATATTAAAAAAATATGAATTTTTCATTCATCTTCAGGCATAGACTGTAGGGGGAGCGAGGCAAACAGAACAACGCCAAGCGTCACGTTCCATACATACCTTTTTCGCATTCCGTGTACTCTAGACCCTCCCCTCTTCGAGCAATTTGGTCACATGGTCTTCGAAAGTTAGTGACAGTACTGGTAGTAATGGAACCGCGTCCTCTTGTAATGTTAACTTCGCGCTAGATATTTTCTTCACCATTCGGTCTTCTCACATTTGCTCAAAGCGCCCAAACCCAAACGAACCAAAACCCAAACAAAAACCAAAAGATCTTTAAAACCTGCCTTCCTGCGAATTTCTTCTTTATGGTTTAGGCTTAAGGTTTAGAGTGCGGACTGCGAAACATGAAGTCGCAGATTCGGTCCCCGCCATTCGACTATTGTCGTAAACCAACTCCGAACACAAGTATTGCAGCTTAGTTGGAGTTGTTAACAGGTATACTAGTTATTTTATTTATCAAGGACGACCTCCGCGGACGAGTGGCATAAACACCGGTTTTCAAGGTGTCGCTATCTCGAGGTCAGGAGTTCGATTAACGGACTGGTCAATGTATAAAAAACACTTTCTCTACATTTTCTCGGGTCTGTCTGTTTGTGGTACCTTCGTTGTTTCCAATTCCCATACCTCTAGTGCTTTAGCATCTTACTTTGGCATCGGAGCAATGTATGTGTTGTCCCTATCTAAACATGTATTTATTTTTTTATAAAAAAATAGATATAGTACGATCATAAAAACGACCAAAAAATAATCACGAGGGGATGTTCTTGATAAATATTTTATGACAAAATAATGACCCTCCGGAATCACAGTGGGAAAGGGCGAAATGTTTAAAAAAAATGTTAGATTCGTACTCAGGTAGGCGCGGGAAGAGATTTCGAGTAGAGGGATGAATCTTCGGATCTTATTAAGATTGACATTGTATCATATTCTCCTACAATAAAATGAGAATTTGAATCACGCAAATCTGGTTAAACAGATTTTAGTTAAATTTTGTATGGCGATACTTAGTTATATTAAAGTTTGAAGAAAGCTGTATGTTATTTAGTTCAAGAATATTCTGTATAACGTAATAAGAAATGAGTGTAACATAGAATATGCAATATAGAATAGTATGTTAGGTAAACCAAGTACCTTACATACTTTTTCAGTTTCAAATTTCAATTTTATATTGATTTATAGACGACTTCCGTGGACGACTGACTTACACGTCGGTTTTCAAGGTGACGTCAACTCTGAGGCCCTGGGTTCTATTTTCGATTGGGTCAATGTAGAAAACTCTTTTTTCTACATTTTTTTGAGTCTGGGTGTGTAGAAAATTTGGTGAATCGAAAGGGCTTAATTGTCTACACCTCTGCCTACCTCAGTATCAGGAACATAGGTGTAGATATAAATGAAAAAGAAACTCGCGAGAACGAAGGCGGTAATTTTTGCCTCTAGCGAATATTTACACGGGTTATTTATTTATACTGATAAAATTTCTAAATTCATAATAAATTAGAGGTCCATTAGACCTTAAACCCCGTTACGATACTGCGCTTGCGCACAACGGTCGGTCTAATTAAAATGACAACACACAGCAAACCACATTGACATTAACCTTGTGTACACCCCATCCATTACTTTATAGACCTCTATTCACATGTTATTCGATATTTAGGGGGCACAACGAAATTTATATTTTTTTATTTCTCTCGCATTATGATTTTCGGTTTTAATCACGTTTTTGTTAGGTTTTAACCAACTTTTTTTTCACTTCCCGACGTGTCGGATGCTTTACAGCATTCCACAGTGACCAGGAGTGCGAAAATCGTTTTATTTAAGTTGTCTCGTATTATTACTATTTTAAAATGTTAAATAATAGTGTAATGGGATATAATAATAATAACAAGATTCTCCTAATAATATTAACATTGAGTCTCACTTGGATTAGACCCGTGAGTGTCAAAATAATATTGAGGAAACAATTCTTCAAGCTGTTTGAAAATCAAAGAAATACATTATAATAATGACCTAGTAAATCGTAGGATATGACTTACGCTAGGATTTTAAGGAAGTTTGTTTTTGGGATTCGTGCGAAAGACGGGCGTTAGTGATTGCGCGAAAACGACTGAACAAACTTTGATGCGGTTTTTACTGTTATTCATTTATTCAGTCTAGAACATAGTAATCACTAGAAACTATTGACTACTATTTTCTGTAGGTTGTATTTCCAAAATATTCAAACTAATGAACGTATAAAAATTATTCATTATTACGAACATATAAAAATGTCATCGAAATTGATTGAGACTCTCTCAAATGATGCTCTTAATACATAGCAATCGATTTTAATTAAATAGATTACAAAAATAGCTGTGCCTCCTGAAAGAACAAGGAAAATTTAAAAATCTACCATCACGGGTATGAATCGAACCCGCGATATCCACCAGCACTTACGCTCTTACCACCGAACCACAAAGTAACTTTCGTACGCCTCCTTTGTTGTTTGCTTGTGTATATGTTTCTTTTGTTATATTAATTGTATAATTATTCCGGTACATAGTTTTCGGAATAGTCCTCTTACAAAACCCTTACTATCAGTACATACGATGAGGGGGCGCAATATGGTCGTCCTTGTCCGTTAACTTTCCGATAATTAACCATTTAACTTATCCCGAAAATGTTTCATATCATGATTAACTGAACATCTGTTGATTATTTATAATATCTTTTTAATAATTCTTAGTCAAGTTATATTTTAAATAAATAAATATCATTACGCCATTCCCAATACAGGGGTGGACAGTGGTCTCGACAATTAAGTCCTTTCGACCCACCTTCCACCGTAGACATTTTTGAGACATCGTGACAGGTGGTGAGCCCATCGCCGTCTTAATCTCCAAGCGAAAGATATAAATCGTACATAATTAAAAAAAACCATTGGTATGAATTTTTTTACACCCAACCATTAGGCAATGGTTAATAATCTTCACGCAATTCCCAATACAGGGGTAGACAGAGGTCTAGTCTAGACAATTAAGTCCCTTCGACCCACCTTCCACCGATGATATTTTCGGGACAATGTCACAGGTATAGTAGCTCACAGAATACCGGCGTAAATTAGAAGTCTAACAAACTTCTGCGTTTCGTCTGGTGAGTGCAGGTAACCGGAGGCTCACACACCCTCTCCCCCAATACTGTGGAGGGGGGGGGGGGCACTCTAAGGCCTCTGGTATTGTGGGTGTTCATGGGTGGCGGTTATCACTTACCATCACGTGAGCCACCTGCTCGTTTGCCTCCCTTTTCTATAAAAAAAAGAGAGAGCCCGTTGCCGCCTTTGTGTCCAAGCCAACGATATAATTCGTACATAAGTTTTTGAAAAACCCATTGGTACGAGCCTGCCTCCTGGGGATCGAACTCGGGTCTCTCGACTCGAAATTCCGACCACCTAACCACGCGGCTATCGTGAGTTATTACTTATTTTAATAAAATTAAGTCACGATAGCCGAGTGGTTGGGTGGTCGGAATTTCGAGTCAATAGACCCGAGTTCGATCCCCAGTTGGTAGGCTCGTACCAATGGGTTTTTCAAAAACTTATGTACGAATATCGTTGGCTTGGACATAATGGCGGCGACGGGCTCACCACCTGTCACGTTGTCCCGAAAATATCTTCGGTGAAAGGTGGGTCGAAGGGACTTAATTGTCTAGACTCGGCCTCTGTCTACCCCTGTATTGGGAATTGCGTGAAGATATTTTTTTTTTTTTATTTATTTTTTTTAATAAATTTTTAACATACTTCTAATAATTTATATTAGAATATATTTTATTATTTACGATATAAATCTTTGTGTGATTGTTTCAACTTATTTAATATACGTCAGTCTCAACGTAACTATTCGAAGACCGTATCTGAAATATTATCTCTATTTTAAGAAATACTAGTTATATCCGACAAAGTTCAAGTACCTTAGACACACCTTCCACCGAAGATATTATAATGCCATATAATAAAAGAATACCATTCTGCAAAATATAATTAAAATGTTTCAGGCCAGTAATAAAAGCATAGATCACATATTATAATGCCATATAATAAAAAAAATGTAGAAGCACGTGTTCCGCTCAGGTGCCGTGTCACGTGGTAACGGCCCGACCATATGTCACAGATCCGTTCGCAGTCGGTTCGATTCCGGTGCACGTGAAATTGAGCCTCACGTGAAAAAAAATAACTGCTACGTAGGACTTCATTTTGCCTGTCTGTTTGTGAAGTTGATTTCTGTTAACATTGTTTAATATTAATTTACAAAAATATTTTTAGTTTATATAAAAAATTAATTTACATAAATATTTTTAGTTTCCATTTAGGAAATCAAAAAATAGATACAATTCATACGTTTTCGACTATACTAAACTCATCAAAAGTAAAATAAAGTAAAAGTAAAATATGCTTTATTGTACACCATGAGTGACATAGAAATTACAATTACAATGGACATTAGTACAAAAGGCGGCGTATCGCTTAAACAGCGATCTCTTCCAGGCAACCTTAGGGAAAAGGATTCTTCTAAAGAAAGCGGAAAGGGTGTACTCAATAATACAAATAATATTATATATATATATATATATATATATATATATATATATATATATATATATATATATATATATATATGTATATATATATATATATATATATATATATATATATATATATATATATATATATATACATATATATATATATATATATATATATATATATGTATATATATATATATATATATATATATATATATATATATATATATATATATATATATATATATATATATATATATATATATACAAGGGAAGAGAATTCCAAAGTCGTATAGCGGTTACAGTGAAAGAGTTAGCATAGAAGGAAGAAGAGTGTTTTGGAGTACTTAGGAGAAAATTATTTTGAGAGCGGAGTAGAAAAGAATGTAAACTACTTAGATATTCAAATCTAGATCTGGATCTGGAATCTGGAGCATTGGGATTGAACAGAATGCAGTAAAGAAGATGAAGAATATGAGTATTCCTGCGAAGGCGAATTGGAAGCCACTTGAGCTTAAGGCGGAATTCGGAGATGTGGTCATAATTGATCCATAATCAAATTGGCTAGGTTGACTTATTCCTGCTTCATTTATAGCTCGATAGCCTAGTTGTTGGCGTTCCTGACCCTTTCTTTGAAGCTATAGCCTGTGGGTTCGATTCCCACTGGGGGCAATTATTTGAAAGATGAATACGAATGTTTGTATTCGAGTCATGGATGTTTATACATACAAACATACATAACAGCATATAAAAGTCCACTGCAGGACGTAGGCCTCTCCCGTAGGGAGGATTTGCCTTTATCCCAGTTTACAGAGGAATTAGTGCATACATCTGTGGGAGGGAGGGTGGTGCTCTTCTTCTCTTCGGACCAGGTAACATATACCTTTTTATATTTGCATGCGGAGGGTTGCGAAGTAATTTTTTCAATAACAACTTTATACATACTTTAAAGAACCAAAAACTCCTTCCGGACAGCCGGTTGAGGATCTAAAATGGACATCCAAAAGAGGGTGAATTCATATAAAAATAATGCATCTGCTATTAGATACTATCGGACGGAGTAACGAATCGCAAGATCGATGATATGGTCGGTGACCATCAAGCTATTTACATATAAACGGTAAGGCACCCTGACACCAGTGTACACGTAGACGAAATATTGATAACTATGTTAAAAAAATTTCTCATGTGCACTTTCTTTTGTCTATACTGTACCATTTTGATTGATTAAGAAAATGTTACAGTTATGTTTTTGACATGGAAACTTATAGTATTGGCAAAATATCATGAGAAAAATACAAATTTAATACGTAGGTAAATACTTCATTAATATATATGATAATATTATGTCTTGATTGATACCATATTTTAAGAAAAAAATATCTTCACGCCATTGCAAATACAGGGGTAGACAGAGATCTAGTCTATACAATTAAGTCCTTTTAACCAACCTTCTATCGAACTCGGGTCTCTCGACTCGAATTCCGATCACCTAACCACTCACCGAGAGTTCGATCCCCAAGTGGCAGCCACGTACCAATGGGTTTTTTAAAAGTCATGTACGAATTATATCGTTGGCTTGGACATAAAGACGGCGACGGGCTCACTACCTGTCACGTTGTCCCGAAAATATCTTCGGTGGAAGGTGGTTCGAAGGGACTTAATTGTTAAGACTAGACCTCTGTCTACCCCTGTATTAGGAATCGCGTGAAGATATTTATTTATTTTATTTATAGACAACAAAAATGTAATTTATGCAAACTAAATTTTCTAACATGTCTTCTATGTGTACTGTGTTGTCATGAAAGTAAGTCGCATACCTACAGATGTACTGTACACACAATTTGTCGTATCGTGGGAAACTTACCACCTGTCAGTGGGTACGTTCGTCTTTGCCCACCATCCATTTCCCATAAGGCACCGTCACACACCACGGCCTCCGACCCCGCTAATTATTATCAAATTTAAATTGGCTATTTGTATGTCTTTTCTCCCACGTATGAAAGGGTCTTAATCAGCCTTTATATTTATATTTCTTTTTTATCTATTTCGTCCTTACTTTTATCACGTAGTCTTAGCTTTTATTCTTGTAGTAAATCGAAAAATAAGAGGTTCCCGATTAAGTTTTTATCTTTACAAATAAATAATAAATATAAATATCTATTAATAATATTTATTAATCTATTTACACATTTCCTAATACAGGGGTAAGTTTGACTGACTTAAGTCACGATAGCCGAGTGGTTGGGTCACCGGAATTCGAGTCAGGAGACCCCGAGGTAGATCCCCAAGGCTCGTACCAATGGTTTTTTTCAAAACTTACGTACGATTTATATCGTAGGCTAGGAAATAAAAACGGCGACGGGCTCACGACCTGTGACGTTGTCCCGAAAATATCTTCGGTGGAACAAAGGTGGGTCAAAGGGACTTAACTGTCGACTAAATTGTAGACTTGTGGACTTAATTGTAGACTAGACTTCTGTCTTCCCCTGTTTTGGGAATTGCGTGTAGATATTTATTTTTATTTATTTTAACTACATCACGATAATGTGCATGTTACTATTATTTCATCGTTGTCTTGTAGTTCGTTATTTATTTAGCTACACCAGCAGTACATACGTAGAATATATTATAAAAAATTACATTAGAAATATGGATAGTATGACGTAGCTTTACAGGTGTAAACAGCATTTCAATTTGACAACATGAGCGTAATTTTTACCTAGTAAATAACAACGAAATGGTCTCTGCAAGTGTTAAAAAGCTAAGGAAAAATTTAGTTTCGAGATTATGAACTGCTGATGAATTTATAAAACCCTAAAAGATGTCCAGAATTGCCACCAATGACCACGAATGAAATTCTAACTCAATCCAATCTCAATCCTTTTCAAAGCATTTTAACATATTCCTAATTATGCAATATTTATTGTTTGTAAAGCAATTCAAAGCATGCATGTGTTTATGATATATATTTATATTATGCTTATGTTTTAGCAGTGGACTTCGGATAGGCTGATTTGATGATGGTGACAATATGATAAAGTCATCAAAATTTCCGTACCGTGACAATATTCGCGGGCTCGAATCCCGACCGTGTCAAATTTTTCTCTCTTAAATTGAATACACCTAATTTGTTATCTAATAATATCACAAACAGACAATTTCCTTTAAGAGAATTGCACAAGTAAACAACCATTATAACACTATTACAAATAAGACAGTTAATAATGCAACGCCAAAATTCACTCCTTTTAATATCGTATCAGGATTATAAACCGAATTCCCGAAAAGCAAACAAAATGGCGCCAATCAGTGCACCATCGGATGCCGACATAACAAGGCTACCGTCATAATAGCCTGTAATCGATTAAACAAACATCCGCCGGAATTGCCTTCGCGCCATAAATCATCAATCGGTGATTGGATCGTCATAGATTATTAAATCGTAGACTTTACCACCTGCCTATGTTGCTCTTGCAACTCATGTATTGCAACTTTTCTATAAACTATAAACTATATTATGTTTTGACACGTAAATGCTTATTATATATTAATTATATATACATATTTTTTATATCAAGAACTAACTAATTTTAACAATATTTTTTTAGGATATTATTAAGCTTCAGGTACTGGTAAGGCAGATTAGAAAAAAAGAGAAAAATATATTAAATAAAGAAGCCAGTTAATCAGATACTTAATTTATAGACGTCCTCCGTGGATGAGTGGTGTAAACACCGGTATTGGAAGTCATCTCGAGGTCACGCGTTTGATCCCGGTCGGGTTAACGTAGAAAAAACACTTTTTCTACATTTTCTCGGGTCTAGGTGTTTATGGTGTCTTCGATGTTTCCGATTCCCATACCACAAGTGCATTACCATCTGACATTGGGATCGGAGCAATGTATGTGATGTTGTCCCTATCTATATATGTATATATTATCAATTCGTAAAGTTTTAACAGTGGTAGAGCCACGCATCAGCTTTTGTTGTTGCATGAATGGGCCGGCTCGACCGGGGAAGTACCACGATCTCACAGAATACCGGCGTAAAGTAGAAGTCTAACAAACTTCTGCGTTTCGTCTGTTGAGTGCAGGTAACCGGAGGCCCATCCCCCCCCCCCCTCCCGCAATCTTTTGGGGGGGGGGGGACTCTAAGGCCGGCAACGCATCTGCTATGCCTCTGGTATTGCGGGTGTTCATGGGCGGTGGTAATCACTTACCATCATGTGAGCCGATCAGATCGTTACAGATTTTAATTTATTTATTAATTTAAAACAATCTCTAACATATTCAAATAGAACATCGAAAAATCCACGAAGGACAACCTTCGTCGGTCGGATTCTAGCAAGAATTATATATAATTATATATATTATATATAATTATATATATTATTATATATATATATATATATATATATATATATATATATATATATATATATATATATATATATATATATATATATATATTATTATATATATTATATATAATTATATATATTATTATATATAATTATATAACTTACTAGTAAAAAAGTAACAAAAAACTTCACACGCGAAAAACTAAAATAGTTAGGATAAGTATAAATAACTATAATAACACTTAGAATAAAATACATTAAATTAGCAGTAAATTTAAATTCCAATAGAAGAATAATAACTATAAAGTATACACAGTATAACTGTTCCATTGCTCCTATACTTATAAAATAAGACCACATTTAAAGTTTTCCATTAAAGTTAACCTAAAGTATTATCTACAGTAACAAAATCATGTTTATATTTCTCAATAGGCATCACATTATGCCCTAGCTGAGCTGTGTTTTTTTCGGTATAGCTTACTCTTTGACGGTCGAAGTTGCGCCTTCCTTTCGCCTACTCTTTTCGCCAAACTAATTAAATAGTTCGAGGGTTGATGGTGCTATATTGTTTGCCCCAATTTTTAACGCCACAGTCTTCTTTTGTCCGTAGATTTATAAGTAGTAATTATGTTTGTGTAATAAGGATTTTATTAGTTCCCTGTAGTCTATAACGATTATTATAACGTGACACAGGTAGTCTATACCAGTCTTTTTTAATCTTTTATAGATATCTTCACGCTATTTCCAATACAAAGGTACGACCCACCTTCCACCGAAGATATTTTTGGGACGCGACAGGTGGTAAACCCGTCGCCGTCTTTACGTCCAAGCCAACGATATAAATCGTACATAAGTTTTTGAAAAAACGCATTGGTACGAGCCTTGAGGATCGAACTCGGGTCACTTGACTCGAAATTCCGACCACCCAGCTACTCAGCTATGGTAACTTTTAACGTCTAAAGTAATACTCAACAAAACAACTTTGACTGTGTGGTAACGGTGTAAAGATACTGTCACTCCTTTTCATCCCGTGGGTGTCGTAAGAGGCGACGAAGGGAAACATAATTTATATAAAAGATAAATAAATAAATATATAAATACCTTCACGCAATTCCCAATACAGGGGTAGACAGAGGTCTAGTCTAGACAATTAAGTTTGGCTCACCTTCCACCGAAGATATTTATAAAACTAAATATTTAGATAAGTGTTTCTACTAAGGTAGTGTTTTATGGTCTAGGTTAATACTACTGGAAGGCAAGCTTGGTAGCCTAAATAGATAATATAAAATGCCGCATAATATTTTAGTAAGTTAGAACCCTCTCCCCAACCTGTTGTTTCCGCGGGTATCATAAGAGGAGACTAAGTAAGAAGCCTTTAAAAAGAAAATAATTGATAGTACTTTTGCTGACCGCTGAATACTAGTGGTAGACATAAAGATGGCGATGGGCTCACCGCCTTTCACGTTGTCCCAAAAAATTTCTTCGGTGAAATGGGGTCAAAAGGATTAGTTTTCGGGATCTTAGTCTACCTCAGTTTTAGAAAAGGCGTGAAGATATGTTGTGTATTAATTGGTAAACATCTAAGATAACATAAACAATATATTTTACGATAAAATTCTCATTTTCAACATAAAATACTCATGATATTCTTTCTCAAACGGTAATATCTAAGGAGCCATGGTTACACCTAAGGCTTGATTTTCGAAACCTCCAAATATAATAATCCGCGTTATTGACCTAATGGCTTCAAATAATAACTCAATACAGCTTTAAATTTATAGCTTTACCTTCTAGTGGTACGTCGCGTGTGTTAGCTGAATACACAAAACCGGAGTGATAAGCGGATTTCGATGCTTATACAACCGTTATAAAGCATTTATAGGAGCATAATGGGTGACACAAAAAGGTTGTTTATATTTTAACCAATACATTAATTGGTTTTGCTATAATAATTGTGCTAAAATATTTTTAAAATGTGTTTGTTTAATAAAGTGTAAGTAAGAAATACTAATGTTTTTTAAAACTCTTTATATTAGAAACAGATAATAAATATGATCTAATATGTAAATAAAAGATATACATGTCACTTTTAAAATTATGAATAAATAAATATCTGCACGTAATTCCCAATATCGGGATAGGCAGAGGTTTACTTTAGACAATTAAGTACATACGATCCACTTTCCATTGACAGGTGCGAAGCCATTCACCGTCTTTATGTCCAAGGTTTAAAGGTTGTCTGGAAGAAATCGCTTTGAGCGATAAGGCCGCCCATTGTGCTACCATTTATGTTTAGACTGTTTGTCATATTATATTTCTTTTTTCTTTATGGTGTGCAATAAAGTGTACTCTCTCTCTCTCTCTCTCTCTCTCTCTCTCTCTCTCTCAAGCCAACAATATAGTCGTACATAGGTTTTTTGAAAAAACCCGTTGGTACGAGCCGTCCACCTGGACCTAGAACTCGGGTCTCCTGCCTCTAAATTCCGATCCCCCAACCACTCGGCTATCGTGACTTTACATACTAATAAAACTAAATATTTAGACAAATGTTTATACTAAGACAGTGTTAGATGTTCTAGTTTACTAGTATTTGAAGCTATGTTTGGTAACCTAATTAGAGATATTACAATATCCGTATGATATTTCAGTAAGTAAGAACTCTCTCCCTATTATTTCCGCGGGTTTTAAAGTTTACAGTTTTAAGTTTTCATTTCCGTTGCGAGTCCTCTGGCGAGCAATTAGTAATAAAAAAGAAAGGGATATTAGTAATTTCACTAACTTTTCTTTCCGCTATCGCTATAAACATGCACCAAATCAAAGAGTTCCTTTTTTATTCACGCCCTCTATTGGTTTTTACAATATTGCTCAATCTTCGCTAAGGGATTAAAAACAAAAAAAAATGGCGCCGAAAATAACCAAACCATTTTTTGCCGCGTCCACTCCCTCCTTGCGCATTTTAACTGGTTTTTATTCTAAGCTTCTACTATTATTTTCTACTGTTGGTAGGATTAAGGAAGGTAATAATAGTAGTTAGGGAAAATTTATCAATATTCTATTGTTTAAGTCTATGTCACGTGCACTATATAAGACACTGAAAACCGAAATAAAATATATTCTATAGCTATAATTAGATAAATAAATAGGTACAACATCGCATACATTGCTCTGATACCAAAGTAAATAGCTAAAGCACTTGTTATATGGAATCAGAAACAGCGAGAATACCGCAAACTCTCAAACCCGCAACAATGTAAAAAAGTGGTTTTCTACATAGATCCTGCCGGGAATCGAACCCGGGACACCTTGTCCGCCACTCGGCCTGTTTGAACATATACCATCAAATCAAATCATTTATTCATCGACATAAGAACATACATTCGTTTATCGATAGTCATTTTTAATCTACCACTGTTTCGTAATGAGGTTCCTCTAACGGAGAAGAAACAGGCGAAAGAAACTCCGTAGGTATCCTCTTTTTTGGTCAATATTTTTAACAATATAATACATTATACAAATATAATGTGATATTTTCTAGAAATAGCTTGGGAGCGATCATCTCATTCCCAGGGGTAACTGTCATTAATATATTCATTTATATTGTAATAACCCCTCCTATAAAGCTTTTCAAAGGAAGGGCTAAATTCTAATACTGACTCCACACAGCAGTTTTATTATCGAGAGTTTTATACCGCCAGTGAAAGCTGATTTTTAAATCTCTTATTTATTCAATAACAAAAGATAATCTACGTTTTGGTATCTGGAGGCTGCATTTTAAGATAGGTAACTATAAAATAAGTAAATATCTATACATCTTCCCAATAATAGGGTAGGCAGATGTCCAAGAGTGGTTGGTTGACCGGAATTCGGGTCAAGAGACCCGAGTCTTATCCCCAGGTGGTGAGTGTTTCATTGAGTTTAATCTGAAACTTGTGAACGCTTTGGCTTAGATATAAAGATGGCGACGGGCTTACAACCTGTCACGTTGTCCCAAAAAATGTCTTCGGTACAAGGCCGGTCGAAAGGACTTCATTGTCTGGACCTCTGTTTACCTTGGTATTGGGAATAGCGTGAAGAATTTTTTTATGTACATAAACGGGCTCTGTCTACTCTATCTTCAAACTTTAATCGAAATGGTCTCTACTAAGCAGGACCTTAATAAAAATGCAACTTTTATTCTCTTTGAAAGTCTTCATTCTTGTAACGAAACGATATTCGTTATCCGGCCGAATATAAAAAAAATACCGAAATCCAAATAGTTACCAAATTCTATGCAACTCTATTTCCATAAATTGTTCACAACACACGGTAACAGAAATTATTTCGATATACGTAAAAACAAACATCCCAACGCCATTAATTATATTTACACGCCGAAATTCGAGCCCGTAACCGCCAAACACTAAACCGTAAATGTCTATAATCGGGTATCGAACCCGCGCCCAATAATCACGCTTAATCACCTTGTTTGCCCAAACTGTGCTGATAAAACAATTTAAAAAAAGTAAAAAAAAAAAAAAACAAAGTTGCCGCTTCATTCTATGGCCTCATTAAAATGAAAGTGGTCATTTTATATATACATGAAACAGGAGATTTTTCGACTACCCAATAGCCCTGTCAATAGTGGCCCTGCATTCGAAGCTAGGGGCTGCGGACTCGAATCCCGAAAGACCAACATTTGTTTGATGAACGTTTGCACTCAAGTGATGCATTTGTTAATGTGTATTAGATCTCTTCTTACCCTTTGTCTGAATCAGTATTGGAGAAATGCGTGAAGTTTTCATCCCTTCGGTTAAAAAGTTTGGTTGAAGGTAATTTGATAATCGTATAAATAAAGAGGATACCTACGGAGTCTCTTTCGCCTGTTTCTTCTCCGTTAGAGGAACCTCATTACGAAACAGTGGCAGATTAAAAAATGACTATCGATTGATGTAAAGTATGTTTTTTTTTTTTTATTATTTTTTTTGTAAAGAATACTAGCAATGCCGAATAACATTACTAGTATTCCTGTTAAGCACTCCAATTAAGCTGCAATGCTTGTGTCAGGAGTTGGTTTACGTCATTAGTCGAATGGCGGGGCCCGAACCTGCGACGTCATGTTTCGCAGACCGCACCCTAAACCATTAGGCTATTGCCGCTCTATATGTTTTTTATATATTAATAATTGATTTGATTTTTTTTACATCTCTACTTATTGCGAAATAGATGTCTATACCACGAAGTCCTGCCGAACTACATTTCATAGAATCCTATTTGCGAAAAAGTGACCGGTGGTGCGACCATCACCGATTTAGAGTCCAAGCCAACGTTACAATATACTTACAACTATATAATAATATACAATACTCGAGTGCAAACATTCGTATTAATTAGATGTTTGCCTAGTGGGAATCAAACCTGCAACCCTTAACGAAAGCTAAAGCAGGATCACTACCAACTGTGCTATCTGGACGTCAATATGTAAATTAATAATTAATTATTTGTTTTACTAGATAAATATATATGTGATTTTGTACAATTTGCTTGGACAGCGAAAGGTTTACCACCTGACACGTTGTTCCAAATTAGTAATTCGAAGGCAGAGTCACGGCCACGACCCTGCAATAGGTTCGTGGTCTAAAGGAAACTATAAATACAAAATAAATTATAAATAAATAAATAAATATCTTCACGCAATTCCCAATGCAGGGGTAGACAGAGGTCTAGTCTAGACAATAAAGTCACTTTGGCCTTCCTCCGAAGATATGTAAAATAAATTGTAAAATATACTTCAGCGTCTAACCAATTGATGTTTCTAGATTACACCTATCTATACATATAATACGAATGGAGTGTCCGTTTTAATATTGAAATAACCGTTTTTTACTACATGTATATGGGAATATATACGGTACATACACCAAAATATTTTTTTTTACAATTTTTGTCTGTTTGTTCCGGATAATCTCTGAAACGGCTGGATCGATTTTAACAGGACTTTTACTGATTGATAGCTAATGTTATAAGAAGTAACATAGGCTACTTTTATTTTAGAAACATTATTAGTGATCCGCGTTAAGTGTTAAACTGCAGGCAAAGCCGCGGGGGGCAGCTATTTTATTAATAAGATTACCTTCACTGTTTCCGATTCTATAACACGCGTCTTTTAGCTACTTACTTTAAGATCAGAGCAATGTATGTGATGTTGTCCCAATCTATGTATTTTCATTGGAAGTGAATTTTTATAGAGATGCTATATTCAGTTATAATCTATAAATAAATAAATAAATATCTTCACGCAATTCCCAATACAGGGGTAGACAGAGGTCAAGTCTAGACAATTAAGTCCCTTTGACCCACCTTCCACCGAAGATATTTTCGGGACAACGTGACAGGTGGTGAGCCCGTCGCCGCCTTTATGTCCAAGCCAACGACGAAATTCGTACATAAGCTTTTGAAAAACTCATTGGTACTGCCACCTGGGGATCGAACTCGGGTCTCTCGACTCGAAATTCCGACCACCCAACAACTCGGCTATCGTGACTTTTAAATCTATGATTTTCAATTTAAATTCTGTTTAGAATTGAAATATGTTTGTATGATTTTGTTTAATCAAACCTTAATTATGCGGTTATAGTTTCCATCTATTTTAAATATAGTCACGATTGCCGAGTTTGAGTGATCGTTTGAGTCAAGAGATCGGAGTTCGGTTTTCAGTGATAGACACTTACCAGTGAATTTATTCAACAAAATTGCTGTATGTTTTATATCGTTGGCTTGGACATAAAGATGGCGACGGGCTCACCACCTGTCACGTTGTCCAGAAAAATATCTTCGTTAGATGGTGGGTCGCAATGAAATAATTGTCTAGACGTCTGTCTACCTCTATATTGGGAATGTGGTGAAACTATATGTATCTATTCTAAAATATTAATAAATATAAATATCTTCACGCAATTCCCAATACAGGGGTGGACAGAGGTCTAGTCTAGACAATTAAGTCCCTTCCACCCACCTTCCACCGAAGATATTTTCGAGAACGGGACCGATGATATGTATTCTAAATACTTAAATTACTACATATTTTTATATTTTTAAGTACTCCTATGACCATACGCTAAGGTGCGAGTTCGTGCTTGCGAACTCGCCTGAAGCCTGCCGACCTCAGAAACTGTTACACGCGTGAACGTAAACATTCTCATTTCAAAACGTAAAGTCGTACATAAACGGTACTGCGTGCTCTCCATTCCCCAGCATTTAATACTAACCTTGGACACAACAATGTCTACGATCGCACAAAAAAAACTGTTCAAAGTCAAAAAGACCATTTATCCGCATTGCGTGATCTTTGTAACCCTCGTGGAAACTGAATAAGTGGCGAGCCTTTTCATCCGAACAATGATTTTTTATTGATACCTGTGGCAAGGGCAGAGTACCGTAATGCGGTATTATGGAAAAGGTTTCATTTTATTCCGTTCAATTCCAGGGGCTAATGTGAGTAATGATAAATTTCTTAAGATATGTTGAAATAGTGTTTTAATATCAAAAGTTTTTAATATCTTAAGCTGGCTACAATGTAACTTTTTCCATCAAAAGAGAAAGGGAGAGGGTAAACGGTTACCTCGCTCAGAAAAAAAATCATCAACAAGATATATTTTTAATAATTCTTAGAAAAAATGTATCAAGAAAAGAAACGTCATAACAGATATGTTTTTTCAAGAACGTGTGAAGCTCACTGGCAGTAGCGTGGCGGTCTTCCCCCTGCTCTAATTTTCATCAAAGAATATGCGAGAGAAGCCCTTCACTTAACAGTGGCCAATTTCATTCTGCTGCTCATTTTACTATTATTGACCGTCAATGTAACAGCACCTCAAAATTGTTTAAATAAATGTCTCTATGCATATACACATTGCTGACGAACACAGAGGTCTAGATAATTAAGCCCTTTCGACCCACCTTTCACCGAAGACATTTGACAATCTGACATGAGGTGAGTCTGTCGCTGTCTTCATGGTCAAGCTCACCATATAAATCGAACATAAGTTTTAGACAACACCCATCGGTACAAGCCTACCTGGGTATCGAACTTGGGTCTCTTGAATCGAATTCCGATCACCCGACTTCGGCTATCGGGACTAGTATTGATGATGGCAATTTGATGGTAGGCTGCTATCTGCACCTAATAGGATTTTCAAAGCTTGTTTAGTCGCCTCTTACGAGAAGTAGAAAGGGGGTGGTATATTACCCTTTAAACCACGACGCAATCAGACATACATTTTGACATTTTTCATCTCACCAGAATGTATTTGGGATAAGTTGGTAGAAGATTATCTTATTTGTAATCATATAGTCATAGTATCTGGGCCAATGAAGTATATATAACGTTGGTATGATCGTGACAGAGCTGAATTCTTTTGATTCCCCCATATTCCCAATGGAGTAAAATAGATAAATAAATTCATATAACCCACATTACACTGAAGACTATTTGGGACAACTTGACAAAGGGCCGGCCTATCGCCATCGTAGCGTCCAAGCCATCGGAACAAACTATTAACACTGATATATATTTTTTTGATATATACATGTAAACATCCATTACTCGAATACAAACATTATGAATTCATTAGACATAATATCTGTACCTGTAGCGGGTTTCGTACCAACAACCGAGTCGTCTAGTCAAATATTTTATAATTTTGAACAACCACTAAACCTGTATTACTATTACTTAAATTTGTATTTAAAACAGCACGCTATAATTTCTTTATAATGCTACTGCATTGCATACAAATGAAAGAACAAACAGAAATTCTCGAGTCATTGCGCAGGCGCCGGCCGCCGCACACTGTGAAAAGAAAATTGCGACCAAAAGCTTTTGTCGCAAACCGCAAAGACCACTAAATGTTTATGGTAAATAGACACCGTAAGAGAAAATGGCACCTATCACAATAGCACAAGGAATAAATATGAATAGTAAAAATTACTTGACTGCCTGTTACACATTTGTTGCAATTTTTTTTTCTACTATTCTGTTGTAATAAATATCAAACTCAATGGCAATGACATGAGTCTTAATTTTACAAAACAGACACTTAGAAACGGGATCCGTAACGCATATTTAGTTAAACAAATATTGTCGTGTCATAGACAACAAAAACTATAATTAGCTTTTTTTGGTGCGGTTATTAGAACAAAATATTAGTATTTAATAGATCATATTTACGCTGTGGTCAGTTTTGTAAGTTTTTACGGATTCATAAACACGCCGACAAACAAATTAATGTTACCTTTCTCCTAAGGGATCATTTTAAAATGTTCTTTACTTCACTATAATATTTATTTATATATGTATGGTATAGCTGTAGATACATTTTACCACTGAGATAGGCAGAGGTAGACATCTACTTTTCACCGAAGTTTATTTGGGACAACTTGATAGGCAATAGGTGTATTTAGGCAAATACTCATATAAATCACAGTATTAGGAAATGCTTAAAAATTCACGCATTTCGTTAAATCTTAGATATACTTAGAAGTCACGATAACCGAGTTGTTGGGTGGTCGGAATTTCGAGTCAAGAGACCCGAGTTCGATTCCCAGGTGGCAGTACCAATAAGTTTTTTAAAAACTTATGTACGAATTACATCGTTGGCATGGACATATAGACGGCGACGGTCTCACCACCTGCCACGTTGTCCCGAAAATATCTTCGGTGGAAGGAGGGTCAAATGGACTTAATTGTCTAGACTAGACCTCTGTCTACCCTTGTAATGGGAATTGCGTGAAGATATTTATTTATTTATTAGATATTCTTCCTCATTCCATAATCTTAGATCGTCGTAAGTAGCTATAATAAGTAGCTATAGAAGTAGCTAAAATAGCTACTTCTATAGCTACTTATTATTAATATTACTTCTATAGCTATAATAATAAAAAAACAATAAAAAAACGTGTGGTGTCGTGGGACATCGGATAGGAACGAAGTTCCTTATTACACAAATATTAGTTTTAAGTTTAAAGAAAATAATTATTCGGGTATACATTTTTATTATGATTTTTATTGATAAAAATAAGAAAAAACCACTTTACAAAGTTACCAACTTTATTTTATTTACGATTATTTATAGAAAAATATATATAATAATAACTGACATCACGTAGACTATACATTAGACACTGTATAGCCATCATACAAAGACTATACATAAATAATTAAGGTCTTACGTTACGGTCGTTTTTTCCCGGTTAGGGCACCCCTCCGCATCGACCCATAAGGAACTTCGTTCCTAAACCTTTATTTATTTTCTTCTCACATATAAACTTCCACATTTAGTTTTAACATTTATAAAACATTTATTTAAAATGTGAGGGACTGGTGCCCGCTGTAGGTTTTACAAAACCCCGAGTAACAGCCCACCAGAAAGTGGTAACACTGTGAGGACCACCAGCCATCAAGCTACATTATTTCACTTGTTCTTCTTCTTCTTTACCGACTATCAGGAATCCATTGTTGAACACAGGCCTCCCCCAAAATATTCCGCAAAGAACGATCCACAGCCACCTGCATCCATATTCTTCCCGCAACATTTTGTAAGTCGTCTCTTTGGGGCGCCTTTGGGGTCGAGAACCTTCAGTTCGTCGGTCAGTTCGTCGAGCTACGTGGCCAGCCCATTGCCACTTCGGGGGTTCACTTATGTGTGCTTTAAAATTAGATTATTATGTAAATCATCATACAAGCCATTTTCTTCTTTAGCTTTTCTCACTAGCCATTCATGACCAAGGTTTACCTATTTATTATTATTTTACTATTATATTTGTGACTATTTTGGACTATTTAAAATTGGCAATTGAGTCCATAAATTACTTTCCGTCGCCTCTTAGTACACCCACGGGAAGACGTGGGTGATATTATACTTACGCCGATACCACTCATCTATCGGAACTATTTGTAAAAGCAGTATACAGACACATATAGATACATAGTCAAGAGACCCGAGTTCGATTCCCAGGTGGCAGGCTCGTACCAATTGGTTTTTTCAAACACTTATGTACGATTCATATTGTTGGCTCGGACATAAAGACGGCGAAAGGCTTCGATGAAAGGTGAGTTGAAAGGGCTTAATTGTGTAGACCTCTGCCTACCCCTGTATTAGGAATGGCGTGAAGGTGTTTTTATATATACATATAGATAGGGAAAACATCACATACATTAATCAAATCAAATGAAATCATTTACTTATTGAAATAAGAATATACATTCGTTTATCGATAGTCATTTCATAATCTACCACCGTTTCGTGTTGAGGATCCTCTATTTCTTTTGCCCTGATCACAAAGTAAGTAGCTAAAGCATGCGCATAATGGAATTAGAAAAAACGAAGTTACCACAAACACCCGAGACAATGTAGAAAGCGTGTTTTCATCATTGACCCGACCTGGACACGAACTCGAGACCTCAGAGATGGTGAAACCATGTAAACCTTTGTGTACGTCACTCGTTCACGAAGCTCGTCATAGCAATAGAAGCTACTGGAACAAAAACGTAAATTACGAGTATCAAGTTGAGTTATAGCTTCAGGCTAAAATCAACACCTCGTTTCACATTTATCAATACAAATTTTAAAGGAATCAAAAGATAATTTCGTATCATTATTATAATCGATTTATAACTGATTTAACACATTCGTGTTAGGATTTATAACGAAACTGAGGAAGCGCTTTTGTTTTATTTAGGCGCGAAAACCACAGAGCAATCAATCACTAATGCACTTTGGCGTATAAATATTTTTATAGAGTATAAATGGCCAGTTCAATTCGAAATTTAAATGGTGAAACGGCGACATTTTGAAATCGTTTACAGACTATCTCTCTACACGAGTCTTTGACAACATATAGGTAGTGTTTATATACTCTACTAGCCGCCCGCGCGGCTTTGCCCGCGATTTAACACCAAATAGTCATCCACGTCACCAGCGGAGCCATAATAATTATTACAAAATAAAATCAACTTCAGTTACTCCTTATAACATCAGATGTCTGCTAGTAAACGTCGCGTAAAAATTAATCGGTATCAGTCATTAGTAGTGGTACAGTAATTTCATATGCATATATTAAAAAGTTTATTGGGGGTTACAAAAAAGACAACTGAAAAATTACCTATCACCGTCTTTATGTCCAAGTAAACGATATAAATGGTTCATAAGTTTTTTTTTTTAAAAAAACCCATTGATGCGAGCCTGCCACCGGGGATTGAACTCAAATTTCTTCACTCGAATTCCGATCGCCCAACCACTCGACTATCATGACTTAATACAGATATTTATACTCATAACTGGAAGACTCTGTACGAACATTTATCTATATATAAAAAAAATAAGCTCGGGGGTACCTATTTGATTTAAAAATATCCCTTGCGGCAGTTTTGTTAGTAATATGTAGTTGATGCTTACTAATATAATAATATTTAATATTTCAATTAAACAAATTATTGAACAGAGGACTTAATAACCTTTTTCGATCTCCTGAAGGAAGGTATGAGTTTTTTCGAAACTTATGTACGATTGGTATGGTTGGCTTGACCACAGGGATGGGGACGTAACCTGTCGTCACAAACTCCAAAACTATGAATAAATAAATAAATATCTTCACGCAATTTCCCAATACAGGTGTAGACAGATGTCTAGTCTAGACAATTAAGTCCCTTCGACCCACTTTCCACCGAATATATTTCAGGGACTACGTGCCAGGTGGTGAGCCCATCGCCGTCTTTATGTCCAAGCCAACGATATAATTTGTACACAGGTTTTTAGAACAACCCATTGGTAATTGGCTTTTATTGATTTGATTTTTTGATTGATTGACCCATTCGCTCTTGACTCGAAATTCCGACCACCCAACCACTCGGCTATCGTGACTTATGAAACTATGAATCGAAAGGAAAATTGTGTAAGCGTTAAAAATATAGAGCTGATATTAACTGATAGTAGGATTTCTCTACGGAATCTCCAGGATTTTTCTACGGGAGAAAGGCGGAAAGCTTACTAAAACTACTACTACTTTTTGGCTCTTTGGTCCATGGGCTTTCCATTCAGGGGTTTCACTTTCCAGTTTTTTAACCCTTATCTGTCGCTGAGTAAGTCCAGGTTTTGAAATTTATCATTAATTCAAGAATCTTTAAAGAGAAAGAAAATAAACAAAGAAGAAATGTATCATTAATTCAGACACTCTGGCGGTAGGCAAAGCCTGTCACGTTATCCCAAATAAACTCCGGTGATATGTGAGTCGATGGGACTTAATTGTCAGTAAGACATTTTTATAGTAAAAAATATTATATAACCATATACAGGGGTAAACAGAGATCTAGACTATTCAGTCCTGTCCATCCACTGTGCACCGAAGACATTTTTAGGGATAACGTGACATGTGGTGAGCCCATCGCCGGCTTCATCTCCAAGCCAACGATATAATACAAAAGTTTTTGAAGAAACCTATTGGTATGAGCCTTGGAGTTCGGATTCGGGTCTCTTGACTCGAAATTCCGATCACCCAACCACTCGGCTATCGTGAGTTTAAACTTTTTATAAAATAAGAACTACATAATAAAACACCTGTTATGTCAGAAGTAGGTGCTCGTCGTCACGACACAAACAGCCATCAATACGTTAAATATACTGAAGTAAAGAACCACATGCATTGTATTTAAAGTAACATGGTCACCTCAACAAAGATAATATTGCGTCTTTTTTTATAGCATACGGTCTAACATCAAAGAGTTAAAGATCATTTCAGTTTGCCTTTGATTTATAGAATGACTTTAAGAGGTTGTTCTTGCTTATAGAATACGATGCAATGTTTAAAAATAATTGGTTGTTTTGTTATGGTATAATTTTAACCCAGTTTTGTGTTACATAATGAACTGTATGAAGGTTGCGTATTGTGAATAAGGGCGGCGCAGGTTATATATACAACATATATTGCAGAATACTCATTGTATTATTACTTCTCTAAAGCACGTTTGTGTGGTTGGTTGATCGGATTTCGAGTCAAGAGACCCGAGTTCGATCCTCAGGTGGCAGGCTCGTACCAATGGTACATTTTAAATTACAGAAGTCTTGACCTATCCGTAATGGAATAACGAATAAAAAAATATATTTACGCCATTCCACTACAGAGATAGGAAGCAAAGACAATTAAGTCTCTAGACAACTGAGAGTCTGTAATTGTTATAAATTCTAGACAACTAAATGCTTTCGACCCATCTTTACCCGAAGACTATTTTATTATTCACGATATTCTATTATTCAGTTCTATTCCTCATGATAACCGTGTGGTTCGGTGATCGGAATTCTAGTCAAGAGGCCCGAGTTCAATCGCCATGTGATAAGCTCATACATTGGGGTTTTTCCAAAAACTTATGTACGATTTACATCCTGGCTTGGGCATAAAGATTGCGACAGGCTCACCACCTGCCACGATGACCCAAAAAATATTTTCGGTGGAAGGCGAGTTTAAAGGACTTAATTATCTAGATCTCTTCTTTTCTTTTCTTAAGAGCCAGGCTCTTGTCGATAAAGTACTTACCAACGATTTCGATTTTCAGCCATCAATTTTGCAATTTTCATTGTAATCTATAGCCTTACGATGTGACGTTTGCTTTCTTATTTTTAATCCATATAAGTTCTTCTTCTTCCCCATCCTTTTTTTCCTTCTATTACACCTTCTAAGATGGTTTTTATAAACCGGTTACGTCGCATCAAGTGACCGAATGGCGAAGATAATATATTATTTTTTAAAGAAAAGGGAGGCGAACGAGCAGGTGGCTCACGTGATGGTAAGTGATTACCGCCGCCCATGAACACCCGCAATACCAGAGGCATAGCAGATGTGCCTTAGAGTGCCCCCCCCCCCAGAATTGGGGGAGGGGGTGTGTGGGCCTCTGGTTACATGCACTCACCAGACGAAACGCAGAATTTTGTTAGACTTCTACTTCACGCCGGTATTCTATTAGGTCGTAGTACTTCCCCGGTCGAGCCGGCCCATTCATGCAACAACAAAAGCGGATGCTGTGGCTCTACCACTGTAATTATATCAATATAACGCGAAAGTTAACATTAAAAGGTGTCGAAATAGGCCGAGACTAACTTACGAAGACCACTTGCTCGAAGAGGAGTCAGGGAGAGTCAGGGAGGGTCAAGAGTACTCGAATACCTAGACCAGAATATGTAGAAAATGATAAATTTGAAAGAAGCGAAAGGGGTATGTAGGGATCGACCGGACACTTGGCGATCTCTTCTCTCTGGCTACTCCGTCGCGGAATGTGCGTTAAGGTAAATAGCAAGTGAATAAACAACGTCTCCTTCTCTTTATCAAATTGATAATATTAGTAGTGTTGTGTTGCTCTTTTCTCATGCAGCAGCGTCTAAGGTGCGAGGTGTCCGATACTGCTGTCGCCATTCCGTTTGCTATGCGTTGCTTTGGCAGGCCGTTACTTTCAGGAGAGGCCTACGTGCCTACAGAAAACTTTTACCGGCCATTATGTAAGAGACGTTTAAAAACCAGTATAAATAAAATGATGGTTTCATTTTTCATTTTTAAATTACAAAAGAGTAGACCTATTAGTGGACTCGTACCAAAATATAGATACATGGATAGTAACATCACATACTCGTACATTTTTCTAATCCCAACGTAAGCCGCTTCAGCGCTTGTATCATGGAATCAGCAACAATGAAATGGTACCACAAACACCCAGACCCGATAAAATGTAGAGTGTTTTTCTGTATTTATCCAACCGGGAATCGAACCCGGGAAAACCGGTATGTGCATCACTCGTCCTCGAAGGCCATCCAATCAAAAGGTTTTTTCAAAACTTACGTCGTTAAATGGACATAAAGACGGCGACAGCCTTAGCATCTATCACGTAGTCCAAAAAAAAAAAAGAAAGGACTTAATTATCTAGACCTCTGTCTACCGTATCGGGAATGTCGTGTAATTTTTTTCTATCCGTAATGTGCTGACATTCATCAGCAACGGGCAACGTCCGTCACGCTACAAGTACCGTTGATACGTCAAAAGCACTCCGCATTCTTTTAAAATTGCACAAAACGTCGGAACTGACCATTACGTTTATAGATAGTCGAGTTGTTGAAGAAATATTATTTTAACAGTACCCACGTAATTGAAAGTCACGATAGCCGAGAGGCCGGGTGATCGGAATTCGAATCAAGAGACCCGACTTCGATCACCAGTGGTTTTTTCAAAAACTTAGGTACGATTTATATGGTTGGCTTGGACATGAAGACGTCGACGGTGTCACAAACTGTCAAATTGTCCTAAAAAATATCTTCGGTAGAAGGTGGGCCGAAAGGACTTAAATGTCAAGACCTCTGTTTATACCGGTATTGAGAATGGCGTAAAGATATTTATTTTATTTACGTAATTGTAATAAGAGGTCAGTTTCCTAGCACTGAATTGGTGTTTAAGGTTCTATGTTTACCGAGTACAGACAGACGACGGCCATTTCCAAAAACACCAAACTCTGAGGAAATTTTCAATATAAAAGAGCGTCGTCGAGGTACAACACAGGTGTCGTGTTCGAATTCCGTCTGTGCCAGTTGATTTTTGAACGTTTCATAAATTAAACTTATAATATTTCCGTTTAAAATGTGAGGAATGTATCTAAAATACATCATGATGAGGATGATGGTTTTTTGGATTTGAAAAGATGTCTTTATGCAGCAATGGGACAAGCTGTGTGCTGTGTAGTTCTTAAACACACCTTAATTTCCGTATCAAAATTATATCACTGTTATAGAAATGTATGAGTAATAATTTATATATAAATGGTGTGTTAAAAAACGCCTATATCCGGGAGCCATACTGCCGTAATTTCCAACAAACACACAATAAACCTCCCAAGAAGACGCGCCATTAGAAGCATTGCGGTGTCAATTTTGACGGCAGCTCTCTTCCGCCCTGTAATTTCGCTAAACGTTTCTCGTCTTAATAAATGTCTATCACAAAATATAGAATAAACTGTAACTTTGTCTATGTGATCAGCACTTACTGTGTATTTATATAAAAATAATGGCAACACGGCTAAAAAGCTTGTTCGTTGAAACAGTATTTTCGTATTTTGTAATACAATTCTTTGTTTTCTGTATTCTGTGTATATGTCTGGTTTAAAATTATTATAAAGAGATTTTATAAAATAAAAGTAAAGAAGTCGATACCCACAATCAACATGGTAGTCGTTTAGACCGTAGTAACTAACGACACGTTACCATCACCTTACTCTGCAGAGTTATGGAAAAAGTACTCAATAACATATTGCTTTCGTATCTTGAATGATCTGCATGATCATCAGCATGGCTTTCGCTGTAATTAATACAAAAGGGGTTTCCCTTTTTGTATATATTACGCACCGGCAGTGCGTAATATATACAAAATTTTGAGCATCCTATAAGGCGATCCGAGAGGAGATTTTTCTCCAAGTATCTGGGGCCCTCGGATAACATGACCCCTCCCCCATGTCGGAAGTTACTCTTGTGTTATACGGGATGCAGTGCTTCGCAGCAGCACCCATCATCGCAACCAAATTTCTAACTTGCGAGCCTCTGTCCTCGCAAGTCTCTGCAAGCTGTAAAGGCCTCCGGGTCAACAGCATCCCGTGGATGGTGTTTAGTCGGTATGCTTCTCCTTCTGAGATTCGAGTCCGATACTGATCGTTTCGGTGGGCTCCCGGGCAGGAAACGTTCGTGTATAGAACATTTTCCTCCGCGGATATCAAAAATAAATTGATCATACTTACTTACACTGCAGTTTGCTGGCGCCGTTCACGGATTTTGATCATGTATTTTTTAAGATGGTTGACCATCAGTCGGTAGCCTTTTAAAAAGAAGAAAGAAAGGTTTGAAAGAAAGAAGAAGAAAAAGACGAAGGGTGTGGTAAATTCTTGCGCCGACACTACACTTCATTTTGTTCACGAAAAACCTGGCCTAAAAATGGCAAGAAGTTATAGAACAAAATGACAAACGTATTTTAATGAAAGATCCATAAAATATGACATAAAAATGTCTTAAATTTCTTTATCACACAAGATAAACTGCAAAAAAATTTTTTGTCAACACTTTCCTGTTTTTTACTGAAAAGAAGGATACTCTGTCTTTTGGGTAATAAGATGTAAAACTGTTAACCAAATGCGTTTAGTAATCGTTTGCTATAATTATTTGGTTCCTTACTAAATTTAATCTAACTCGATTACTTATAATGTGATGTTCGCTAATCCTTCTAACATACTCCTTCCGAAGCATTTCATCTCAGTGTGTGGCCATATTTCATGTCATGTTCAACAAATTAACATAAAATCTTAACCATGTTTGATATCATAATAAATTAGCTAATTCAGCGGCGCACGTTTTTGTACGGCCATGAATTTTGATGGAGCCTTTTGGACCATTGTTTATTGCTTCCCAAACAATGCTCCAGTTTAAATGATGATTTTCCGTTGTTAACAAATTGTGTAGTAACGAAAAAATAAGCTGCCTTAATATGTTTAAGATTTTCTTTTAAAAAATAGCTTTTTTTAAGACAGCTTATTTTTTTCGTTCTTGTGTTTGAGGTATTTTAATTTAAATTTCATTTAATTAAAGTCATGATAGCCGAATGGTTGGGTAGTCGGAATTTCGAGTCAAGAGACCTGAGTTCGATCCCCATGTGGCAAGCTCGTACCAATGGATTTTTCCAAAATTTATGTACTAATTATATCGTTGGCTTGGACATAAAGACGGCGACGAGCTCACCACCTGTCACGTTGTCCCGAAAATATCTTCGGTGGAAGGAGGGTTTAAGGGACTTAATTGTCAAGACTAGACCTCTGTCTACCCCTGTATTGGGAATTGCGTGATGATGTTTTTTAATTAATTAAAGAAAGTAATGATAAATTTTGAAATCAGAAAAAATGAATTCTATTCCCATTCGAAAATTATCAATGAGTTTTTCAAATTATATAGAAACGTATCCTACGTTATATAGACGAATTTATTTGTGTGACGTACTCTTGCCCTGGTCACTAAGAGCAGGTTTGTCACCTGTTTCGTGGTTCAAAAACAAAAATAAGGAGAGGTAACACGCCCTTTGGAAGAACTTAGTTCGGACCACGCTAACATTCGATTTATGGTCTAAAGTTTTTAAAGTATAATACAAATATATTTTTTTTGTAAATAGTCTTGAAATGTTACTTAAAATTTACAATTTCAATATTTAAAAAATAATAATCAAAATAAATTAAATTAACACATTTCTATGTTATAACCATTACTGGGGTAGACAGAGGTCCAGACAATTAAGTCCTGTCAACTCATCTTTCAGTAAAGACATGTTTTGAGGCAACGTGACAGGTGATGAACCATAAATTTTTGCGCCACCATGACATCCGTTGGAGAGAAATGGTTCTTGTGTGGTTATTTGTGGCAAATTTTTTAGTATCTGTGTCCCTTAATCTTACATTAAGTTTCGAAAAAACTCGTTGGTACACTCATTGCTCAGACGACCTCCGTGGATGAGTGGCGTAATCACCGGTTTTTAAGGTGTCGCCATCTCGAGGTCCCGTGTTCGATTCCCGGATTAACGGACGGGTCAATGCAGAAAAACCACTTTTTCTACATTTTCTCGGATCTGAATGATAGTATATGAAGTCACGATAGCCGAGTTGTTGGGTGGTCGGAATTTCGAGTTGAGAGACCAGAGTTCGATCCCCAGGTGGCAGTATCAATGAGTTTTTCTAAAACTTATGTATGAATTTCATCGTTGGCTTGGACATAAAGGCGGCGACAGGCTCACCACCTGTCACGTTGTCCCGAAAATATCTTCGGTGAAAGGTGGGTCGAAGGGACTTAATTGTCTAGACTCGGCCTCTGTCTACCCCTGTATTGGGAATTGCGTGAAGATATTTTATATTTTTTTTTTTTTTTACTTATTCTTTAATTAAGCTTAGTCGGTCTTTTTTCCCATTGCACCACGACTCTTGTGATAATGATAAACAACATTTTATTTCGTGTCATTTTTATATTTTATTTGTAGTAATTTGTCATTAATGTATTTTAATTTATTAATTTCGTCTCTAATTTTGGTTATTTCTGTTTCAATTTATTATGTTCGTGGTGAATTATGTCCAATAAATGTTTCTTTCTTTCTTCGTTCTGTTCCTGGTTCTTCCAAATCCAAGGTTCTTTAGTAGCAAAGAATGTTTTACTTCAGTGTGATAAAAATAAACTTTTTTTTAATTCTCGTGGTGGTAAGCGACTACCAGATCCAACGTTCAAGTACCAACACCAAACAAAAATAGTTACCGATGCGGTATCACCATCGAGGGACCAATATGGAATGTCTCATAACCCTTTATTGTGGTTCTCTATACATTTCATGCCAGAACACGACTACCGTTACACCGGTACTAGGCGGCAGAAGTGGGTAAGTCTTATGAATGCAGTCTTCCTTGCTTCTATACTAACTATATCTGATTAAATTGCATATGTTCATAGTGTGGAATGATCCATACTGTTTGACCTCTGTTAACGAGTGGTGAATTCGGTTTTCAAGGTGTCGCAATCTCTGATGTCGGATTCGAGGCCCAGACAAAAGCCCACTTTTTCTACATATTCTCCGGTCTGCGCCAGATTTTATAATACAAGTGCTTTAGCTGCTTACTCTGGGATCAGATCAATGTATATAATATTGCCCCTATTTACCACTGCTACTTATTTTCATGCACAGTCCCTGACGGGGTAGCCAAAGAGAACGGAGCGCCAAATGTCACAATCCTTACATACCTTTTGCTTCTTTCTTTTGCTTTTTCTTTTAACACCCTCGTCTAGGTATCTCCCCTGCATTCAAATTGCTTTTACGCTTCTACCAATTATGTATGTATGTATTAATTATTTATTTATTTGTCGATGGATGGATGACAGTCATATCAAATACAAACGATTACAAAACGAAACTGACGTTCGGAAGTGAACCCCGGAAAGGACTTTACTCGAAACCGAGTAACGGTATTAACCCTTGTCGAGCGTATAGGGTTACTGCGGACCCTCTTTTTGTTTTTTTTGGTGCATATTTTTCACAGTTAACTTAATTCCGGTATCCCGTTACGATATTTCTGAAAAATCACCATCCGATATCGTTTTGAACTAGTTCTGACTGTTTTTGTATTGAATTGTAACCTTTTCTCTGTGTTATATCAGAATCTACTATTTCTTTTCTTGTAGTAGCCTAGTGGACAGGCGCTTTTTTTATACGCGATAGATCCAGGTTCTCTGGACGGACACCACTAAAATGACAAAAAATAAATTCTAACTTTAGCTCGAACTTTTCAACTTTCTGTTCAAATGGACAGATTTCCTTAAGATGTTAAATCTAAAATCTGCCCATTTGAGCAATAAAAAAATCGTGCATCTATACAGAATAATGTGTTGTGTGTGTCTTCCATATGGTAATGGCTGGCATTATACTTCATTGCGTAATTCAAGGAATTTTCTTTTTGTAGTCACGATAGCCGAGTGGTTGAGTGGTCTGAATTTCGAGTTAAAAGACCCGAGTTCGATGCCCAGGTGGCTCGTACCAATGAGTTCTTCGAAACTTATGTACGAACTATATCGTTGGCCTGGACCTAAAGACGGCGACGGGCTCACTGTCACCTGTCACGTTGTCCCGAAAATATCGTCGGTGGAAGGCGGGTCAAAGGGACTTAATTGTTTAGACTAGACCTCTGTCTACCCCTGTATTGGGAATGGTGTGAAGATATTTAATTTTATTTTAAGGAATTTTCTTCCCTTCCCTACAGACTTACGAAGCTATCGCCAGCGGTATTTCTAAACGGTTACGACTTAGGGGTCTTCTAGAAGAGTTTCTTCTTTCCTTCAAGGAAACGCACCAGCAGTTTCTCTGGTATTCAAGATGTTCGTGATTGCTTAATATCGAGTCAGACGAAAGGTGAGACGAATGCTCGTTTGCCTCCTCCGTCTATAAAAAGCCTTAACCTTGTTTAGTTGAATCATGGCACTTTCTCAAAATGGTATCATAAGTTACATAGAAATGTCTGTCTTTTAGGTAAGTAACTTAAGGTCTTCCATAACCAAGGTATTCCATATAAGGTAGTCCATAGAATATAAGTTTTAAAAAACACGGTGAACATTGAAAAAATTGTACAATTTATTTTTATTTACAAAATATGTAAATAAATAAAAATAAATTGTATAATAACTTAATGTGCACCATTAAGATAAATAAGTGCAAGGAAAAACAAAACAGTACAAAAGTCGGGCCTAATACTAAAAAGCAATTTCTAAGATAAAGAAATAAAAAAGAGAAGGACATGGTGTACCGTTATTTAATGAAATGACAAGATGATAGTAACCGTAATAAGGAAAGAAAGAGATGGTAGAAATCAATAGTATAAAACTGAAACTATGGAAAATTGCGTTAGTTCAATATAATAAGTTATTAGGAGATTTTTTTATGAGGGGAGAGAAAGAGCACGACGAATGTGTAGAGGCAAAGCATTCCACTACCGGGCAGCGGTAACAGTAAAAGATTTAACTAATCAGTTTTAATTTTGATATAACACTTAGTAATTGTCACGATAAAAGTCAAAATAAAATCCACGATAGTCGTGTGGTTGGGTGGTGACAATTCACATCGTTGGCTTAGACATAAAAACGGCGACGGGCTCACCACCTGTCACGTTGTCGTCATGTGGGTCGAAGGGACTTAATTGTCTAGACTAGACCTCTGTATTGGAAATTGCGTGTAGATATTAATTAATTTATTTATTTATTCCTTAGTAATTGGCGAAATAATTCAATAATTATAACGAAATTAACAGTTATAGCAACGAATTCTTTCTTAGCAACCGCGGTCCTTTCGTGCCCCGAAAGATTTTTTTAGCACACGCGAAACCTGACGCCCGGCCCGGAGTTAATGACGCGTGAAACGACGAGTGGAGAATCAAGCCTTTGACCCTAACGAAGATACGGAGCCCAATATTTTGACAACTATCCGACGGTGCAGATCTGACGATTATCTATATTGATTGGCACAAGTTATTTATGTTTGTGTGTAACAAACATAAATAACTTGTCGTCATAAATAAATAAATAAATATAGATAGGGACAACACCACATTTCTCTGAACCTAAAATAGCTAAAGCACTTCTTTTACGGAATCTCAAACATAGCAACTATTGATGCGTTCGGGAATCGAATACGGGACTTGACACCTTGACGCTCTCCGGTTCGATTCTCAGACGGGTCAATGTAGTAGTCTCTTTTTCTACACTTTCTCGGGTCTGTGTGTTTACGGTACCTTCGTTGTTTCTGAATCTATAACACAAGTGCTTAAGCTACTTACTTAAGGGATCAGGGCATATATGATAGTATCATTAATTCCTTAAGAATGATTTCCATAAACGCTGCTTGGCATGCGGATTGGCGATCGCAGTATGAGGGGCACATGATAGGCACTGTTTCAAACTTTTCTGGTATTTTTTTAAGAAAGAATGGGGGTGGTATAATATACGATATAATATACGGTATGCGACAGTCACGATTGCCGCATGGTTGGGTGATCTGAATTCCAGTCATGAGACCCGAGTTCTATCCTCTGGTGGTAGGCTCGTACCAATGTTGTTTTTTCTGTACGATTTATATCGTTGGCATGGACATGAAAACGGAGACAGATCTACCACCAGTCACGTTATCCCAAAAATTGATTTTCATTAACTCGTCAGAGTTGGTCAATGGAAAATTTCTTTTTTTACATTGTCTCGGGTTTGGGTGTTTGTGGTACCTTAGGCGACTTCGATTCTAACACAAGTGCTTTTTTTACTTTAAGATCACACCAATGTGTCAAAAGTTGTACCTATCTATGTATGTACATACATGTGTAGGTAACGTTTTTAAAAATAAGGTAATAAAAAAGTAGTAAGTTCATCGCGGTCAGACAAAACCCAGGCGCGATTCACTCCAATGAGTGAATGTGACTTAGTTTTTATTCTTGGTAACAAAGACGAGTTTAACGGGAAAGAAACTGGGCAGGATCCATTAGCGACGAAATTTGCGTATACGCTAAAAATGTCGCGCTGAAAAATGATAGGACCACCGGAGTACGAAGATTCACAACTGCGATGCAAGAATAATGGATATGGGAACTTAAAGTTAGACAAAATTCTAATGTTTTTTGAAATAATTTTAACTACAAACCATGACTGTGTAGCAAAAACCTGAATTGTAAGTTGGATATATAGTTTATTTTTTCCGTGCCTCATAGCCCGTTGTACTAATTACACTGGTACTTAATATCTTTTGAACCGGAACAAATCATTTGTTATATTGAGATTTGGCGACAGAAAATCATAGATCAAAAATATATTGGTCAAATAACGAAATCAAAAAACGAAATGTCATATAACTGAGGAACTATTTTTTTATTTATATTATTAAGTGTTTTCCCAATTAAGTTTCCAACAAAACTGGGTTTGGCAGAGGTTATATTTGATGGAGGTTAGGTAATAGACTATTACGTCTTTTCGAGGCAACTTTCGCCGTATCTTATTAGGAACAACGTGACAGACAGGCAGTAAGCTTATCGACATCATAGCGTACAAGCCAACAGTAGAACATACAAAATAGATAAATAATCGGTATACACGTAAACTTCGATTAATCGAGTACAAAAGTTCATATTTGTGTTTGCCTCCAGCAGGACTCGAACCCGCGACTCACAGCTTCGAACACAGCGTCTCTACCAACTACTCACACCACAACCAATTGACCTGTCGGTCGTTAAATAACAATAATACAATAATAGTAGAATCTATTTTTATTTTATCTACCTTATTTAATTACCGCATCCAAAAGTTATTGTACCTCGGCCCTTTGGGCCCACCAACATGAACGAGTGTTCAGTTTCACCCACTTCAAGGGACCCAGTGAAAACTATATCGGTGGGTTCGATTCCCGGGACAGCTCGAATGGGGACAGGTTTACGTGGTAATTTAATTTTATAAAAACAAGTTTTTGATGTTAATTTATTAATGAATGGACATTCTCGGATACCTAGATGTGTGTGTACGAAGAAAATGATCGCGACAATTGGCGATCTGTTTGCCTGGCTACCTCGTCGGAGACTATGAATGAAGATATTTATTTATTTGGTGGGTGCTCGTTTGTATTTTGTGATGACGATGAGGTAACTCACAGACAGACAGACATTGTATAATTGGAAATTTTCTTTACGAAGTATCACTTAACGGCCTACAAGAATCTACGATGCTACTGCATACTTTTCCTATATATGCATACTTTTCCTATAACAACGATATATAATAATATAGAGAATGAAATTTTCATTGCCATAGCGGACACGAGTGGTTGGGTGGTCGGAATTTCGAGTCAATAGACCCGATTTCGAACCAAAGGGTTTTTCAAAAACTTATGTACGAGTTATATTGTTGGCTCACCACCTGTCACTTTGTCCCGAAAATATCTTCGCTCGAGGGTGGGTCGAAGGGACTCAATTGTCTAGACTAGACCTCTGTCTACCCTTGTATTAGGAATTGCGTGAAGATATTTATTTATTTGTTTAAAATTTTCATCACGCTAACTAGTCGATGCACTTCACCGGTCTGCTCTGTTTATCTTCAAGCATTCCCAATCTATGGGTAGTCACAGGCTACACAATTTACCCCATTCGACCCACATTTCACCGGAGCTTATATTATTGTAGTATTCAATAATATTCAAAAAAAGCACAATAGCAAAAGTCACGATCGCCGAGTTGTTGGGTAGTCGGAATTTCGAGTCGAGAGACCCGAGTTCGATCCCCAGGTGGCAGTACCAATGAGTTTTTCAAAAACATATGTACGAATTTCATCGTTGGCTTGGACATAAAGGCGGTGACGGGCTCACCACCTGTCACGTTGTCCCGAAAATATCTTCGGCGGGAGGTGGGTCAAAGGGACTTAATTGTCTAGACTTGACCTCTGTCTACCCCTGTATTGGGAATTGCGTGAAGATATTTATTTATATTTATTTACAATAGCAAAAGCGTTATTTAACATGCAATGAAAAGAAACTTTCACGAATCTTATAAGAAACTTTTTATGTTCACGCAATTTCCAATACTGGGGTAAGCAGAGGACTAGATAATGAATGTGTTTCGATACATTTTTCACCAAAGCTTATTTTGGACTTACGTGTGAGCCTTTCGCCGTCTTAGTATCCAAGCGGATGGTACAATATATAATTCCTTGGATAAATATTCTTATATACAAACAATATAAATTAGTAAAAATGGAAAGAAATTTAGATTTCTTTATTTAATCATACCTATCCAAAGGTTTATTGAAAAATTAGCTTTAAGCGATAAGACATTTGTGTCATCATAGCCTTGCGTATAATAATTATTTCTATGTTGTATATTTTCTGAGTAGGTGCGCAATAAAGATTATTCTATTTACCTATAATCAGATAATTTATATGTATCTTTAATCAGAAAATTTTCTTAATTTATATTATTTTTATTTTATATAATTAAAAAAGTTATTAATGTCTGTTGTTAATGTTAATTCTAAAATTAAAAACAGCTATCGGACCTGAATACTAATAAAAAAAGTTATGGCTTTGGTGATGATCGGAAGAGATTTTATTAAAAACATCTTTAACCATAAGGTACTAACTTATTAAAATATAAACTATTATCAATATTCTGTTAAGAGGACACATTGCACCCTACCAATCATTTTTCTTTATAATCAAATCTATAATTTTTAATTTATATTTTTTTTTCTAATCAAATTTCTGTGTTAACTTAAAATTATGCAATTGAAAATTATATTAAATATTTAATAAAATAAATTATAACTCAAAGCGGTAAGGACTTTGCAGTTATTGCGGGCTCAAAAGTCAAACGGATCAAACAATAGCATTCGGCACACGCACCGCCCGAGGGAGAAAATAATTATTGATGATTGGCCTTAAATTACCCTCTCGAAACCTCTACCCATCCCCCTCGCTCACATACATCCCGACTCATCGCACCCTCTCACACAAACCAGGAGAATATATAAGTCAAACAGGTAGACCCCAGGTTAGACCCTTGCGGGACACCGGACCGGACACACGTGTGGTTAGCGCTAATTTATCAAAGTTCGCGATCGCAATGGCAGCGGAAACTTACGGACATAGATTCTACACAGAAAAAGACATTTTCCCCTCCGATGTCATGCTGGAATACTCCGAGGAGTGCTATCTATCATGGCCCCGTTCCCCCGATTCGGGAAGATCTAGTTTGGAACCAACACCATCTTTGGACAGTAACGAGTCTCCTACACATATCGCGTACAGAGGATTGTCGAACGATTTAGTTCTGGAAGACAGTGCCGAGGATGGTGAACTTCTGGAAGGTTCGGGGAAAAGGAGAGGAAGAGCGACCAGTGCGGCTGTACTGCGGAGGCGTCGTCTTGCTGCAAATGCCAGAGAAAGGAGAAGAATGCAAAATTTGAATAAAGCGTTCGACAGACTCCGCGGGCATCTCCCGTCTTTGGGCGCAGATCGCCAGCTCTCCAAATATGAAACTCTTCAAATGGCACAGACGTACATCGCTGCACTTTATGAATTATTACAGTAAAGGTATGCTCGCAATTATAAACGATATGTTTAGGTTAGTGAAATTTAAACACTATTTGTAGATTTATTTCAGTGATGTGTTTATTTGAAGTTAAAGCACTAAAATCTTGCCAAATTCGACTGTTTTATAATTAGATAATACAGGGATATTTATTGTTTTAAGAATTTGATTAATCATGTTACCAATTAGATTAGTGCTTATAATTATAAAGATTGAATGTAAGACCTAGTGGTTCATGAACCATGTAAGTTAAACATCACTAAATCATACGCTTTTTAAATTTACTAGATTTAGTTAAGACTAGTGAAAGTGATCCGTCCTACCGATTATTTTTATTATTTATTAAGATGTTTTATAACATATTTTAATTTTGTCGTTCTTTAAATGGTTCATTATTAAAGAATAAAAAACTTTATGACTTAACTATTTGTATTTCCTCTTTAAAAATACAGACCTAATGAAATATTTAAATGTCTTTAAAAGTTGTCTTGTAAAACAACCTCATATCTGTCATTTGTGGCTACAGAGAAATGTTTTTCTTTATAAGCTTTATAAGATTTTAACCCATTAAATCCTGTAACATCTTACCTATAAAAGTATTATTCTAATATCTATGTTTATAAGTTGTAAGCCAGTATTACAAATTTATTTAATAATGTAAATTACTTAATTTTAGATTGTTGAAATATACTACGCATTTAACTATGCTTAAGTTTTTTGTAAATATACGAATATTGTTTGAAAATATTGTTGTTTTACTTTGTTCAGTTTCAGGAACATTCACATTTTTACTGTGTATTTACGTATTTATTTGTCAGAAATAATATAATTTAATACCACCAAATTTTTTATACCACTCTCATATTCACGCATAACTCCTCATGGGGTAACCAAAGAGATCAAATCACCAAGTGTCGCTAAAAGTTAAAAGTTACATTACAAAAAGTACACACTACAGAAAAGTGAGTATAATACTACTTACAAAATACATAACATTGTTCTTCAAACTATTTTAAAAATGTTGTCGCCTTTTTTGAGGTGCCTAAGTCAATAATCATAGCTAGCAAAAACATTCCAGAACAGAAAGTTATTTATTTTTTAGATTAGTTTTTCTTTTTCAAGAAATAGACTAATGAGTCACGATAGCCGAGTGGTGGGATGATCGGAATTACGAGTCAAGAGACCCGAGTTCGATCCCCAGGTGGCAAGCTCGTACCAATAGGTTTTACAAAAACTTATGTACGAATTAAAGTTAGTTAATTAAAATCGGCGACGGGCTCACCACCTGTCACGTTGTCGTCGTGTTATCTGAAAGGGACTTAATTGTCTAGACTAGACCTCTGTCTACCTCTGTATTGGAAATTGAAGAAAGAAAGAAAGAAATATTTTATTTGGCACAAGCAACATAAACAAAAAATTGCGTGAAGATATTTATTTATTAAGAAATAGACTTGCTCATTCACGAAAAAACGTTGTTTGGAAAAAAAATCAAATTGTTTTTTTTACGTAACCGAATTTTCCAGAGACTTCACCTACTTAGAAATACTGAAAAGTTAAAAAACTATTTTAATACAGAATGATGATCTCTGATGTCAAATCCTTCCTATGGAAGAGGCTTTAACAGTGCGTTATGTATGTGTGTAATCTCAAATGGTATTCTCGAACATTCAACCCGATGCCTGAAGTAAATATCTCAGGACTTTAACTGCCGAGAATTGTAGATTTTTTTAACTATATTACGGGGAAGAAATAAAAATTGCTTCAGGCCATTGCCAATACAGGTGTGAACAGAGGTCTAGACAATTAAGTCCCTTCGTCCTATATTCCATTCGTTATATATTCCATGAAAGGCATTTTTGGAACAACATGAAAGGTGGTGAGCCTATCGCCAGGTCCATGCCAACAATATAAATCGTAAATAAGTAGTTCACAAAAAATAATGCTTGGAGATAACAATAAAGGATAAATACATACAGATAGAGACAACATCACACACAATGCATTGTAAATAGATGAAAAAAAGGTTAGTGGAGGAAAAAAGGAGGATACCTACAGAGTTTCTATCGCCTGTCACTATTCCATTAGCGGAACATAACGAAATGGCACGGTAGTTTAAAAAATGAGGATCGATGAATGTACGTACGTACTTACTTACTGTAACATACATTACATTGTTTAATAAATGATCTGATTTGATAAATTAAATTTATTCCAAAGACGTCATTGTTTTTTACTTGAAGTGGAAAGAGATATGGACGCAGTTTTTATATAATGAAATTTTTTTATAGGTGAGGGAGGCAAACGAGCAGGTGGCACACGTGATGGTAAGTGATTACCGCCGCCCATGAACATCTGCAATACCGGAGGAATAGCGGATGCGTTGCCGGCCTTTGAGAAAGGTATAGGCTCTTTCTTGACGGTCCCTAAGTCGTGTCGGTTCGGAAATACGGTTGACGGCAGCTCATTCCACAAAGTGCAAGTGCGTGGCAGAAAATTCCGCGAAAAACGCAGTGTGGTGGAATGCCAAGCATCAAGGTGGTGTTGATGAAATATTTGGTTATGCCGTAAGGTGCGATGGTGAAATTCAGCGGCTGGGATTAATCCGAACAAATTCTCGGAGCACTCCCCGTAGTAGATCATATAGAAAATGCAAAGAGATGCAACATCTCTTCGCAAAGCCAGGGAATTGGCCTCTAAAAGGCCAAATTGGCCTCTAAAAGGCCAAATTGGCCTCTAAAAGGCCAAATTGGCCTCTAAAAGGCCAAATTGGCCTCTAAAAGGCCAAATTGGCCTCTAAAAGGCCAAATTGGCCTCTAAAAGGCCAAATTGGCCTCTAAAAGGCCAAATTGGCCTCTAAAAGGCCAAATTGGCCTCTAAAAGGCCAAATTGGCCTCTAAAAGGCCAAATTGGCCTCTAAAAGGCCAAATTGGCCTCTAAAAGGCCAAATTGGCCTCTAAAAGGCCAAATTGGCCTCTAAAAGGCCAAATTGGCCTCTAAAAGGCCAAATTGGCCTCTAAAAGGCCAAATTGGCCTCTAAAAGGCCAAATTGGCCTCTAAAAGGCCAAATTGGCCTCTAAAAGGCCAAATTGGCCTCTAAAAGGCCAAATTGGCCTCTAAAAGGCCAAATTGGCCTCTAAAAGGCCAAATTGGCCTCTAAAAGGCCAAATTGGCCTCTAAAAGGCCAAATTGGCCTCTAAAAGGCCAAATTGGCCTCTAAAAGGCCAAATTGGCCTCTAAAAGGCCAAATTGGCCTCTAAAAGGCCAAATTGGCCTCTAAAAGGCCAAATTGGCCTCTAAAAGGCCAAATTGGCCTCTAAAAGGCCAAATTGGCCTCTAAAAGGCCAAATTGGCCTCTAAAAGGCCAAATTGGCCTCTAAAAGGCCAAATTGGCCTCTAAAAGGCCAAATTGGCCTCTAAAAGGCCAAATTGGCCTCTAAAAGGCCAAATTGGCCTCTAAAAGGCCAAATTGGCCTCTAAAAGGCCAAATTGGCCTCTAAAAGGCCAAATTGGCCTCTAAAAGGCCAAATTGGCCTCTAAAAGGCCAAATTGGCCTCTAAAAGGCCAAATTGGCCTCTAAAAGGCCAAATTGGCCTCTAAAAGGCCAAATTGGCCTCTAAAAGGCCAAATTGGCCTCTAAAAGGCCAAATTGGCCTCTAAAAGGCCAAATTGGCCTCTAAAAGGCCAAATTGGCCTCTAAAAGGCCAAATTGGCCTCTAAAAGGCCAAATTGGCCTCTAAAAGGCCAAATTGGCCTCTAAAAGGCCAAATTGGCCTCTAAAAGGCCAAATTGGCCTCTAAAAGGCCAAATTGGCCTCTAAAAGGCCAAATTGGCCTCTAAAAGGCCAAATTGGCCTCTAAAAGGCCAAATTGGCCTCTAAAAGGCCAAATTGGCCTCTAAAAGGCCAAATTGGCCTCTAAAAGGCCAAATTGGCCTCTAAAAGGCCAAATTGGCCTCTAAAAGGCCAAATTGGCCTCTAAAAGGCCAAATTGGCCTCTAAAAGGCCAAATTGGCCTCTAAAAGGCCAAATTGGCTCTAAAAGGCCAAATTGGCTCTAAAAGGCCAAATTGGCTCTAAAAGGCCAAATTGGCTCTAAAAGGCCAAATTGGCTCTAAAAGGCCAAATTGGCTCTAAAAGGCCAAATTGGCTCTAAAAGGCCAAATTGGCTCTAAAAGGCCAAATTGGCTCTAAAAGGCCAAATTGGCTCTAAAAGGCCAAATTGGCTCTAAAAGGCCAAATTGGCTCTAAAAGGCCAAATTGGCTCTAAAAGGCCAAATTGGCTCTAAAAGGCCAAATTGGCTCTAAAAGGCCAAATTGGCTCTAAAAGGCCAAATTGGCTCTAAAAGGCCAAATTGGCTCTAAAAGGCCAAATTGGCTCTAAAAGGCCAAATTGGCTCTAAAAGGCCAAATTGGCTCTAAAAGGCCAAATTGGCTCTAAAAGGCCAAATTGGCTCTAAAAGGCCAAATTGGCTCTAAAAGGCCAAATTGGCTCTAAAAGGCCAAATTGGCTCTAAAAGGCCAAATTGGCTCTAAAAGGCCAAATTGGCTCTAAAAGGCCAAATTGGCTCTAAAAGGCCAAATTGGCTCTAAAAGGCCAAATTGGCTCTAAAAGGCCAAATTGGCTCTAAAAGGCCAAATTGGCTCTAAAAGGCCAAATTGGCTCTAAAAGGCCAAATTGGCTCTAAAAGGCCAAATTGGCTCTAAAAGGCCAAATTGGCTCTAAAAGGCCAAATTGGCTCTAAAAGGCCAAATTGGCTCTAAAAGGCCAAATTGGCTCTAAAAGGCCAAATTGGCTCTAAAAGGCCAAATTGGCTCTAAAAGGCCAAATTGGCTCTAAAAGGCCAAATTGGCTCTAAAAGGCCAAATTGGCTCTAAAAGGCCAAATTGGCTCTAAAAGGCCAAATTGGCTCTAAAAGGCCAAATTGGCTCTAAAAGGCCAAATTGGCTCTAAAAGGCCAAATTGGCTCTAAAAGGCCAAATTGGCTCTAAAAGGCCAAATTGGCTCTAAAAGGCCAAATTGGCTCTAAAAGGCCAAATTGGCTCTAAAAGGCCAAATTGGCTCTAAAAGGCCAAATTGGCTCTAAAAGGCCAAATTGGCTCTAAAAGGCCAAATTGGCTCTAAAAGGCCAAATTGGCTCTAAAAGGCCAAATTGGCTCTAAAAGGCCAAATTGGCTCTAAAAGGCCAAATTGGCTCTAAAAGGCCAAATTGGCTCTAAAAGGCCAAATTGGCTCTAAAAGGCCAAATTGGCTCTAAAAGGCCAAATTGGCTCTAAAAGGCCAAATTGGCTCTAAAAGGCCAAATTGGCTCTAAAAGGCCAAATTGGCTCTAAAAGGCCAAATTGGCTCTAAAAGGCCAAATTGGCTCTAAAAGGCCAAATTGGCTCTAAAAGGCCAAATTGGCTCTAAAAGGCCAAATTGGCTCTAAAAGGCCAAATTGGCTCTAAAAGGCCAAATTGGCTCTAAAAGGCCAAATTGGCTCTAAAAGGCCAAATTGGCTCTAAAAGGCCAAATTGGCTCTAAAAGGCCAAATTGGCTCTAAAAGGCCAAATTGGCTCTAAAAGGCCAAATTGGCTCTAAAAGGCCAAATTGGCTCTAAAAGGCCAAATTGGCTCTAAAAGGCCAAATTGGCTCTAAAAGGCCAAATTGGCTCTAAAAGGCCAAATTGGCTCTAAAAGGCCAAATTGGCTCTAAAAGGCCAAATTGGCTCTAAAAGGCCAAATTGGCTCTAAAAGGCCAAATTGGCTCTAAAAGGCCAAATTGGCTCTAAAAGGCCAAATTGGCTCTAAAAGGCCAAATTGGCTCTAAAAGGCCAAATTGGCTCTAAAAGGCCAAATTGGCTCTAAAAGGCCAAATTGGCTCTAAAAGGCCAAATTGGCTCTAAAAGGCCAAATTGGCTCTAAAAGGCCAAATTGGCTCTAAAAGGCCAAATTGGCTCTAAAAGGCCAAATTGGCTCTAAAAGGCCAAATTGGCTCTAAAAGGCCAAATTGGCTCTAAAAGGCCAAATTGGCTCTAAAAGGCCAAATTGGCCACTAAAAAGCTTGGCGTGCTCAGTAGAGTTTTTAGAGGCCAATTTGGCCTTTCCTTCCAAATGATCGCGATACTGAACGTTGCTCGATATGTCAACGCCAAGGATTCCGATGCTGGCTGAGGCAACTAGGGAAGTGCTCTCAAAACGAGGTGAAATTCTCTCATTCACCATTAGTAACAACACAACTGTAACTTCTTCACCTGAATTAGCCTCCAGATGTCCGGCCGAACTCTAAAGCCGAAATTTACGTAGTATAATACTTAAATAAATACATAAATAGAATGGGACAACATCTCATGCATTGCTCTGATCCCAAAATAAGCAGCTCAAGCACTTGTATCAGAAATAATTTGACGAACTTCGTGGACAAGTGGCGTAAACACCGGTTTTCAAGGTGTCGCCATCTCGATATATGTAGCTCTGAGGTCCCGGGTTCGATTTCCTGTCGGGTAAATATAAATACACCACTTTTTCTACATTTTCTCCGGTCTGAGTCTTAGTCAAACACCTAGACCCAAGGCAATGTTGTCTACTATGTCTCGTCCGGGAATCTAACCCGGGACCTCAGAGCTACATATAGCTATAAAATATATATTTATTATTTCTGATGTTCCTCCTGCTATTTTATCGTTCCTGCTACAAAAAAAAGAACGTCACTTACAGACAACTGGAGCGACAGAACAATCAGTCAGATGTATGCAAATGCAGCAGATGTTTGCCAGCACAAATTTAGAACTACACTTCTACATACAACGCTTACAGCATTCTGGCCGTTACAGACCAGAACTTAAGGCAGTTGTCAAAAGTGTCGGCTGTATTATCAATTTAGTATGTACACTCCTTATATAAGTTAGGGTAGTTTTGCATATATCCGTAATAGTTTGCAGACCCTTCTACCGGACTTATCAGTCGTTAGTCTTTGACTCCCTTACAAGCCGTAAAAGACACTAACTTAACTACCTTACTTGACGGTCTGGAAAATCCACTGCAGGATATTCCACATGGGGGTTTTGTCATAATCGCCTTGCTTGGCGATACCAGTACCACATATCTCGCACCTTAGACGCAGCCCTCCGTCAACACTTCATAATTTTGAACTGTTATAATTTCGAGAAGGTTACTCAACATCTACCGGAATTCATTAAGGTATTAACAATTTTCTGCATTAGCCTCTTACGCCACAGAGAGAAAGGAATGGCGATTTTTGTATTCCGTACTTAACTAATAAAACAAATTATCTTCACGCTATTCTCAATACTGGGGTAGACAGAGTTCCAGACAATTAAGTCCCTTCGACCCACCTGTTACCGATAACATTTTTTGGGACAACGTGACAAGAAACCTATATTGTCCACATTCATTAATTGTTATTTGTGTATTATTCCACCTTAGTCGTCAGGGTAGTCAAGGCATTTGTAACATTCTTCGTATGAAATTGATTACAGTGCCCATGGGCTGCAGTGGATACTCATCATAGTTAAGCGTTCTTCAGCCATCGCTATAGAACCAGATTAGTAAAGAATGAGTTTAATCACTATGCCAGAGTGGTTGGGTGATCGGAATTCTATTCAAGAGAGTTCGATCTCCAGGAGGTACGCCCGTACCGATGAGTTTTTTTAAAACGTATGTACCATTTATATCGTTGGCGTGGACATAAAGTCGGCGACAGGCTTACTGCCTGTCACGTTGTCCCAAAACCATTTCTTCCTCTCTGTCTAACCCAGTATTGGAAATGCGGTGAAGATTGTTTTTACGTACCAATTTACGTATTTAAATTATGACAGGGCAACCTAGTCACCTTATGTCAAATGAAAATTTTATCACGTTCACCTAAGCTACAATTATAAGATAAATTTTATTTTACATTGTTTTTTTATATTATGTCTTCTATTAAAAAAAATAAAGATGTGAAGTTAGTTACATTTTTTTTATATTTATTAGATGATATTCTATGAAATTACTTTCAAATTCATTCCAGAAACACTTACAAAAAAATGTACCTTTTAACACATATAAAAACGTTAATTACGACATCGCATTTTTAATTATTGGGTCATCAGCTACATCTAATTGGTCCATAAGTATAGTATATTTGATATTAAAAACATTCCTGCTTAAAATATCACTTTTAATAACATTTTATAAGTTTCTTTTTTCTCGATAAAAACTGGAATACGCACAATCCCATGCGTTTACCGCCATGTAATTAATGCGAGAAACGTGTGAACATAATCACGGGTTCTGTACCATCTCTGACAGCTCTCAACACCGGTAACGTGTTAATTTCACTCGAACTGTCAAATCTGACAGCTGTCAAACGTGATAGCTCATTCGCCGCTCTTCGCGAACGTGGCCCGTTGTAAAAATTGATAAGTTGTTATTATAACGGTTGCAAATTGAATTGTTAATCGTAACGATAGACGCGAGTGGAGTAACGTGACTCTCAGATTTTATTTGGGTGGAATAATGTATTTAAAAAATGGTAAAAAAAGGCAATCTCGTTGAGACAAACGCGGTGTAGGACGAATCGCACAAGATGAAGTGACGACCTGCAATCTTGTGGAGAGTCGGTGCATGCAGGTGGCTGAGGACGCTTCTTTGTGGAAAACTTTAGGAGCAGGTCTATATTGCTATAACGGAATGTATTAACATGAGTAACAGAAAAAATATACCATCTAAACCTCTGTGTAGACTCTAGACCTCTGTGTACCCCGGTATTGGCGTGAACATATTTATATATTAATTGTATAAGTTTTTTAATTATGTAGTTGTTGAGCAGTTTTTACAATATTTAATGTGTAATTTATAAGTTGCTTTTTTCTTCTGTATTTTTTTTAAATTGTAATTTATCGTACCGTGTTTTGGGAATGAACCGTACTTTCTTTCGTTGTTAAAAGCACATAGCCTTCCCACCGCGGTACCTATTCGCCGTGAGTTGACATTACAATGCCATGCATGCGCACTGAGTCTATGCGATATCGCCTCGGATTGGCTCCGTGTGGACCAATGGTCGCGGTCTCATAGCGCACGCCCGCATAATTGTATCTACGGTAAGTACATAATGGTAATGGATACGAATTCCGAACCGGTCCCGCTGTCAAGGTCGCTACAGAACACAGTAACAGATCTCATTGAGTATTTTTTGTACGACTTGAGTTTTTTTATAATACTTATATTTTTGTTTTTTTAATTGATGCACCTGATACTATATTTTGCCATGCCACGGTGAGACTGACAGAGAATGCCAACAGGCATTAAGTTCGCCCTATTTTAAGGTGAAACAATAAATTCTTTAAATAAATAAATAAAGTGATATATTCTATAGTTTAAAGTTACGGAATAATCAGTCTCTATACAAATTCTTTGGGTATCTCATCGTACTAATAGGAAATGTAAAATTTTGTACGTTAATAGCGAGTTCAAACCAGCAACGACTGTAGAGAACTATCAGGCACAAGCGTTGCAGTTTAGTAGGAGTGGTTAACAGGAATACTAGTAATGTCATTTGGCTTTGCTAGTATTCCTTCAAAAATATGCATGTATATTTTGATATTTTGATGCTTTTAGTTGTAGCGTTTAACCGCATCCAATAAAGGCATAGTTCTTCTTTTTCTCCTTTTTATGGCCGTTCCGCTAATATCGTCTAGGATGTTTGTGGCGCCTTTGTTGTTTCAGATTCCATAAGACAAGTACTTTAGCCCCTTACTTTAGGATCAGAGCAATGTATGTAATGTTTTCCCTATCTTTTACTTATCTTTTAAGGCAGAAGACATAGATGTGGCCATATATGATCTTAATGCAGATTTACAAAGAGTTGCAATGTGGGCTAAGAACAATAACCTTCTTCTTAACCCAACAAAAACTAAATATATGTTGTTGGGGCCCAGGAAAAAAGTAGCTACAATACCAACAGTATCGCCCACACAGCCAATGCTATTAGGCACTCCCATTGAACGCGTGTACGAGGCTCGGGATCTGGGTCTGAACATTGATGCAGAATTGAGATTCGAGAAGCATGTACCTGACTGTGTGAAATCTTGTTTTTATAGACTAAAAATTTTATATAGAATTAGGCCTTATCTTTGTATTACTTTACGTGAACAATTGGTAGAATCACTCGTGCTCTCCAAGCTTAGTTATGCCTGTTTACGGCCCTAGATTGCTGAGATTGCTGGCTCGTACACATCGTCTTATACAACGGGTTCAAAACGCATGTGCTAGATTTTGTTATGTTATTCCTCCGCGTAGCCACGTGACACCATTTTTAAATAAACACTACATTTTAAAAATGAAATCTAGGCAGAAGCTCCACTTAGCGTGCCTTCTATTTGGCGTACTAAATAGTCAAAAGCCAGGGTATCTATATAGAAAGCTAATGTTAGTATCCCAAAACAGAGGTTGCAAAAGTAGGCAGTGTGCACAGCAACTTTCTATTCAACTCCACAGAACCGCGGCGTTTCGGAGCAGTTTCAGATACGCTGCCTCAAATAGTTGGAATAACATTCCACCGCCAATTAGAAATGTCAAGAATATTAACACATTTAAATTAAAACTAAAAAAATTCCTCATCGAGACGCAAAGGCAACATGAAGAGCTCCAACACAATATTTCCATAATATAACGTAGCATTTTTGCTATGATCTTTCTTTAGTATTCGTGTTACTATTCCCTAAAACCTGCTATAACTATAATTATTATTTTTTATATTATTGCAACTTAACACTGATATTTATAAATTAGTTACTATTTTATTACATGTTTAGTTATATTATTTAGCCCTTTGGTTTTATTATTGTATTGTATGTGTATATAATGTGTGTATTTATACTTTTAATTATTGCCCGTTAATTTATAATATGAGTTATATGGTATGTAACTTACGTATGAGTCCCTTTAGTTAGAGCCACTTTAACTAAATAAGAAATATGCGGCGTTCGTTACGCCAATGACGAGGCTATTTGGCTGAAAATCAGCGCTTAGCGGGATTTTCCTTGCTTAGCATATGCTGAGCCAACCCCTTTTTGGCACAATTATGTTTTTCATTTTTTTTATTTGGTTATGCTTGTTATTATTTTTACTTGTGCTGAATAAATGTTTCTTTCTTTCTTCTTTCTTTCTTCTTACATATATATTTATTTGATATGCGATTATGTTAATTATAATGAAAGGTTTCAACGCGTTAGAAGCCGTAGGTATGGCAAACATTTAAACCGCTGCAATTGTAATTAGCAATTTAGTAGACTGAATGGAGGAATCGCCAATTTATCGCACAATTACTAACCGAAGGTCGATCGGCGAAATTAAAGATAATCTCGTACCGTTCACGAGTTCTACAGGTCTATAGACAGACTGGCGGGCGGACAGGATATGTCGCAATTACCCTGTCGGTTAAACTTTGCCCGGTGTAAGTAAAAGTTGAAATTAGATTGGGAATTGTAAAAGAATTTTATATATACGTTTTCGTTTGTTATCGTGTGACCGCTGAGTCGTGGGTCCCTGTTTTACATCCCGTTCGGATACTTTTACAAAACTTATTATTCCGGAATTTTTTTTTTGTTTTTTGTTGGATTTTTTCCAGTTTTTCTGTGACATTATTTTCAGTCCTTTTTTCGCATGATTTTATTAGAGAGGTATGTAACGGAATTTTTTAACGTGATTTCTATGCCCTTTAGAACGTCAGACTGAATTGAATCTTCGCATTATCAAGGGCCGTTGATGATACAATCTTTACGTCTAAATAAAATTGGAGTGTCTGTTTGTAATATTGAAATAACCGTTTTTTTCTACATGGTATTATATTATTATTTTTTTACGGTACATCAAAATAACATTTTTTTACAAATTTTGTCTGTCTGTTTATTTCGGCTAATCTCTGAAACGGCTGGGCCGATTTTAACTGGGCCTTTCACTGACACATAGCTAATATTATAAGGAGTAACATAGGCTACTTTTATTTTAGAAACATAATTAGGGTTCCGCGTTAAGTGTTAAACAAAGCCGTGAAGGGCAACTAGTAATACAATAAATCTGTTAGTTATAATAATAACATGATAGTTTAAATAAAGAATACGCCTTTAGTAGCTAAGTGGCTAAGAGGTAGAAAATAATTTTCTATAACTTAATAAGGTAGAGCAATTAAGAGTAATGTGAATTTCAATTGTTTTAAATTTGTTATTAACATATATTGGTAAAAGTATAAAATACACGAGAAGCCAGAGGTTTAGAAAATTAAGTCCTACCGACTTTCATTGACCTGAGCTTGTGTTTTACCCAACGTGTTCAAGACATCGACATGAATCGTACAAGTTGAATTAAATTGAATCGTACAGATCCAAATTTTGAAAAAATTGTAAATGAAAAAAATATATTAAGAGCCTACCACCTGAGGATCGAACTTGAGTCTCTTGACTCGAATTCCGATCACCAAACCACTCGGCTATCTTGGCAATCATTTCCATAGGTAAACATTGATATATACATATAAACATCCATGTCTAATAGCAGTATTCGCACCCGCAACCCCTAGCTTCAAAGGTAGGGAAACTATCAAGTTTGCTATCCGATCGACCATTTTCTCGTACAATTGTTAAAAGAAATTTATGTTCATCTTTTAATTGAGTTGCTATTGATGACTTTAACTCCGCCTCATCTTCCGTTAAGATAAATTAATAGAAGTTTTTAATTTACGCTACGAAGCTTGTGTTGTATTTGATGTCATTATTTATTTTTTAACTAACTGCACCACGAAGATTTCCGGTATAGATGGGCGGCGCCCATGATATTAATAAAGTTAAAAAATCATTTGCCTTGGAACTTTTTTAAAGCGCTTTTTCTATTTTAAAGCGTTTTTGTGTTTTTTGACATGATTAATATTTAATTAATATTTGTGACTACTCTTTTTAGATTACGCGTGTATCTGTGTTTATATATGCGCACTTCTTCTTGTATATTTCAGAGCCTGGCTCTTGTGGATGTACTTCTTTCCAGTGATCTCTATATTCAGACAATTTTTTGAAACCCGGTTACGATAACGTCCGATATAACGGTTACGATAAGTCCGACAACACGCACTGAAGAACCGTGGCGAACGGCCTCCTGCTCCTGTGTCTCTTAAATATTTAAGGGGAAAGCCTTTGCCCAGCTGTGGGCACACAGAAGCTGAAACTTGATTTACATATTTTTGTAGTTACTTATGCTAACTATTAATGGGACTTCAATATGTTATTGAGAGCCAATTATTAATGGGATATTAATGGGCCGTCAATATGTTATTGAGATCATTAATGACCTTTTTCTTCTGTGGCTACTCCTATACACATATATACAGTTCTAATAATGTATATATTGTAATATTGTCTGTATGTATATTTAGTTATAACATTATAATTTAAATACAAATTCAAATTTATTTATATATTTACTATAACAGTTTTGCTAGCAGCTCTTTTTAATCATCTTTACGGCTAAAGTCAGAGCCTTCAATAGTCTAGTAAGAGACAGTTGCAAATTTACAAAAAAAGAAACAATATTTTGGTAAGGTTTAGACCATTTAGACCTAAAGATCCAAATTTTAACGGAGCCTATTTTTAGGACAACTTGACATCTTTCACCGTAAAAATAATCAAGTATATATATCAGCTGTCGACACGCTCCTTCTACAAATTACTACTAGTATTATCTATTAAAACATCTAAGACAACGCGGCGTTCGGTAATTTATCGCATTTAAAAAGAGAATAAAAATTATCTGTATACGTATCTTCATCGTCAGTCCGAGTCTGATGCAGACAATAAAATGTTGAACTCTGATGGACAGGGTGGACATGATTTACATTCTGTATAAAGGATAATACCGAAAATTAATAAATAAATAATAAATAAATATCTTCACGCAATTCCCAATACAGGGGTGGACAGAGGTCTAGTCTTGACTATTAGGCCCCTTTGACCCACCTTCCACCGAGGATATTTTCGGTGGAAGGTGTTGTGGTGAACCCGTCGGCGTCTTTATGTCCAAGCCAACGATATAATTCGTATATAAGTTTTTAAAAATCCATTGGTACAAGCCTGCCACCTGGAGATCGTAATAAAAACAGTCGAAAATTTATAAAATAATGTTTATTTCCTAAAGTATAAAGTGAATGCAGGTTTGAAAGGTGATGTCATCATTCAATTGGATGAGTCTGTTAGACAGGTAGAATGTGATGTAACTTTCATGCTTAACAAGCTGATTAGTAGATCACAGCACCTTTAGACGGTAAAAAATACCTTCACGCTATTGCCAATACATGGGTAAACAGAGGTTTAGACTATTAAGTGGTTCTCTACACTGACCCGTCCGGGAATCGATCCCTCTCAGAGCTGACGAGACCTTTAAAACCGGTGTGCTCCTCTCGACCACGACCGTCACCATTGCCGAGTGGTTGCGTGATCGGACTTCGAGTCAAGAAACACGAGTTCGATCGCCGGGTGGAAGTCTCATACCAATGAGTTCTTTCAAAACTTGCGTACGATTAACATCGTTACAGCTTGGACATAAAGCCGGCAACAGGCTCACCGCTTATCACGTTGTACCAAAAATGCCTTCGAAGAAAGGTGGGTCGTAAGGAATTAGTCGTCCGGACCTCCGTCAACCCCAGTATTGGGAGTGTCGTGAGGATATTTCCTTTATTTGGAATTGCTAGTGTTTTAAAAAAATTAATACTCAACTGTTAACGAATATTGAGAATGTCCTCCGTCCTTCATTTTCAATTGCAATATGTATTCAACAGGAATAAAACAATAAATTAAATTAGTGTCCCTCTACTCTGAACAAAAGAAACGAGCCACATTGTTGGAAGGAGAGGTAAAATCGAGCGCACTTCTTCCGGTTGCGCCGGCGCAGGTGACACGAAATTTATTCCGAATTTGAAAAACCGAAACATATTTTATACGAAATGATTCAAACGGCTTTTTAAATATGGACATCTTTTATGTTGCGGCCACGGTTGACAGTTTTATATTTGTCGTCGATGTAACTGCGGCAAAAAAGCGTATGATTTATTTGAAAATAATACGTTGACTAGCCGCGCCCGCGGATTTTGTCATAGATCATTTATACAGATGGGACATAATCAATAAACTGTAAGCAGAGCTTGTGGTTTTAAAGCGGAGTGTTAAGCGGGTTTGCAAACACGAATTCGCAACCTTCTTATCGCCTGTTTGGGAAGTATCTATATCATAAGTCTTGTCACCAATTTTCCTCTCGAAGATTAGTAAGTATGGTAAATAGAAAAAGCGAATACTATTGGTGAAATACCAATATACTGATCAACGTATAAAGGTCTCCCCAAACAATGTTTTCGGTGAAAGGTAGGTCGAAAGGACTTAATTGTCTAGACCTCTATCTACCCCTGCATTGGGAATGGCGTGAAGATGTTTTTTAACGTCTAAAGGTGACTTTCCTCCGGAGAAATGTTTGGGACATCGTGAAAGTCGGTGAGCCCGTCGCCGTCTCTATGTCCACACCAACGACATAAATCGTACATAAGTTTTCGAAAACCCATTGGCACGAGTCCAGGGGTTCGAACTACACGCTACGACCGTGACTTTTCGTCTATCATTTCCAAGTGTCGCGCCTATAGCAGTTGCATAATCTACAAACGATCATTGAGATATTGCACCGACACTTTCATCTTGCTGGTGAATCGTAAATCACATATACCTGCACAGATTATATCTTTGCATTTTTCTCACAGATTAAAAATTGAAATTCTATTGTTTTGATGTCTGTATACATTGAAATCGATACGTTCCGACCGACATTTTTACTTGTAAATTACCTTTGTAAATTATATCTTGCCTTACCATTCTGCAGAGCATTGGCAGATGAAGAACATATTCCTACATATTTTAAAATTAAATTACAGAGAAAAAAAAATAATTTTAACTGACACGAGCGGGATTCAAACTCGCGACCTTGCCGTGTGCAAATATTTACCATAACTTATGTGCTGTACTGGTATAATTAATAAGAAATTGGGTAATATATACTAGGAGAATAGGGTATATTACTGTTGAAGAGGATTACTACCATTACATATGACGACCACTGTCCACAAGTGGCCTACACATCAATTCAAAACTGGTCGCTAGCTCTGACGTCCCGTGTTGGATTTCCGTGTGTAAAAATCCACTTTTTATACATTGTCTCAGTTCTGGGTGTTTGTGGTTTCGTTGTTTTCGATTCAATAATATAAAAATTAGGCTACTTACTTTGAGATCAGAGCAATGTATATGATGTTCTATCTATCTATATGTGTCTTTGTATTTTTTTTTAAATATGCATATTCGGCGTTTCCTAAATAATAGTATATGTTAGTCATTCTGCTTGATGAGATTTTTGTTTACTCAGGACTCTCCTACTAAAAAAATGAGTGACTGAATCTTACAGTAATATCTCGATATTCCGACCACCCAGCCACTCGGCTATCATGACTTTTTCCCTAATAATTCCTCATTATAAATTATTTAACTAGCTATTATTATAAAGTTGTTATTGAAAAAATTACTTCGCAACCCTCCGCATGAAAATATAAAAAGGTATATGTTACCTGGTCCGAAGAGAAGAAGAGCACCACCCTCCCACCCACAGATGCATGCACTAGTATCATTATAATATTAAAAGGGGTCGAGGTAGGCCGAGACTGACTTTTGAAGACCATGTGAGCAAATTGCTCGAAGAGGGGAGGGTCAAGAGCACTCGGATACCTCGACGTGCATATATGAAGAAAATGATGAATGTGAAAGAAGCGAAAGAGGTATGTAAGGATCGTAACACTTGGCGATCTGTTCTCTCTGGCTACCCCGTCAGGGTCTGTGCGCGAAGATAAGTATACATGTCATAAAGTCATAAATAACTCGTGTACAAACATATCAATCACACAGTTGTCTGTTATTCTTAGATTTAAGTGATTAGTTATTCTATTATTATATATTAGTAATTAGTTATTCTTAGATTTAAGTGATCAATATATGTTTCTGTTACGGGGCGCTATAATCGCACTAGCGATTATGCCCTTCAATAAAGATTTAAAAAAAAACCCTTAACTACAAACTAAGTTATAAATTGGTAGATTTAAAATAAAAATATAATAAACTGTTAAAGTAATTTTATGTGCTAAATGAACAAACGACTTCGTCGATGACAGACATTTAAAAAAATATTATACAGTGAACAAAATCTTTATCAAAAATATTAAATCGGAACCCACTGCACAGCAGTAGGTACTAACAGAATGTTTCTTTACCATTCACATACATATGACCAGCCATTTTATTGTTAACATGACTACCACAATTTTGAATTATCATAAATATGCAATAAATTTATTATTTAGATACGCTGACAAATTAAGGATACTTAAAAACGTATTAAATACAATCCTTTACGGTCGCTCCCGAATTGTTCGAATATCGATAAAATTATTATATTATACAGATTATTTAAATTGAGCACAGATAAATTATAAATTTTATATCGCAACATCTATGACAGGTCATTGTATATTGGAAGCTGTTCGATAATGAATTATGGCATTATTTTGTTTATTCACGACTCTCCTACTATAAAAAATGTGTGACAAAATCTTAGACTAACTCCACATTATAAATGATTTACATTGTTATCTATAATTTAATACGAGAATTGAAAACCTTGCACGCCTTTTTTTTAACAAATTGCTTGCATTTCCTCTGTCCTCCCTAATATAAGTATACTTTTCAAAATAAACTCTGTTACATAAATAAAAATAACAAAAGGTCACGATAACCGAGTGGTTGGGTTAGAGACTCGTGTTCGATCCCCAGATGTCAGGGTCGTACCAATGGGTTTTTCAAAAAACTTATGTACGAATTATATCGTTGGCTTGGTCATAAGGCGGGGACGGGCTCACCACTGCCACTCGAAAACCTTCTCCAACTGTAACTAAATATTTTAGTGTGTTTTGTTACTACGACTGTGATGTAAAATTAAAAAAAAAAGAAATATACAATGTTAAATAATATTACTAGTATACGTGATAACCATTTTAACAAAGCTGCAATGCTTGTGCCTGGAGTGGTTTACAACAATAGTTGAACGGCGGGCTCGAACTTGCGACCTTATATTACGCAGTTTGCACACAAAACCATTAGACTAGTAACGCTTATTTGAAACTATTGTCTTTTAAAAAAATTGTTATGTGGCAACTTTAGCAATCACTTTAAATGAAGTTCTACAACATTAAATGAAGAAAGACCCCCGGAGTTTAAAAAGGAATACCTTATAATCCGTAATTAAAATTGTCTCTACTTTTCAAACCGGTACACGTTAGTCCATACTATTCGACATACTATATAAAAACGAGGTACCGACTCAGACAACCCCTAACAACACATCTTTTAACCAATGCTCTTAGCGAGCATTCGAACCCGCGACTCTTAGTTAAGACAATAAACTCCTACCTACTAAGCACCTCGTCATCTAGTCAAGGTCTTGAACATCCTTGTATTAGGAAACGGTCCTAAGCTTTCTGTAGCAAATATACACAGTCAGGTCATAAGTATTGTCACACAGTAAAAACTTTTCTTTTAGAATGCTGGCCACAAAAAAGGTTATTGAATTCGAATTTCGAATTCTTCATGAAAATAAAACTACATACTTTTTAGAATATTACTCATTTTTAAATATGGAGTGGACGCTTAAAAAAGACCGTGTTGCATTTATTGCGTTGCATCGTTGCGGTTTCGCGCCAATTCAAGTTTTTGACATAGTGAAAAATTTTAATATAACCAAAAGATTCGTTTACCGTACCATCAAACGATACAATGAAGACTCTAGTGTAGATGACAGGTCAAGAAGTGGTCGCCCTCGGTCTGTTAAGACTCCAGCAGTGATAAAAGCTGTGAAGGCTCGAATTCAAAGAAATCCCAAACGTAAGTAGAAACTGTTAGCCCTTCAGATGGGGTTAAGCAGAACCACGGTAAAAAGGGTGTTAAAAAAAGACTTAGGGCTTTGGGCATATCGAATAAAAACAGGACATTGTTTGAATGCTCGTCTAATGCACCTGAGACTGAAGAGATGCCGCGCTTTGTTTAAGCGGTACGCGGGAAAAAAATATCGGGAAATTCTTTTTTCGGATGAAAATTTTTTACCGTAGAAGAGAGCTACAACAAACAAAATGATAAGGTGTACGCACACAGTAGTGAAGAAGCGAGCAACCGTATTCCGCGTGTCCAACGAGGTCATTTTCCATCCTCGCTCATGGTATGGTTGGGAGTTTCTTATTGGGGCTAAACAGAGGTACATTTTTGCGAGAAATGTGTAAAAACGAATGCAGTTGTGTATCAAAATACAGTCCTGACGAACCTTGTGGAACCTGTTTCTCATACCATGTTCAATAACAGGCACTGGGTATTCCAACAAGATGCGGCGCCAGCTCATAGAGCGAAGAGCACAGAAGACTGGCTGGCGACGCGTGAAAACGACTTCATCGGGCACGAAGACTGGCCCTCCTCCAGTACAGATTTGAATCCGTTAGATTACAAGACAGGGCAACACGTGGAGGAAAAGGCGTGCTCAAAGCCTCATCCCAATTTGGAGTCACTCAAGACATCCTTGATTAAGGCAGCCGCCGACATTGACATGGACTACGTTCGTGCTGCGATAGACGACTGGCCGCACAGATTGAAGGCCTGTATTCAAAATCACGAAGGTCATTTTGAATAAACTTCAGTGTCATAAGAATCTATATTTTGTTAAGTTCATTTTGGTATATAAATAGTTACATAATGAATAAACTTGTTTTAATTATTTTAGGTTAAACATGTGACAGAATTTATGACCTGACTAAGTATATATAATATAGCTATTATAAAAACTATAGAGTAATATACCTTCAAAATATAGCAAACACGGAGCGCGTGGTTCTTGTAAAATCTGTAAATTTATCGCAAAAATAAACGTCAGCACATAACTCATTGTAAAACGGATGCGGCATCCTCACGCGTAATCAGAAAGGATACGAGCAGCGCTTTTATTTGCCGCGCGGAACCGGAAGTAGCTTGATCGATGGGCGTTGGCTTCAGACAAATTGAACTTCCGGATGAGAAAGCCACCTTCTAAATGAAAATATATTACAGTGATTAAAAATATGACGGTATATTATGATTTAACAAATTAAGTAATGGTAATTTGGTAGTGTGGTAAGTAATGGTAGGTTTGGTGGAAAGTGGGTCTAAAGACTAGGCCTCTAACTACCACACTATGGGAAATTGCTTCAAGATAAAAAAATGTTTCACTTCTTTCAGAGAAATCTCAATCAGTAATTGCGAAATGTGCAATTCATCAAGTATATAAATAATTTGATGGAAAGAAATAAAATTTTGCAATGATATACAATTTACAACTGTAATCCTTCGTTTGAAGTTGCCATAAGAGAAGAGAAGTAGTTATTTTAAATGAAAAAAATCTTCACGCTCTTCTCAATACTGTTCACGCAGAGGTCCAACAGACTACACAACTACCGAACTAAAGATTATATGAAGTAAGAGTGCATCAACCTATATTGAGGTGGATTCTAATATATAGTATCATAGCATACTAAATTTAAATTAAACTTATTAAGATTTAGCCACGTTAAGCATAATTTTATATTGTGATATGTATAGTTGGTTCTCACGATAGCCGCGTTGTTGGGTGGTCGGAATTTCGAGTCGAGAGACCCGAGTTCAATCCCCAGGTGGCAGTACCAATGAGTTTTTCAAAACACTTATGTACGAATGTCGTCGTTGGCTTGGACATAAAGGCGGCGACGGGCTCACCATCTGTCACGTTGTCCCGAAAATATCTTCGGTGGAAGGTGGGTCAAAGGGACTTAATTGTCTAGACTTTGGCCTCTGTCTACCCCAGTATTGGGAATTGCGTGAAGATATTTATATTTATTTATTATTTTATAGTTGGTTCTAAAATTAGCATTAATGTAGCGAATGTAAAGAGATCTGGAGTAGACGTAGGACCAGACAATTAAGTCCTTTCGACTCTCCTTACACCGAAGACATTTTTGGGACAAAGCAACAGGTGGTGAGTCTGCGGTCTTCTTTACGTCCATGCCAACGATGTTAATGGTACATACGTTTTGAAACATCTCATTGGTACGTGCCCTCCACCTGGGGGCCGAACTCTACGGTCAATCGACTTCATTTGGCTATTGTGACTGATATTTTTTTTATAATTTAATAAATTCTTGATTATTTTAATGATAGTAAACATATAACTTGTGGAGAGACAATGGATGCTGGTGGCAGAACGCCGTTCTTTGTGGCGAACGAGATAACCGTCCTAAAAACCAGCTATCCTGTCACTAAACTGAATGTGCTTCGATGATAAAAATATACGAAGCGAAATTTAACAATGTAATAGGTCGATACAGGCCGAGACTAACTTTCGAAAACTACATGAGCAAATCATTCGAAAAGGGTAGGATCAAGAGTACTCGGATACACTTTTAGTACGAATACTGTTGTGGATAATGTTGTTATTGAATAATTACCTCGCACCATTCCGCATGCAAATATAAAAGGTATATGTTACCTGGTTCAAAGGACACTACAACCAGGTAACATAATATTTCATAATGTAACATAATGTTACCATAATGCAACGTGATGTTACCATAATGTAACATTATGTTACCTGGTTTGAGCGTAGTTGTAGTTGTAGTTGCAGTGGAGTGTGGTAGTGGTAGTGGCAGTGGCAGTGGTGGTGGTGGAATAAGTGCACGCATCTGTGGGAGAGAGGGTGGTGCACTTGTTTCTTCGGACAGGTAACATATATATTTGCCTGCGGAAAAATTGTAACAAAATCTTGTAACGCCAGTTATACAACAAAATCCCAGCAAATGTACAAAGTCTGCTTATTAACAGGCTTAAATAAATTATTAAAGAAAAACTTTACAGGACGGGTTATAATATTAATATATGACTATTATTATAATAAGCACGTTGAACGAATGAGTGAAGACCGAATGGTGAAGAAAAAATACAGCGCGAAAGTTGATATTAAAAGCTGCGGAGGTAGAACGAGACTAACTTTCGAGGGCCATGTGAGCAAACTGCTCAAAGAGGGGAGGGCCAAGAGTACCGGATACCTAGATTTGCATACACCTCTAGGTATCCGGTATGAAGAAAATGAATGAATCTGAAAGAAGCGATAGCGGTATGTAAAGGATCGTGATACTTGGCGATCTGTTTTCTCTAGCCACCCCGGCGGGGATTGTGCGTGAAGATAAATAAATAAACAGGTTAATAACAGTACCCCCTGGGAATGAAGTGATTGCTCCCAACCAATTTCTAGAATATTATTAAGATCAAAAAATACTACCTACAATCAAGTCACGATAGCCGAGTGGTTGGGTGATTGGAATTTTGAGTCAAGAGACCCGAGTTAGATCCCCAGGTGGCAGGCTCGTACCAAAAAGTTTTTCCAAAACTTATGTACGAATTATATCGTTTACTTGGACATAATGACGACGTCGGGTTCACCACCTGTCACGTTGCCCCGAAAATATCTTCGGTGGAAGGTGGGTCAAAGGGACTTAATTGTCTAGACTAGACCTCTGTCTACCCCTGTATTGGGAATTGCGTAAAGATGTTTATTTATTTATGGCAAATGTCACGATAGCCGAGTGGTTGGGTGGTCGGAATTTCGAGTCAATAGACCCGATTTCGAACCCAGTTGGTAGGCTCGTACCAATGGGTTTTTCAAAAACTTATGTACGAATATCGTTGGCTTGGACATAAAGGCGGCGACGGGCTCACCACCTGTCACGTTGTCCCGAAAAGATCTTCGGTGAAAGATGGGTCGAAGGGACATAATTGTCTAGACTCAACCTCTGTCTACCCCTGTATTGGGAATTGCGTGAAGATATTTTAATTCTTTTTATTTTTTATTTATTTATTATTATTTACCTATAAACGAATTTATGTTCTTCTTTCGATAGTTAAATAAAAAAAAAAAAAAATATCTTCACGCAATTCCCAATACAGGGGTAGACAGAGGTCGAGTCTAGACAATCAAGTCCCTTCGACCCACCTTCCACCGAAGATATTTTCGGGACAACGTGACAGGTGGTGAGCCCGTCGCCGTCTTTATGTCCAAGCCAACGATATTCGTACATAAGTTTTTGAAAAACCCATTGGTACGAGCCTACCAACTGGGGATCGAACTCGGGTCTATTGACTCGAAATTCCGACCACCCAACCACTCGGCTATCGTGACTTTTTCTTTCGATAGATAAAATTCTTATTTTGATATAAATAAATCAATGCATACATAGATCCGAAAAGCACCACATACTATCTCCGATCCCAAACTGAGTAGGTTATGTAACCAGACCAGTATTATGAAATAATTTTCGAACTACAAATCAAAATTTTAAATATTTAATTCCGACCAAATGCATAGGTGCGTAATCTCGTAACCTCCTCTGATACTAAAACATAATTCAACCGTTTGCTTTTTGTTTGTCTACATGTATATCTTTCAATTAATTTCCCAATTTGGCCCAATTTAGCCTTATTTAACCTGTATTATACGATCGAGTTAGCATGAACGAATGATTTCCGACATATTCGCTCACGGTATGATCGTTAAACGGCTGATTTGATTTGATTCCAGCTAACAAAGCTACCGGGTGGTCGGTATAATTTGGTGATGATCTTGTCGCTTCAAGGTAAACTTTCTAACTTTAAATCTTTAAGACAGAGTAACTTATAAGAGAGATAATCTCGTTTATGTGTAAATATGTTATGTTTTATGTGAAAATATATCAAGTTCATAAAGAAGGTGACCAAAACCCAATTCAACTTAACCTAAATAAGAAGAAATATGAGGTAAAGACGCACCAAATCATAGAGAAAAATCCTTTTATTTATATTATTAAGCATAGCAGTACATAATTTGCACAGAGTGCAAAATAGGACTGCTTGTCAGTTGACACTTACCATCAGGAGAACCGTTAGCTCAATTGCCACATCCCCCTATAAAAAAAGGAAAGGAGGATAAGAGTATAGATAAGAGTAATAAAAAGTCACGATAGCCTTGTGGTTGGGTGGTCGGAATTTCGAGTCGAGAGACCCGAGTTCGATCCCCAGGTGGCAGGCTCGTACCAATGAGTTTTTCAAAAAAAAAAACTTATGTACGAATTATATCGTTGGCTTGGACATAAAGGCGGCGACGGGTTCACCACCTGTCACGTTGTCCCGAAAATATCTTCGGTGGAAGGTGGGTCGAAGGGACTTAATTGTCTAGACTAGATCTCTGTCTACCCCTGTATTGGGGATAAGAGTGCTAGCCTGTAGGTTACCTTAATCACCGCTTCAAATGTCACAAAATTCCTTCTAATTCAGGATGATATTTATGGAGGCAGCGTCATTAGTAAAGTGAAAAAAACTTTAGTTGTCTCTAGTAATGATATCAGCTCTACAGAATTACCCTGAGCTGTTTTGTTGTTCAGGCCGTGTGGTAACAACGTAAGAATATTACCACTCCCTTTCTTCCCATGGGTGTCGTAAGAGGCGACTAAGGGAAACAGCCAAGAATATTATTATGGCAAGCGATAGATGGCTGGATAACCATCTATAAAAAATATCAGACCAAAATAATCATACCAAAGAATCTGCTTGCCAAGCGTGGCGATTATGGTAAATCGTCCCTATGGAAGAGGCCTATGTCCTTCAGTAGACTTTAACAGGCCGTGATGTATGTATGTATGTGTGTATGTATGTATGTATGTATGTATGTATGTATGTATGTATGTATGTATGTATGTATGTATGTATGAATGTATGTATGTATGTATGTATGTATGTATGTATGTATGTATGTATGTATGTATGTATGTATGTATGTATGTATGTATGTATGTATGTATGTATGTATGTATGTATGTATGTATGTATGTATGTATGTATGTATGTATGTATGTATGTATGTATGTATGTATGTATGTATGTATGTATGTAAGTATGTATGTATGTATCTGTGTATGTATGTATGTATGTATGAATGTTTTTTGTTGGAATCCAATAATTAATTTTAATTTTTCCAAATTATAGTTTAGTTGTTTTTTGTTTCAAATTTTAATTGTTTTGGTTGTAGCGATATACAAACATCTTTCTTTCTTTTCTTTCTAGTAGTGTGACTGTTATCAATATTCTTCCGATCTAAAAGATGACTTAGGTGTATTTGGAGGCTCTGTTGATAAACTACACTGTACCCACTTAGCAAGTAAGTTGGCACGCGCTATCCCCGATATAAGCGAAGCCCGCAGCGCCGCCTGAACTTAACAACCTCACGCCAGCTTCCAGATTTGGTCAGCAGACAAATTATTTGATAAATTTGTACTTTTCGAAATTTTATTCCGACTAATAGAGATAACGTGATGTTACAATTTACACGAATTAAAAGTATTTTTCTTGAAGTTTCGGGTAATGCGTGTATTCTTGGTTTTTTTGCTGTATATGTGCACAAGAAGCTATTTTCGGCTTCAGATCAGACCAGACAAATCGCCCTCTTAGTGTCCAAGTTTAGATAAATATTCATATTTATGTATGTATCCATGACTGTAGCAAAAAAAAACCTATTCATCACATAAACGTTTGCCTCTCTGGACTCTCACTATATATCACGTATTTAACTTCAATTTGAATGTCATATTATAAGTACTCTCCATGTGTCTCGATAGTCCAGTGGATGGGCGATCGGAATTCGAATCAAGGAGCCCGAGTTCGATCTCCAGGTGGTAGGCTCTTACCAATACCATACCATTTATTGTTAGCTTGTGCACAAAGATGACCACAGGCTCACCACCTGCCACGTTGTGCCAAACAAAGTCTTCGGTGAAAGGTGGATCGAAAGGATTTAATTGTCTACACCTCTCTCTACCCCTGTACTAGGAAATCCGTGAAGATATTCATTTATTTTATTTCTATTTATTAATAAAATACTCTCATGACTGGTTCAAGATGGTCCAAGGTCTCGCCTTTCTCCGAAGACAATTTTTGCGACAAAGTGACAGATGGTGAGCCAACGATGTAAATCGTACGTATGTTTTTAAAAAATTCATTGGTACGAGCCTTGTGGATCGAACTCAGGTTTCTTGAATCGATTTCTGATCACCCAACCACTCGGCTAGCGTGACTAAAAGTATAATTTTTATTATTTGATTTAAGCCAAATGGTGTAAGTATTATTTTAAGAACAATTAAAGAGTTCGCTTCAATGATACGATAAATGATAATATTTTACGAAAGCACAGACCTCTTTAAATATTACGCAAATTATCCGCACAAAGAACATCCTGGCGCATTAACTTTAAGCCTAACAAAGACTTAATAAACGGGTCCATATTCAGCAGTAAGTCTTTCAATTGGCATAATACATATCTCGTTCAGCCTTGAGTTGTGTAACTAATGATAAGTTACAAATTGCACTTCTCTTTCTACTTTCCCGTCGATATCTAGACTTTTAAAAAAAGAATAACAGCAATGCCAAATAACGTTACTAGTATTCCTGTTACCTACTCCAACTAAGCAATAATTGTGTTTGGAGTGGTTCATGACAATAGTCGAATGACGGGGCCGAACCTGAGACGTTATGTTTCGCATTCCGCTACCGAAATCATTGCTGAAGACTACTAACGCTTCAAGTTTGTTTATTTATTTTTTTATTAAAACTTTGTTTGCACACATTATAAAAACTGTATAAAATGGCGGACATAATGCCTAAAGGCATTCTCTACCAGTTTACCTTTGGTTTGAGCAGAGGGTCTAGTAATGGGTGCAAAACTCATAATTTAAAAAAAAGGTTTAAAGAAAACAAAGCAATATTAAAATACAATGATAATAAATATAATACACATTTACATCATTACGTACAGACATACAATAGTACTTTAATACATACAATAAATAGATACATAGTAATTTAATATACTACATATACTTAATCTTCACGCCATTCCCAATACAGGGATAGACAGACGTCAAGATAATTAAGTCCTTTCGGCCCACCCTCCACCGAAAACCTTTTTTGGGACAACGTCACAGGTTGTGAGCCCGTCGAAGTCTTTACATCCAAGCCAACGATATAATTCGTACATAAGTTTTGTAAAACCCATTGGTACGAGCCCTGGGGATCTTGAGCCTCTTGACTCGAATTCCGATCACCCAACCACTCGGATATCGTTGCTATATACAAGTTTACTTTTATTTTTATTTATATATATATATATATATATATATATATATATATATATATATATATATATATATATATATATATATATATATATATATATATATATATATATATATATACATCGCATACTCGGCAAGCGGATTGGCGAGCGCAGTACCATGCCCTGCACCTCTGACTCCGCTCCCCGTCACTGGTCTGCTGAATTTGGTCTGTTAAATTTCGAGATTTTTATTCCGCCATCTGTAAGAATTTTATATTGTCATGCTTTTTTCCCTCTCGCGTGGCATCGATATAAGAATATATTTCTTTTTCTTCCTGTGGGTGTCGTATTCCTTATTCTGTGATATCGGAATAAGAATATGCCACTCCCTTTCTTCACGTGGGTGTCGTAAGAGGCGACTAAAGCTAAAGACTTGAACAGAACTCAACAAACTTCTTTAGGATTCAAACTTTCAGGTCTTTCTTTTTAAATTTTCAAATTAGCGTATAGTTAGGATTCCGAAGAGCATAATTGTGAATAATAAAGATATAAAACAGAGATAGGTTTTATGGTTTATAATTATTTTAAACATTCACACACTTCCTCATCCTAATGTAGGCAGAATTCTAGATAATGAAGTACTGTCGATCTTCTATTCACCAAAGCGTATTTGAGACAACGTTATTGGTGGAAAGGCTATCGTCTTCTAAAGGTGCAAACTAATGCTACATCATATTTCACATACATATATACATAGATAAATATTTATTAATGCACATAAACGTCCATGACTCCGAGTTTGCCTTATATGGCGGGATAATAATCTGAACAATTACCAATATATGATGACTGGCGATGGGTAGTATTGTCCAAGGTATCTGGTACTGCGATCGCCAATCCTTTTAGCGAGGCTCTATGTCCATAGGCTCCCTTACAGGCTCTAACCATTACTAACTAACATAACGACATTATGTTAGTCATTCATTGGTACGAGCCTGCCACATAGTTTGATCCCCAGGTGGCAGGCTCGTACCAGTGAGTTTTCAAAAACTTATGTACGAATTATATCGTTTGCTTGGACATAAAGACTTCGACGGGCTCATCACCTTGTCCCGAAATATCTTCGGTGGAAGATGGGTCAAAGGGACTTAATTGTCTAGACTAGACCTCTGTCTACTCCTGTATTGGGAATTGCGTGAAGATATTTATTATTTATTTTATTACTTCAAAAATAAGCTCCGGTCTAGACTTAGCCGCGATTAGTATAAATCCTAATCTGCGATCTCGCCCAGGTGTGGTCATGGACGATAAGAGAGCGGCGAGCGGCAAGCGGCGAGTGGAGCGGAACCGACACCTGCGCATGATGCCAGGGGACTGAGTGTTGTTCTTACTATCGATGTTCTGAAATTCCGTTTACCACTGTATTATTCTTTGGTTTTTCAAAATTCTGAAGTTTCCTTTGCATGATTTAGTTTTATTTCTTTTTAATTTTTATTTACTTTTCAATGTATTTATTTCTCATGATTTTATCATCATTGTAACGGCGAAGACACTAGCCTGTAACACAATTTCTTTAACTACCACAGGCTGTCTTAGATATACTTTATGATATATATAAATTGTATGTACTTTGCGTGGAAAACAATAAACTTTATTATTATTTTTCTTATTCTTTATTTAATATGGCTTCCAGATACAATTTAAATAACGTTTTATTTTAATCTACATGAATAGAAATTAAGGTTTTATATTTTTGAAATTGAAATTTAATATTTTTGAATTTGGAATTGGATTTTTCGGAATTCGAGTTGAGATACCCGAGTACGATCCCGTGCAGCTAGGCTCGTATCAATGGGTTTTTCCAAAAACTTATGTACGACTTATATCGCTACCCCTTTATTGAAAAATGAGTGAAGATAGAAAAAAAAGATGCGATCCTGAGGATTGAGATGGAAACATATTACTACAATCTAATATTGCACAACCATGTTTTTACATCGCGAATCATAATCTTGGAAATGGATTCAATGACCCATTTATATTTTATTAATATGTAAATAGCTATCGACAGAGGTACGTCACTAGTCAACACTACGATGGGTAGGGAAGATACCGAGTACTTGCGCGTGCGACAGGGCGCGTGCCACCTTTTTTCTTCGATTGCTCATACATTAGAGCAAGGGTCTTCAATAGAATTAACACATTTTAGAAATTGAATTCTATTTCCATTGTCATAGACCTTAAAATAGTGTATCAGATTTCGTAATCGATATAAAATAGGGTGTTTTTTTTTTATAGATGCGAATAAAATAATTGTATCGGAGTATACAGTAATGCTTTGTTAATTTGAATACGGAGGGATGTTTTTTTTATTACGTTAGGGGCTCTTCCCTTGTATTTTCGCTTGCGCACGCGCCGGCAAGAGGTTAATTATTAAGAGTCAATTTACGGTTAAAGAATTCCGTTGCCTCTTTTTTTTTATTTTATGGCGTTGAAATTTTACATTGAATTAAAATTTAATACCCTTAGTATTCATGGCATTTGACGATCGACAATTTAGACAAAACCAATTCATCTAATGACATCAAGAGAATAAATTTCGTACAAGACGAACTATTCACTTCGAAACCTTGGACTTAAAATTACTCTAACAAGATTGAGTGACGACTAACGACTATCTAGCCGATACAGACGTAATGGCTGGAAATATTCTGGTCTCTCCTGTATCCGACGTGAGAGTGTGGACACGTGTCACCAGCCCTGATCTCCCTGATGTAAGTGTAGAAACCTATTTTATTTACATATTCTCGGGTCTGCATGTTTGTGGGATCTTCGTTATTTCCGATTCCGTACAACAAGTGCTTAACTACTTTCTTCAGGATCAGAGCTGTGTATTGGCCCTATCTACGTATGTCTTTATAGATAGTAGTAGGTGTAGACAGTCCCAGTAGTTTGGTGCTCTGAATTCAAATCGGAAGGCATTAGTTCAATTCCTACAAGAAAGGTCCCAACCAATAAGTTTTTTGAATTTTATATATGCATTATATGTTGCTTTAGACTCCGAGACGGTGAGAACATTTATCAGGGCTTTCCAAATATGAAGGGGTGAATTGTCTATACCATAGCATCAGGAATGCGTGAAGGTATAAAAAAAACAAAAGCGTCTGCTGGGATCAAACACGCGACAGGGACAAAAATTTATTGAGCCACAAGGTTCATTCGTTATTACTTACCATACATATTAGTAACGCATCCGTATGAGGGTTGATAATATAAATTGAATTGAAAGGCACGTCACCCCATAACGTACAAAGGTATATACACACGACACATAACCAATGAGCCTTGACTAATGTGAACACGCCCTTACCGTGACTGCGTCATGACGTGGTGAAGTTCAAAAGTTGATTGCTTCTATAATAAATTACACTAGCAACGTCATGAAAGTATAATAAGTAGTATAGTAAAATTTTCAGAGAAGATGGGTAAACCTCCAAGGTCGCGTCATTGATATTTTTTTATACAGATGTCTAGACAATGATATCCTTCCAAACTACTATTCCTCGAAGCCATTCGCCGTGACCGCCGTTTACTGCTATAAGTTAAGTGTTGCCCAAATTTTATAGAGGTAGTCCCTCTTCTCTCAGCCTAGGCATCGTCTGAGCGGCACCGCACTCTTACTTATTTCTACCGCTAAATTGCAATGAAACAGCTGTTGTGCTCCGGCTTCAAGGGTATAGAGAGCCAATTGAATAACAGGCTTTGAGCCATTTCATCTCAAACGTTCGGGGGTGATAACTCATCCGTAATTTCTACTGTAAAGTTTTGCTGATGTTATGAGCGGCAGCAGTGATTTAACGCTAAAGTATTATTTATTTAGTAATACTTATTTTTCTTCACGCTCACTACGTCGGGGAAACCAGGGAGAACAGTTTGTCAAGTGTCATGATCAATACATACCACTAAACAGTAAATAAAAAATAAAATAAATTTGAAAGGCTGAGTAGGAGCGAATACTAGAATAGAATTCGTCGAAGTTCAAATGTTCAATGGACTGGTATACTTATAGTAATACTTTGTTTTTTAAACATTGCTATCATTAAATAAAATTCCAAATAACATTACTGGTATTCCTGTTTTCACTCCAACTAAGTTACAATGCTAGTTTGGAGCGGTTCACGTCAGTAGTCGAACGCCGAGTCAGAACCTGAAACGTAATGTTGTCGTACCATTAGGCTATTGGCGCCTCAAATAAATACGATGATAGTAACCCCTGGGAATGAATTAAACGCTTCCAAGATCTTTTTAAATATTTTATGTTCAATAGGATATTTCCAGTGGTTTTTTTTTAATTAAACATATTCACGCAATTCCCAATACAGGGATAGAGTCTAGTCTAGACAATTAAGTCCCTTCGACCCACCTTCCAACGAAGATATTTTCGGGACAACGTGACAGGTGGTGAACCCGTCGCCGTCTTCTGTCCAAGCCAACGATATAAGTCGTACATAAGTTTTTGAAAAACCGTTTGCCGGCTCTTACACCTGTCTGGTACCTGGGGATCGAACTTGGGTCTCTTGACTCGAAATTCCGACCACCCAAACAAACAAAAAAATTTTTTCCACCATTAAAAATACTGTGTATATCACACGTCCACTTAGGTCGTCGAAAAAGGAGAGGATCCCTACGGATTTTCTTTTGCCTGCTTCTTATCCGTTAGAAGAATCTCTTTACGAAACGTCGTGTACTAATTTCATGTACCTACAACGTACAATGTAAATGTACGAATTACATCGTTGGCTTGGACATAAAGACGGCGGCGGGCTCACCCCCTGGTCCCGAAAATATCTTCGGTGGAAGGTGGGTCAAAGAGACTTAATTGTCTAGACTGGACCTCAGTCTACCCCTGTACTTGCAATAGCCCCTGTAATTGCGTGAGGATATTTTTTTTATGTTTCTATTTGTATGTATCCCATTTCGATGATTATATTTAATAAACTACTTTAATACTCTTATACTTACACTCCTATTATAATATTGTTTACCCACCCTCCCTCTCCCGCACAATGATTACAACATGACAGCTGATAGCTAGTTATTATTATTGGCTAGTTGTAAACTATCTCCAGTACTTCGGTGAGATCGCGTGACCAAAGTCATATTAGCTTATTTGATGCACGTGCTGCCACATCATGCGCATGCGCATAATACACCGGTATTATTTGTAATCCTAATGGTAATTATATATATCTACGATAGCCGAGTGGTTGGGTGATCGGAATTTGAGTCAAGAGACCCGTTTTCGATCACTAAGGCATGTATGTACGATTTATATCGTTAGCTTGGTCATGAAGACGGTGAACGGCTCACCACATGTCACGTTGTCTTAAAAATATCTTCGATGAAAGGTGGGTGGAAAGGATTTTATTGTGTGGACCGCTTTCTACCCCTGTATTGGAAATGGCGGGAAGATATTTTATTTTAATTTTATTTATTGTCAAATAAATGTTCCTTTTAAAATTTTATTTATGAAAACGCTGTTTTGTATATTGAAGGAACTGTATTGCCTTGTCACCTGCCTTCTCCAATAGTAGGATAAAGGAGAAAAGATTAAAAAACTCCATATTTAGAAACTAATTTATGTAAAATGTCACGATAGCTAGAGGGATAGATAGAGTGGTAGGGTGATCGGAATTCGAGTCAAGAGACCCGAATTCGATCCCCAGTTGGCCGGTTCGTAATAGGTTTTTCAAAAACTTATGTACGACTTATATCGTTGGCTTGGACATAAAGACAGCATGCGCTCACGATCTGTCACGTTGTCCCGAAAAATGTCTTCGTTTGAAAAATGTCTTCTATTTTTTTTTTCGAAACTCACTGTACACAAATATGAATGTTTTGTGATGTCAAATTATTGTTTTTAAATCATTGATATTTTAATTTGTTTAGAAGATGTTGTTATTATGTTAACATGTTGAGCGCCTCTGCTGGGCCGCAATAAACAATTCTGGCACTCATCAAACATTGCTCCTGGCCTCGTTGAAAATATAAACAGAAGTGTTAAGGGCAAGTTCTGATATTTAAATTTTCTATAAAAAATTTCAAAACTTCCGACCACCCAACCACTCGCTATCGTTACTTTATATTCATATTAAAATATTATATATATATATATATATATATATATATATATATATATATATATATATATATATATATATATATATATATATATATATATATATATATATATATATATATATATATATATATATATATATATATATATATATATATATATATATATATATATATATATATATATATATATATATATATATATATATATATATATACAATATACCAGTATATATACAAAATTATAAATGTATGGAAGTATTGTACCGTTAGCATGAACGGTAAGATTATAAGGGCTTACCACCAGTCACGATCTCTCCAATGAGCTGGTGGTTATGGTGGCTGGTGGTGAATTTACTAAATTTCTTTTATGATCAAGTAACATTTACTGTATTTGAAAATCTTATAGAAGTGCTAAAGATGGTAAATTTTTATCCTTTCAAAAATCCATTCAAAATTTAACTTTTTTACTGTTAATTGAGTTTGATCATATATATAAGTGTGTTTTTTCTTCTTCAATTTTCTTTCCCAACCTTACTCAGATCGCGCAGTTTCTCTATCCCTCTCGCTCTCGCACAAAAATTCTCTAAGAAAATTATTGATGCATGCGATCCGAGGCAGGATTATGAGATAATGTTACTGCATTATTATATTGTCATCGGACTTTGATAGGTCTACGAAGTTTAAAAGAAATCTGACCGTTTATGTCACGACAGCCGAATGGTTGGATGATCGTAATTGGAGTCAAGAGACCCTAGCTCGATTCCCTCGATGGCTCGTACCAAGGGCATTTCTTTGGCTTGGACATAAAGACGGCAACAGCCTCACCAACTGTTACATTGTCCCAAAAAATATGTCTCCGGTGAAAAGTGAGTCGAAAGGACTCAATTGTCTATACCTCCATCTGCACCAGTATTGAGAATTACTTGACATTTTCTTTCGAGTTCAAACGATTCAATAACAAATAAACCTGCAATTGAATCTAATAAAAGCGTGTTAATAAAAATATCATTTAATCTGTATGTTATCTCCTTAAATGGTCAACTCGGTGTTAGCAAACTGTTCAAATTTGCACTGTTGTCCGGAATATGACGCAATTCCGGTCCGCGGCGGCCATGTCGACCCATCACACGAGCTAACAAGTACCATTGTGTCGGTATTTGCGAACGAATTTGTATGTAGGCAGGGAGTGTTTATTTTTTAACGAGGTTTGATGAAAAAAAATCTCCGCTTCATTTTCGGTAGAGTTTACACAGTACTGTCATAACCGAGCGAAATATTTTCTGTTATAATTTATATTTTTAAGTCACGATAGGCGAGCGGTTGGGTGATCGGAATTCGAGTCACGAGACTCCGAGTTCGATCCCCAAGGCCAATGGTTTTCTTCAAAACTTATGTACGATTTACATCGTTGACTTGTATATAAAGTCAGTGACAAGCTCATCACCAGTCACGATGTTCCAAAACCTGTCCTCGGTAAAAGGTGGATCGTAAGGACTTAATTGTTTAAACCTCTGTTTACCCCCGTATTGGGAATGACGTGAAGATATACAAATATGATTTATATTTAACAATGAATGTTTTATTTAATAAGATAATGAATTAAGTTTAGATATAGATATAGATTTTATCCTAGTTTCATACAAATATTCTACTTATATAAATTTAGTTTTAAGATACTAATTAAAAAATTGTTAACTGCTGTGCCCTATTTATTTGACACATGTGATTTTAAGAAACTTCTGTACATATATTATAACGCACTAAATTAATGAGTATTGAGTATATTAATTATTAAAAATCGGACTTTTTAAAATAAATAATAATACATATATAGATAGGGACAACATCACATACATTTCTCCGACAACAATGTAAGATGCTAAAGCACTTGAGGTATGGGAATCGGAAACAACGAAGGCACCACAAACACCCAGACCCGAGACGATGTATAAAAAGTGGTTTTTCTGTAATCACCCGACCGGGAATCGAACCCGGGACTTCGAGATGGCGGCACCTTGAAAATTAGTGTTTACGCCTCTCATTCACGGATGTCATCACTATAATATAAGGGCACGGATTACATATAAGTTACCAGTAAGCCTTTTAAATACCTTAAGCTATCGACAGATACCCTGATAACTAATTGTTATTCTTAAGACATTGTAAGAACTTAGTCTGCAAATAATATAAAAAATACTATCTTGAAAAATAACAGATCAAAACTAAGCATAGATAGGCAGCAGCGTCTTAGGCGCAAAATGTCTGGTAGTCTGATAACCGAGCCGCTTGTCGAGCGTGATTATTACTGCAAACCCTTCAGGAGAGGTCTATGTCCGACAGTCGACTATCACAAACTGTTATCTATTTATATATAAAAACATTACCCTCCTCGTCTTCAGTGCAGTAAAAGTTATGGATTTTAATATTTCCTAAAGCAAACCACATATAAGTCACGATAGCTGAGTGGTTGGGTGGTCGGGATTTCGAGTCGAGAGACCCGAGTTCGATCCCCAGGTGGCAGTCTAGTACCAATGGGTTTTTCAAAAAACTTATTTACGAATTATATCGTTTGCTTCGACATAAAGACGGCGACGGGCACACCACCTGTCACGTTGTCCCGAAAATATCTTCAGTGGAAGGTGGGTCGAAAGGGACTTAATTGTCTAGACTAGACCTCTGTCTACCCCTGTATTGGGAATTGCGTGAAGATATTTATTTATTATTTATTTATAAGCCACATATAATATTGCAAATGCTGGCGAGCTCGGTGTCCATTACCCTCGCGCATTTAACCGGACAGCTCTGCAATAATATTTACACCAACCGACATAAAATCAACACGTTAACGAGCGCCAATCATAACACGTTACAGGGTGTTCTAAAATGTCAAAATCACTCATAAATATGTGATATCTTTCAGCGTGCCGCGACATCTATTTCGCCATATTAGAAGCTCGCTAGTGACGGACAGTTCAGAGTTCAGGAAACACAAAGACATCCTATATCGCGCTATCGAAATTCCTTTGATTCCAAGCACATATACGATTACGGATAACACACTGGCTGAGGAGATTTCCCCTCCAGGTTAAGGACACCCAACACAATATTAGCTTCACTTGTATGTTTGTATGTTTGTAACCGACTTCTTTGGGCGCGATTTTGACCCACTTTAAACGGCCACATTTCGTTCAAACTTTGTAGATTTATCTAGACAATACTCCAATTTGATAAAAAAAAACTAAAAAGTAAAAAATAAATAATAGTTTAAAAGAACTAAAAAACATGCTTTTATAGAAAACCGAGCTAAAAAATAGAAAATAAAATTTAATAAATTTAAATTAAGAATTGCGTTAAAATATCAATAAATATAAATTAATAATAGTGTGAATAAAAAAAATATTTTATTTTGAAAAAAAGCCTGGGGTGCTTATAAATATTTTATTGACAGATATGAATAGAGTGATTATCATTTTGATAATACCTTAAAAACAGCTATGTCGCAGGTGTGGTTGCAGGTTCGAATGCTTGGAGCGAACTTTTTTGTAATATGAATGATTTTTCTGGAATCATCGATATGTTAATGGGAATACTTATCTATGGGAACTTCTGCTTCTACCGATGGCATGGACATTAGAATAGCGATAGGGTCACCACCACCTATCCCGTTGTCCCAAATAGGCTCCGTTAAAAGTGGGCCGAAAGGGCTAAATTGTTCCTCTACCTACCTCAGTAATTGGTATTGCGTATAGATAAAAAAAAACTTTTATTAAGCATTTTTAATTTATTTATCTATATTCTTAAACCCGGAAAAACAAAGTTGTGTATTAGTCGTCATTGATTTATTCATATTTTAATGATGTTTGTAACGAAATTGAATATTCTGCAGAACATATTCTCATGAGTTCTGTTATCAGTTTTCAGAGCAAAAAATAATTTAATTTAATACATAATTTATGAAATAAACAGTACGATATCACTTTTTATTAATTATATTAGTGAGTTATATGTACAGTAAGCTGTAAGATATAGGCGTAATTATTTCGCACTCCTTTCATACAAGGTCTTCTTTCATCCGAAGACCACAGGAAAAGTCTTAAAATTAGCAATGACTTACTACAGATGCCGGAATAACTATCTCTAAAAATACCAAAACACCAAATCGATATAAATCAAACCGGTGACGGGCAGCAGTGTTTAAGGCAAGAGATGTCTGGTACTTTGGTCGCCAATCCGTTTGCCGGTCGTGGCGATTATGATAAATACGGAAATACGAAAGGGAACTTGTTCCTGCAGTGTTTCTTTTACTTTATATATGTATGTAGATTAACTATACTATTACAATGCATTTTTAATGATTTTTATCGCATGTAATTCATTCCAGGTTTTTTGTTTCTGAATTAAAAGGAATTTATAAAGATCAACTGTCATAGGCCGGATTCATACTCGATCGCCACCGTACGTCGGCGACGCCGTTATTTCCGATCCACAACGTCTCACACGCATTACTTAAAGTAAAAAAAATAGATTTAAAATTACACGTTTGCAATCACCCCGTATCTAAATTAGCAAATCATCGTCAAGAACAGACGAATGACTTCTTACGCTTCACAGGAGAATAATGCGAATAATTGTGAGCGGGCGCGGAAGTCGCGTGCTGTCATAACCACACGTTTGGGTTCGAGTCCCGTGTCGCAAATTGACCGAAAAGTGTTGGCGATGACGTCCGCGACAACCCACTCCGATTCGTTTAACGCCAATTGAAAGGCGCGTGTAAACGCCGGCTGTTAACCTCACGCCATGTTAAGCGAAATTATAATTATCGCACTGGATAGAATTATTGATAATTCTGTGCAGGGTTGCTACGTTATTATGTTCCTTGTTATGTTACTTACGAATGTTTGCCTTCCTTCGGTGAAGTCATATTGTAGTGTAGCATAGTTCCAAAAATGAAGCGAAGCATGATATATAAGTATGATTTATGAAGTATAATATATATATATCATACTTATATAACCTGAAGCTGCCTCCTGGTGATCGAACTCGGGTCTCTTTGACTCGAATTCCGATCACCCAACCACTCGGCTATCGTGACTTTTTATGGGTTTCAGGGTTGCACCGTGATTATGTTACTTGAATCTTCGAAATCTTTTCTTCTTAAAATGAGAGGAATGTGAGAATTTATATTTATTTTGAAATTGTAATAAATTGGATTGGAGATACGATCTCTTTGTAAAATGTGCGGCGTTACTTTGGCCGACCGAAAACGAAACGAAGAGATTCACAATATGACAGGTATGAAACACGATCTAATCACAAATATTAATGAGGGTGTGCTTCCATGATTTCCGCACGTTGAGCGCATGAGTGAAGATCGAAGGGTGAAGAAATAGCTAGCGAGAAAGTAAGCATTAAAAGGAGCCGAGGATTGTGCGTGAATATAAGAAAATAAGTAAGTACAATATAGACTTTTACCACTATGAATAGGGAAGTATGTAATAAGTTATGTAGTAGTATCCGACTCCGAAGAGATTCCTATGGAACCTGACTCACAAAAACAGTAGGATATCTTGCAAATTGAGTAGAAATTTAAATATCTACATGCCATTTATTACTGTGGTCCACTTTTCTCCGAAGACATTTATTAGGACAATGTGGCAGGAGGTAAGGCCGTCGCCGTTTTTATGTCCAAGCTAACGATGTAAGTTTTTTGAAAAACCCATTGGTATGAGCCTGTCTCCTGGTGTTCCAACTGGGGTCTCTTGATACTAATGTCGAACGCCCAACCACTCGAAATTTTTGTAGAAATAGCTTGGGAGCGATCACCTCATTCCTAGGGGTTACTGTCATTAATATATTCATTTATATTATAATAACCCTTCCTATAGAGCTTTTCTCTAATAAATTTCTTAAACCTGTTAATGGACAGGCTTTGCACATTTACCGGGACTTTATTGTAGAAGCGTATACACCGCCCTTACACACCCATGGCCCATAGCAGAATACCATATGACATTATGCTATGGAAGTAACTAAAATATATGTTTTTTAATCCCAATTGTTTATGTCGAATGCCCAATATTTAGTTAAGAATTTGTGGAACCACTGTCCTTTAAACTAAGGGGGCTCAAATTCCCCTCTTTAACTTGAGGCACGCATGCCGCGAGCTACGCATTTTTCAACAGGGATCTCGGTATTCTAAAAGCATGGGGAATTTGGTATTACCAGTCTTTTTTCGAAATTTCGTCTTAACTAAATTTTACACGCATTAAAATATCAATAAAAAAAGAAATATCTTCACGCCATTCCCAATACAGCCTTTTTATGTCCAAGCCAACGATATTCGTACATAAGGTTTTGAAAACCCCATTGGTACGAGCCTACCAACTGGGGATCGAACTCGGGTCTATTGACTCGAAATTCCGACCACCCTCGGCTATCGTGACTTTAAAATAAAATATCAATGAATAAATAATAATAAAAATATATATATATATGTTTTATTATATATATATATATATATATATATATATATATATATATATATATATATATATATATATATATATATATATATATATATATATATATCGTGGTATGGAAATCGGAAACAATGAAGGCACCACAAACACTCAGACCCGAGAAAAGATAAAAAAGTGGCTTTTCTACACTGACCCGATCGGGAATCGAACCCGGCGACACCTTGAAACCGGTGTTTACCGGTGTGTAACCGGTGTTTTTATTATATGTAGCTGGTATCCATGGATTACCTTAGTCATGATAGCAGAGTGTGTGGGTGATCGTAATTCGACTCAACAAATTATCCCAAACAGTCTTCGGTGGTAGGATGGTCGAAAGGACTTGTATAGACCTCTATCTACCCTATAATGCGTGAATATTATTTATTTAATTGTGTCTGGCGTCCATAGACCTTGTGGTAACGGTGTAAGAATATTGTCACTCCCTTTCTTCCCGTGGATGTCGTAAGAGGCGACTAAGAGAAACAGCCTTGAATATCGTTATGGAAACCGTTTGATGGCGGAATATCAGACCAAAATAATTAGACCGAAGATGGGCAGCAGCGTTTGAGGTGCGAGTGGTCTGCTACTGCGATCGCTATTCCGCTTGCCAAGCGTGGTTGTTATGGCAAAACTTCCCTATGGTATAGGCCCATGTCCTGCAGTGGACTGTAAAAGGCCGTTATTTATGTATGTATGGTGTCAATGGATTGCCGTATTCACTTACCATCAGACATTGATGATAAATTACAACGGTGGTAGATTATAAAGTGGCCAATCAATGAATTTAAGTGAATATCACTTATATCGAATTAATATTATGTGAGAGTATTAATATAATTATAATAAGGTAATTATATCTATCATTTGATTTGATTTGATAAGCTCTTTATCACCACAGTCCCATGAAGAATACTTTCAATACGCGCTGGTACCCGAAAGTCTCATCACTAATGAATCTATATTTATATAATCTAAAATAAATGTCCCTATGAACACGTGCTAAAACAGAGATACCAACTCTTTTGCTTTTAGTGGAATAGACCCATTTTAACGCAATACTAATTTTATTGTTTTAAATATATATTTCATATCTTCTACACAAAAAATATATATCATATGCATGTTTGTGGCCGCAAAACTCGAAAAGTATTCGAAAAATTGACTTAAAATGACAGCTTGTTGCATTTTTCTCCAAAATATATAGATTATTAGATAAACATAGATATTATATAACTCGAAATTTCCCCGGGAATGGAGTATATTATCTTAGAAATACTTCACGCAATTCCCAATACAGGGGTAGACAGAGGTCTAGTCTAGACAATTAAGTCCCTTTGACTCACCTTCCACTGAAGATATTTTCGGGACAACGTGACAGATGGTGAGCCTGTCGCCGTCTTTATGTCCAAGCCGACGACGTAATTCGTACATAAGTTTTTGAAAAACCTAATGGTACGAGCCACCTGGGTATCGAACTCGCGTCATTTGACTCGAAATTCCGACCGCCCAACCACTCGGCTATAGTGACTTTTAAAAATACAGTATTAAAGATTGCCATAGTAACCGTGTTCGTAGAGATGACATTCTTTCCGTGTCTCTATTTTCAAAGATTAAAATTTTTTTTCCACATTTTTGAAACAGACTGACACAAAGAAGTGTGGCCCGCTTAAGCGAGAGCATTAAATTTTTATATACCGAAAAATTCCTTCGGTGGAAGGTGGGTAGAAGGGACGTAATTGTCTAGATTAGACCTATGTCCACCCCTGTATCTCTATAAATATACAAATTCTAGAACCTGTTATATTTTTATATTTGTAAGAAATATAAATAAACAAAAATATCCATCACAATATTTGGCTATCTTGTCTTATTTGAACCCACCATATGGAAACGCCATTTTATAAGAAAAAATGGCGTCATCTGGCGGGAAAAAACACGTAAATGATAGAGGAAGTGATTTTACGCGTACTGTAATAATATAAAAGTTTATATAAAAAGGATGTTGTATTAATTTGTGTTATTGTTAACCCCATCGTTTGAAACATGTGTTCAGATTAACTAAGCCGTTTTATTAAGTGTAGGGGGTTGGGTGCAGTTTAATCTCGGATTTGTTTTGATCGGTTGCTTGTTTTGTTAATATCCGGTGACAATATATCCGGTCCTTTAGGAATCGCCGACGCCGGTGATGTAAAATAAAATATTTGAGTTAAGTTAGGATGAAATAGCATAAGAAATAATTGCACTAAAAATATGATTTACATGTGCGGTGACAATCACGATAGTGGATGGGTGACAGAAATTCGACGAGAAAAATTTGAAGATCGAACTCGGTTCTCTCGTCAGGTGGTAAGCTCGTACCAATGAGTTTTTCCAAACTTATGTAAAATATATCTATGGCTTGGACATAGAGACGGCGACAGGCTTCTCACCTGTCACGTTGTCCCAAAAATTTGTCTACGGTGAAATATGAGTCGAAAAGTCTTAACTGGCTGAACCTGGATCTATCCCGAAAATATCTTCCGTGGAAGGTGGGTCGAAGGGACTTAATTGTCTAGACTTAATTTTTTCTCCCTCTGTACTGGAAATTGCGTGAAGATATTTATTATTATTTATTTATTACCTACCCCTACCCCATTATTGGGAACATATTTTTTAAATTTTAATTTATTTGTAGTTGACCATACTTTTCTAAAGTGATATCACGTTGAAATTTACCACCTCTTTTCTAGAGGTTATCTGAATGACCAAATGAAAGAGCTTTGAAATAGTATGGCTGCTTTTGAAAAATACCAAATCAGACCTACCCACCCCCGCGGGGGTAAGGCCAAGATGTCGGGGTAACATCGACTAAAACCACTCGGTGTAACGCCACGTTGACCACGGAAACTCTTTTGCAAACACATCTATGACCTCACCAGCGCCGACCGTCCTAGGTAGCCCCTCTATGGGACAGAATACAAGTTGTATTCTGTCCCAAGGAGGGCTGCCTCTCTCTCCCTCCTAGCTAGACGTGCCGGAACGCAGACGCATCTATCTCCTTAGTCTCCAATCCACGTGAGAAAGGACCTGCTTGGTCGTGTGGCGTTGACGACAATTTTCCGGTTGATATTAGCTCTGATTTCCTGAGTTCGATTTCCGGACCGGTCGACGTAGAAAACCAATTTTTTGTGTTGTCTCCGGTCTGAGTATTTGTGGTATCTTCCTTTTTTCTTATTCCATAAAATAAACTCCTTAGTTAGTTTCTGATACTATAGTATCAGAACAAAATATGTGACATTGTCTACAATTGCCTGTATATATAATTGCTTTTTTTTTGCTAAAGATATGTTTTTTTAATTTCCTATTCTATCATAACAGCCATTCATCATCATCAAAGGCTTTTAAAACATTTAAGAATACAACAAACCGTGTGAAATTAATTAATAACTATTATTAAACATTAAAGCTCGCAAACTGTCGTGCATTGTTCCAAACGTGAAACGGACCGCACAAAAGCACAAAAGCTCTCCCACGTTGCGGTAATCGAGTATATCATAGAAATTTATGCAAACTGGGTGATAAAGGCTCAATCGGTGCCTCCTCAAGCTCCTAAGAATTGGTTATGTAACAATTGAAGCGCAGCGGGACGTCGGCGGAACCCTTGCGCTGAGCTTTTATTAATTCGCCTTTTTCTTAATTTCGATAGGGTTGTCAGTAACCTAAATTCATGCTATTTTAGATTACAATCCATTCTATTAATTGATAACTTCTTTGAATTTTTTATTTGCGAAAGTTTTGTCGTGAGGATAGACAAAGAATTATTTATTTATACTTATTTATTTATTAATTACGTAATCCAACAGCGGTTTACGATACTTTTGACAACGATTATGGCATTAATACTGTTGGTAAGTGGTTTGTGGTTACGGATTACAGCAATGTATAAAAAATATAAAAACGTGCCAAGGTAACAAGAAATATAAATATTGATATATATACTCCTTTTTATATGCTCCTTTTTATATGATGATATATATGCAAAACATCGTTGCATCGTTGGCTTGGACATAAAGACGGCGACGTGACATCCATTTGACGTGACGTACATTTGTTGTTTCTGATTCCATGATACTTAAGCAGCTTATTAACATAAACATACATAATGTTAATAAGGATATGTCACGATAGCCGAGTGATTGGATAGTCGAAATTTCGAGTCAAGAGAACCAAGTTGGATCCCCATGTGGCAAGCTCGTTGGGTAGCTACCAATGGGTTTTTCAAAAACTTATGTACGAATCATATCGTTAATTAAAGACGGCGACGGGCTCACCACCTGTCACCTTGTCCCGAAAATGTCTTCGGTGGAAGGTGGGTCAAAGGGACTTAATTGTCTAGACTAGACCTCTGTCTACCCCTGTATTGGGAATTGCGGGAAGATATTTATTTATTTTATTTATTTGTAAAAGTCACGATAGCTAAGTTGTTGGGTGGTCGGAATTTCGAGTCGAGAGACCCGAGTTCGATCCCCAGGTGGCAGTACCAATGAGTTTTTCAAAAACTTATGTACGAATTTCATCATTGGCTTGGACATAAAGGCGGTGACGGGCTCACCACCTGTCACGTTGTCCCGAAAATATCTTCGGTGGAAGGTGGGTCAAAGGGACTTAATTGTCTGGACTTGACCTCTGTCTACCCCTGTATTGGGAATTGCGTGAAGATATTTTTTTTGTATGCAAAAACATGTGAGCAGGGAAGAACTGAATATCCCGACGTGCGTTGAAAATAATATTGGATCTGATGGAAGCTAAAGAGGTGTCTCAGGATTTTTTTACTCATAAATAATGACCTGACAATCAATAATAAATATTGAAAATAAATAAGTAGTAAATAAACTGTTAAATTAACCTTACTAACAAATGACATGCGTGTTACTCAAACACACCAGAACAGATCTGAATAAAGTTTGGCACAGAATTAGGTTACATCTTGAAACAGTAAACTGCGTTAGTCCAAAGGCAAGGTGTGGTAAAAAATGCACGTCTTGCGATAAATAACGCAGTGCTGATACCGACTTTGTTATATAGCAGCGAAACCTGGGAATGCCAAAAGAAGCATAAAAGCAGGTTGAATGCAGTGGAGATGCGATCTCTTCGTAAAATGTGCGGCGTTTCCTTGGTTGACCGGAAGCGTAACGAAGAGATTCGCAAGATGGTATGTTTGAAAGATGAACTTATCACTAAAATTTATAAGGGCGTGCTTCGATGGTTTGGGCACGTAGAGCGAATGAGCAAAGACCGAATGGTGAAGAAAATGTATAGCGCGAAAGTTAATATTAAAAGGGGTCGAGGTAGGCCGTGACTAACTTTCGAAGACCCTGTGAGCAAATTGCTCGAAGAGGGGAGGGTCAAGAGTACTCGGATACCTCGACGTGAATGTATGAAGAAAATGATGAATCTGAAAGAAGCGAAAGAGGAATATAAGGATCGTGACACTTGGTGGTATATTATATTATTATTTTATTATTTATCTCCACGCACAATCCCTGATGGGGTAGCCAGAGATAACAGATTCTCTCTGGCTACCTCATCAGGGATTGTGCGTGAAGATATAAAATTTGACTATAGCACCGTCCAGATTTCGACCGAATCGAAGGTTTTCTCATAGTCCACATACGCCTGACACAATGGTAAATCATGTATAATCTCTTCAGTCTTCAGTATAATCTGGCGAGGAGAGGAGAAAACCGGTTTGTTCCAGTCTGCTGGCTAGACGATTCGTGATGATATGGACATTTTTTTTTAATATTTTTTATAATACATATTTATCTTACGTGGCAACCCTGTGGAAGAATCAGAATACATTTTTATATGTTTTTATCATCATAAAGATATTATGATATGACACATTATTATTTATTTGTCTTTTATATAGCTCATTATTAGTCATTTTGATGGAGTCACTTTGTTTTAAAATTCCTAACAAATTAAGGTTCATCAGAACTTCTACATTTTTTACGAACATAAAACAAATATTTTAATTCTAAACTTCGTAGTGTTGTGTATGGGTTTTGTGTTTGAATTCTAAAAGAATTAAAATTTAATAAGAATTTCTAGAAGAGAATGAGTTTGTATTGTTGTTATAAACTCTTTTAGAAATTACATTTATATTACTTATTTTGATTATATTTATATTATATACTTTTACAATTATATTCGAGATAAAGTAAGCATGTGGGATATCAGATATTATTGGCGGACGAATATTAATTGCCTAGTTTACATAGTTGTCGTAAGACGCGCCTATGGGAAAAGCCTTGAAAATAGCAATGGCTTACAGATGGCGCGAGTAACGTATGGAATGTCCTGACAAACTAACAGACCAGTAATGCCAGCTCAGTAGTCGAATAAGGCGGCACTGTTAATCATGTATAAAAATATACTGAGCGTAGAACTATTTGTTGCATCACGTCTTTTTTAGTTTATATGTCCTGTAGCATTAATAGTTCTTTTAATTGTTTACTGTTAATTGTGATTTATAATATATCATAAATAAAGTTTCTTTCGTTTTTCCTTTTATAATGGGCTTTAGCGTCAAAGGTGCGATGTCTCCGATAGATAGATTGGTTGGTTGATCGGTAGTATGGTTGTGTGATCGGAATACGAGACGAGAGACCCGAGTTCAATCACCAGGTAGACTCGCACCAATGAGTTATTTCAAAACTTTAATACGATTTACGTCATTGGCTTGGAAAAAAAGACGGCGACAGGCTGACCACCTATCATATTCTCCAAAAAATGTCTTCGATGCAAAGTGGGTCGAAAGGACCTAATTGTCTAGGCCTGTGTCTACCCCACTATTGGGAATTACGCGTAAATATTTTTTATTTACCAACACTGTGATCGACTATACGTTTGTCAAGCGTGGTTGTTATGGCAAATACTTCATAAACTGAAACATATATCCAATACTCTTACAGGTCTTTATGGCTACATAGCTTGCAGAACTAACAACTATTCGGGGGTGAAGTTTCTAGAGTGGTGAGCTCAACATGAGGAATAGACAAGATGAGGACAAAATAGAAGCACAGTAGTTCGGGGATTCGATAGATTCAGATGACTCAGGACCGGTTTTAGAGGGCAATCTCGTAAGAAGACCCATTTTCAGCAGTGGACTTTTAATAGGCTGTAAAGGTAATAAAAACATAGACAGGGACAACATCATATACTTTGCTGTGATCCCAAAGTAAGTATCTAAAGCATTGTATTATGGAATCAGAAACAATGAAGATACCACAAACACCCAGACCCAATACAGAAAAAAGTTGATTTCTTCTTTGACTCGTCCGGAAATCGAACCCGAACCTCGGAGCTAGCGACTCCATTAAACCGGTGTGATAGTCACTCGTCCATGAAGGTCGTCGAAAATATAGTCTCTGTTTATGATGAACCCGATAACCGAGCTAGTAGTGGCCCTGACATTGTAGCTAAGGATTGCAGGTTCGAATACTCGTCGAACCGAACTTGCGGTATCAATGATCCTTCTAGAATGTTTTTTCGATAAAACCGGAAGACTTTTTTATCATATATAATCGCAATTAATCATTTCTTTTATGTTGGTCACCCATCAACACCTTTGGACTTAAACAATTTGACCCCTTACTCCGGCTCACAGTGGGTAGTATTTTGAGTAACAAGAATTAAAAAGTAGTGCTTATATCAAATACGATAAAGCTTATAATTGTAGGCTGTTTGCCATTTTTTCAATATAACAGTTTAAAATCATTAAATGATACATAGTGATATGAATTCCATCGAATTTTTTTCTCGATAAATTAATTTCCTTTTGTTATATAGTCTTTTGTCGTCTTGAGCAAATTACCCCTATTATGCGAAACATTATAAAGTGGAAAAATAGATATTATACGCTTAATATATTATTAAATATACCGTAGATAATTTAGTCGCTTTGATTCGCCTTAATTATGCGCTTTTGTAAAAAAAAATTTCTTCGCGCCAATCCTAACACTGGGGTAGAGAGAAGATTCGTATATTATTTATGGGGTAGACACTGGGGTAGAAAACATGAAAACATGTAAAAGAAGACATGAAAAGGAAAGAAGTGAGTACTGAGATGACGGGAAATAGAGGAGAATGGAAGAAGACATGTTATGCCGACACCACATAGCATGGGATAAGGGCAGGAAGAAGAAGAAGAAGACACTGGGATAGACACTAGATTTTATGTTTTCGAGCAATTTACTCAAACCGATGTCAAAATTGTGTTTTGGTCTATTTAGAGTACTTTTATTATTGACTTTTAGTCCGTATGTTTACATAAAAAAAATATAAATATATCTTCACGCAATTCCCAGTACAGGGGTAGACAGAGGTCAAGTATAGACAATTAAGTCCCTTTGACCCACCTTCCACCGAAGATATTTTCGGGACAACGTGACAGGTGGTGAGCCCGTCGCCGTCTTTATGTCCAAACCAACGATGAAATTCGTACATAAGTTTTTTAAAACTCATTGGTACTGCCACCTGGGGATCGAACTCGGGTCTCTCAACTCGAAATTCCGACCACCCAACAACTCGGCTATCGTGACTTTTTTCATATATATGTTTACATAATTTTTTAAATTAAATTTCAACGTTATACATAACATACATACATAACGGCCCATTAAAGTCCACTGCAGGACATAGTCCTCTCTCAGAGAAAGGAGGGTTTGCCATAATCGCCATGCTTGGAAAGCGGATTGGCGATCTCAGTAGCAGACACCTCGCACCTCAGACGCTGCTGACCATTTTCGGTCTGATTAGTTTGGTCTGTTATTTTTAGAGATAGTGTAAAGGTTTCGAAAAAAAAATTATTAGCACGGCGCTTCCTCCTGGGGATCAAACCCAAGTCTTCTGATTGGAACCGATCACAAAACTTTACCAAGGCTTTTTCATGATTAATTAAAATCGAAGACTGATTCTTTACTCAATCAACGAGTTAAGTCAATAATTCAGCGCGGAAATGAAGCCAGCATTCTTGGTACCTCGCCACGAGGAGTAAGGATGTACGATTGTTGTAGTTTTTTGTTTATAAATGTTGCAAATATAAACTTAATTTTGCTTCTGTAAATAAAATTAACAAAACTGTACTATCTGTTAATTCAATATTTTAAATTAATCAAGAACACTATAAATTAGCAAAAAAAAATCGAAACACTTTAAAGTTTTTAACACGTTCTTAGGGTGGCAAAGTTAAATAATCGGTAGCAAAAGTAAACACTTCACCCTCTTCTCGAGTGTTTAGTGAACGAAACACTCCAACCACCCCTTAAGTGTTTAGTTAACAAAACATTTAACTTGGAAGTCACTGTAAACGATTGTAAACATAAAGAGCTTCTAATTTAGTTCCTCGATCTACCCAAAAACTGCTCTTTTTACCACATTAGGTTTTTAGGTAGTTCTTTGTATGTTCGGCGACGGGCTCACCACCTGTCACGTTGTCCCGAAAATATCTTCGGTGGAAGGTGGGTCAAAGGGACTTAATTGTCAAGACTAGACCTATGTCTACCCCTGTATTGGGAATTATTGAAGATATTTATTTTTATTTATTTATTTATTCGGAAAATTGCTTTACCATCCCTTTCTTCCCGGAGCAGGTGACTTAGTACGGAGGATAATACTTAGGAGATAACTAATAAATCCTTTCGACCCACCTCTAAATACATTTTTGGGACAACGTGACTGGTGAGCCGGCCACCGTCTTTAGGTCCAAGCCAACGAAATAAATCGTACATAAATTTTGAAAAAAAAGCTACATATAAAAACCCATCTGGGGATAGAACACGGATCTCTCTTTCTCGGACTTCAATTTCGATCATCCCACGACTGTCGTGACTCTTTCTAAAAATACGAATCCAAAATGAAGCGTTCCAGTGATGAGCACCAGTTTCAAAATTTGTGTCAAACATAGTTTTAATATTAACTTTCGCGCTGCTTATTTTCTTCACTATTCGATCTTCACTCATTAGCTCAAAGTGTCCAAACCATCGAATCGTGCACTTAAAAAATTTTAGTGACAAGATCATATTTCAAACCTAGCGTATTGCGAGCAAAGACTATAATTAATATTTAAATATTAATACTAAAACTAAAATAAACTAAATATTAATATTTAAATTTCAAAAACATAATTAAAAAGATAAATTACTATTTAAATCACTATCATCATCATAACGACCTTTTAAAGTCCATTGAAGAACAAAGGCCTTGCTCCTAAAGTAGAGTTTGCTTTAATCGTCACGCTTGGCAAGCGGATCGGCGGTCGCAGTACCAGACACCTTTCACCTTAGACTGACTACTGCGTTTTCGCCTGGTATATTTCGAGAGGGTTATCCCGCCATCTGTGTCAGCCAAATGCGTTTTCATGGCTTTTTCTTCGGTTAATTTTTCGCAGAAGCTAGGTTTTACTTTTATAATTATCCATCTTTGACTTTGATGTACTTTTAGAGTTATATTGAGATAAAGTAGGCATGTGGGATATCAGATAGTATTGGCGGACGAATATTAATTACCAAGTTTACATGGTTGTTGTAAGATCCGCCTATGGGAAAAGCCTTTTAAATAGGAATGGCCTAAAGATGGCGCGAATAACCTATGAAGTTACAGACTATGGAATTTCCAGACAAACTAAAACAGACCAGTAATGCCGGCTCAGTAGTCGAATAGGGCGGCACTGTTAATCATATATAAAAATATACTGAGCGTAGAACTATTTGTTGCATCACGTCTTATATTTCGATTGGTATATTTCGAGATGGTTATCACGCCATCTGTCGGTAATCAACTGCATTTTCATGGCTTTTCTTTCAGTTATTTTTTCGTAGAAGCTAAGTATTACTTTTATAACTATTATCCATCACTGCAGTCATACACTAAGATACTTAAATTAGTGTAAATTTAAAATGTATTGCAATTACTTAATAAATAAATACACAGCTTTTATCGCCTCCATCTTTTTATAGCGTCGCCATCTTTAAATTGAGATGTCGCAACAAATTAACACGTCAGGTAGGCTCGTTATTTCAGCATCGAATTGAATCCAATACTCCACAGTCATCTTCTCACCGATTTTTTTACGGACACGATACACTTTTTATCGCAGTTCAAAAATCGCCAGTCATAGTCGGCAACGCAGAAAGCGTTCTTCCTTCCTCTAAATTTAATTTTATTAGAATTCCGCTACGAAAATGTAAAACCTCGACGACGACAAAAAAAAATAAAAAAAAATTAAAGGATATAATTGTCTAGGCATTGTCCACCCCAGTATTGCTAATATGCTTGAACACATACTGTAAGGTGTTTTGTACACATAAAGGAATAAAAATAAATTCTTGTGTGCTTAACTTTATAATATTTATATAGTCACATATAGTGTTTTGTGAAAGAGTATACAACCACTGCTTTCAAACAGCCAAGGGGTCTTCGCTCTCGCAGGTCTCTTTCTTTTGAGCTGTAAAGGCCTCAGGGCCAACAGCGGTGTGTATGGATGTTTTTGTCGGTTTTAATCGGTCGGTAGGCTTCTCCTTCTGAGATCCGACACTGCCAGTTTCGGTGGCCTCCCGGTCATGAAGCGGTTGTTATTTTCTTTTTCAAAAGATTTACCTCCTCAAGAAAAAACAGTCGCAGCATAGAGATGTCGCTGAATACCTTAAAAATGTAACTTTTCATTATCCGTTAAGTGGTCGAATTTCGACCACTGAACGGCAATTAATACCTATTAAAAAACTTGTACGGAATCTAAATAGATAAATGCGTTCACATTTAACCATTTCGCTCGGGTGGCCAACAACATAATGCGATTCAAGAAGCCAAATCCCATTTTTTAATGTAACAATAAAAATGAACGCAGCTATTCGTGAGATTTTTTAAATATTTAAAAAGATATTTAATAATTTGATTACTTCTTCTCCGAGCAAGCGTCGAAATTTATTGAGGGCTTAGTTTTTGCGCGATATCCAAAATGGCCGTGACGAAAGGGTGGTGGCGATTTTGGCGCCCAGAACCACTCACTTTGGTTTTTTCTATCGATTCTTTGACAATTATTTTTATTTAGATTACCCGGGAATATTCTTTTGGGTGGCCAAATAAATTAATGTTGTTTTTTATTCTTTATTACATATCGCTACAAAATTAGCAGCCTGTTATTGGGCACTAGTAGACACGGACAAATAAAAAGGAATAAGGATTGATTAATCCCTTTATTACCGTAAGTATCATAGGAGGCCGAATTCAATTTTCTATTTCTTTTTCTTATTTATGTTAATGTTTTACTCTACTTTTTAGGCAATAAATATGATATAGTATTGTTTGTCGATGTATCTTTAACTTTTAAAATTAAACGACATTTTGTAACATTTGACGAGGTGAATAATGCTATGTCTGTTATAGTTCATTGGTGTAATGCAGATAATTTGCTTTTAAATGACATTAATAATAAATGTATAAAGTTTTCAACACCCAATGTTAAACACCTTGGTGACACAAATGTACTTGTAAATGGGAAACAGTTAGGCCAAGTGGGTACGACTGTTTTTTTTAAATAACTCTTTACGCAGCTCTATATATCTAAACTACATCAAGCTTCATATATCAATACTTGCAAACAGACTTAGCTCTGTACCATATGAAGTAAGGAAAATAAGACGCCTTACTGATGTAAACACAGCTAGGATTGTGTTTTGCTCTTTCTATAGCATAATGTCATATTGTATTTTGCTATGGGGAAATGCGCCTGATGTGGAGGTAATATTTATTTTACAAAAGAGGACCGAAAGATCTATTTAAAATTTAAATTCAAAACTTTATCTTTTGTCTAAGATATGGTTTTGAATTTAAATTTAACAAATATTATTAAACTATATATACTATTAAACTAAAAAAAATACGAATTTTAACATTGGTCTCGCAATATTTATGTACTGTATGTACATAAATAAATACATAAATAAATAAATATCTTCACGCAATTTCCAGTACAGGGGTAGCCAGAGGTCTAGTCTAGACAATTAAGTCCCTTTGACCCACCTTCCACCGAAGATATTTTCGGGACAACGTGACAGGTGGTTAGCCCGTCGCCGTCTTTATGTCCATGCCAACGATATTATTCGAACATAAGTTTTTGAAAAACTCATTGGTACTAGCCCGCCACCTGGGGATCGAACTCGGGTCTCCTGCCTCGAAATTCCCATCACCCAACCACTAGGCTTTCGTGACTTTCTAATACCATAATGGTAATCATAATATGGCGGGATTAAAATACCACACCAGAATTACGAAACATCGCAACGTCTATACAGTACTGACTGTATAGACGTACAGACAGAGTGATTTTGCCTTTTTTATATTTAATTTTTAAATTAAATATAAAAAAGGTAAAATATATTTTTTATTATTTGTAAAAAAATAAATTGGAATTTTAAATAAAGCGTTTGCTGTCACAAAATTATTAATATTACAATATTTTGCATGTAAGCCATGTTGACATATACAATTACATTGACATATATAATTTATTTATATTTTGTATTGTATAGAAAAGGGAGGCAAACGAGCTGGTGGCTCACGTGATAGTAAGTGATTACGTGTGGGCCTCCGGTTACCTGCATTCACCAGACGAAACGCAGAAGTTTGACGACTTCTACTTCACGCCGGTATTCAGTGAGGTCGCGGTTCTTCCCCGATCGAGCCGGCCCATTCATGCAACAACAAAAGCTGATGCGTGGCTCTATCACTGTTAAAAATGAAAAATTTTAAAAAACGACTAAACGCATCGCTACTCTACCGCAAAGGCCGCGGGTTCGAATTCAGCCCATGTGAGTTGAGTTTAAGAATTTAAATTAAAATAAATTGAAAAAAGAAAACTATTTCCGAGAAGAGAGAGAAAGACGACTTCCGTGGACAAGTGGCGTAAACACTGGTTTTCAAGGTGTCGCCATCTCGAGGTCCCGGGTTCGATTCCCGGTCGGGGCAATGCAGAAAAAATACTTTTTATATATTTTCTCGGGTCTGGGTGTTTGTAGTGCTTTCGTTGTTTCCGATTCCCATACCACAAGTGCTTGAGCATCTTACATTGGGGTCGGAGCAATGTATGTAATGTTAAATATGTATGTATTAAATATGTATGTATTTCATATAACATTGTCTTGAATAAGTGTTATTTAAGAAAATATTGTCTATTCCAATTGTAGACGTTCTGAGAAAAATCACAGAAGTTGATACGTTTCCTTGAAATCGTTAATAATCATCCGGATGTAGGATCTCATTAAATCAGGTACAGTGGCTCTATTAGGGTGGTGGTACAATCGACTTAATATTAATGTTCCTAAACCCGACCACACTACGTAATAGTAACTTTATTAGTAATCTGTTACGAAAACGAAAAAAAAAGTCACAACAGCCGTGTGGTTGAGTGGTTGGAATATCGATTCAAGAAACCTGATTTCGATCCCTAGGTGGCAGGCTCGTAAAAATGGATTTTTAAAAATTATGTACGTATTACATCGTTTGCTTGGACATAAAGGCGGCGACGGGCTACCCACCTGTCACGTTGTCCCAAAAATTATCTTCTGTGGAAGGTGGGTCAAAGAGAGTTAATTGTCTAGACTAGACCTCTATCTACCCCTGTATTGGTAATTGCGTGAAGATATTTTTTTATTTATGTCAAAATTCCGGCTTCCGCTTATATAAGCACAACCTAACGTGCATTTTTTGGACCATTTTTGTTTATTAAGATACATTATAACGTTTGTGACTACTACTAGAGTGGGCAGACTTTTATAAAATCTTTATCGTAAACTAAAAACCTACGATTCTATGTAAAAATAAAAAAATGCTGTATTAAAATAAATCTCAGTGCATCACACACTTTATTAACCGGATGCTGCCTAGGAACTCTTCCTCTCCTTTTGTATATGGTAATGACTGCCTTTTTTTTGAAATCGTTTAAAAAAACATTTCCCACACTCTCTATGGGGTTAGGCAAGGGTTAGTATGACCGCAAAAAAATGATAGAGTTTCAATTTTAAAATACATTATTAACTTAAAATATGTAAAACTTAAAATTATCTTCACGCATAATCCCTGAAAGGTTATCCAGAGAGAATAGATCTAAGTGTCTGTAATTTTACATATTATCTCTTTCGCTTCAATTATATTAATCATTAAATGCAGCCTTCACCACCTAAATCATCTACAATACATTAAATGTCGTTTCTTGCTAATAAAATTCGTGAGGGAGCGGTTGAAATCTTATTTATTAATTTATTTATGGGCAAACCAACACACTATTATAATAACAAAAGTACATTAAGTACATTTGGTATATGTGTGCAAGCTCATTAGAGGTTAGCTCATAATTTTTTTAACTTAAGATAAGACATAATAATATAATAAATATGTAGACATACGAGTACATTACTATTTCTAATTAACATTGACATTACCAAAGTATATAAAATAGAAGCAAAAGAATATACAGATTATACAGAGGTCTAGTCTAGACAATTAAGTCCCTTCGCCCCACCTTCCACCGAAGATTTTTGGGACAACGTGACAGGTGGTGAGCCCGTCGCCGTCTTTAGCCAACGATATGAATCGTACATAGGTTTGGAACAAACCCATTGGCCTGCCACCTACATTCGGGTCTCTCGATTCGAATTCCGATCACCCAACCACTCGACTACCGTGTCTTTCTTTTAATTTCCTTTACAAAAGTCCATTAATGTACTTAAGCAGTTTATTTTTAAAGTATGAGTTATTAGATGTTTGAAATATAAGGTCAGGTAACTTCATGCTAAGATCGTTGTAAGATGAACATACTCTAGCAAGTGGATGGTGCAATCCCAAATTGGTTTGACATAACAAAGTAAATTTGTTATATTTTTTGTTGTGTGCAATCAAAGAAGTTATCAATTTAAAATCATTTGTAATTTAGTTTCTGTTACATTAACATTTTAGACTCTTTTTAAATTTAGAACACATATAGTTCCCTTATGGATTCCATAATATATTTTGCATATTATGGAACTCTTATATTTAATTCCTAATCACAATTTAACATACATTATGTAGTACTTGTCAATAATATGATTATAGTAGAATAGTTGACACAAAACTGCAAGTGAAATATATACATATTGCACTGAGTCTTCATAGATTAATTAACATGTTTAATAAAAAAAAAAATTTTTTTTAACTAATGGCAGTAGGCCAGTGGGTGACCGCAAGTAAGGCTTCGGCCACACGGGCGCCGACGAATCATACGCCTCATTACCTCCGTGCAGCTTTGCTTTTTTTTTTATCGCGTACGAAGTGTGTGGCGGGTTGTTTGTTTTTTTTTTTATTAAATGCAAATCAAGGCGATGACAATAGCTTTTTATGCGCTTGGGTAACTGATTTTTTTTAATGCTGCTCGCTTACTTTTTTTTAAATAAACAATTTGCCAAATAATAATTTGAGAAATGTTAGCTCACGATTCCTGTGTATGTGATTGAAAGTGATAATAGTCACCGACAGACGCGGATTCTGTCATACAGATGGAGTGACGAACTGCACAATATTGCGGGCAGTCGATGGATGCAAGTAGCTCAGAAGTAAAGAAGAAGAAGTAGGCTGTTAAGAAGAAGAAGAAGTGTAAGGTTTAATTAAGCGTGGGTGTCATAAAGAAATCACTATCCTTACACAATCACTGACAGTGTAGAGAGCTCAGTAAAAGTTCAAAAAGGCTGGTTGGCGATAGTGTTTCGTCGTTGTGACTCATTGAGTATATTATCAGATAAATGTTACAGCTTATAGATCAAATTGTATTTATGTTATTGTACTACAGTGAGAGCGTGGCTGCAATACAGTGCTGGTTCAGCGAGAGCTATTTGAAGTAGCCGCCCTTTTTATGGACAAGAAGTCCCGACTATGATAAATATCCGTACAGGAGTCGCTCATATAGTTATTTGCTTTATTGCTCAGAATTATAAATGAAAAATTAATTTAAAAAAAAACTTCACGCCATTCCAAATACAGGGGTAGACAGAAGTCTATACAATTAAGTCCTTTGGATCCACCTTCCACCGAGGATATTTTTGGCGTCTTTATGTCCAAGCTAAAGATATAAATCGTATATAAGTTTTTGAAAAAACCCATTGTTAGTCGGCCAGCAGGGGATCGAACCCGGGTCTCTTGACTCGAATTCCGATCACCCAATCAATTAGCTGTCGTGAATTATAAATTTGTATTGTATATATATTTTAGAGCTGTGCTAGTGAAGTAATATACTTAGATGCTGCACCGTCATGATCTTAGCTGTTAAATTAAAGAAAACTGTTTGACCGCGTGGTAACGGTATAAGAATATTGCCACTCCCTTTTTTCCCGTGGGTATCGTAGGAGGCGACTGAGGGAAACAGCCTTGAATAATGTTCGGCAACCGATAGATAACCATCTCTTAAAGTATCAGACCAGCAGCATCTGAGGCGCGAGTGGTCTGCTACTACGATCGCCAATCTGCCTGCCAAGCGTGGCGATTACGGAAAATCCCCCTAAAATTACGACTACGATTACGGAAAAAACCCTACGGGAGAGGCTTATGTCCTGCAGTTTAACTGGCCGTTATGCATGTATCTACTATATATTTATTTAGTATACCAATTCAGGTTAGAGTTAATTTATTCGTAGATGCTTAATGCTATTTTATTGTAATATAAAGCTGGCTTTTGCCATCTTATTTGACGTAAAATAATTTAAATAGGTGCACAGTACAACAAAATATAATAATTAAGTGAAAATTCAAAATGTATAAAAATCTGTAATGTTGAAAAATCATAAATTTACTTTGCTACGCAAATATTGAACTAAAAAAAATTCTCACGATACTGACCTACATCTGTCACAATATTCCCAAGAAAATGCCTAAAATTCCTGAACTTAACTCCAATTAACCGTTCAATTACCCAATTAGCAGTTAAGTGTATGTACTGAGATTTTTCTGACAAAAAATCGGAGCATCTGTCCGAAAAATGAAAAAAAAAAACAAGTGGGCGGGAAAAATGACAGTTGCGCCGAATCGACCACAATAGCAGCGTTTGCGGGGCTTCATCGCGCATGCGTACGGGCAGATGCATTGTGCTTGGTGAATTGTAAACATAAGTAATGTCACCTACGTTTAAAAACAATTATCAAATCTATCCAATCCTACATAATGTTATAGACGTGAATTCTGTAGACGGATGGATATTAAGCAAAATCTACTGAAGTGTAAAAATAAAATTTCAATAAACGTATTTGAATAAAGTACATGCATTTCTGTCTCACATTTTCATTCATTAATTAATTCACAAATTGTTATTGTCACCATATTGAAACAATTTTGCCACGTCAGGTGTAGATGTAGATGAGAAAGGCATGGCTAACAGGTGGTGAGACCGTCGCCGTCTTTATGTCTAAGCCAACGATATAATTCCTACAAAAGTTTTTGAAAAAACTAGGGTCTCTTTGAATCGATTCCCGACCGCCCAGCCACTCGACTATGGTGATTTTTTTTGAATTTGAAGTCAATAATAGTATTAAATTTAGTTTCTGCCGTCTCCAATACCTGATTACGGAGTATAAATTACTGCTGCATGATGAACAAATAAGCACTAAGTAATGACAACAGTATAAAAATTGTGTAATATATACATAAGGTTTGAAAGATGTCCTTATCTCTAAAATGGATACAGATGTGTTTCGATGATTAGGGCACATTGAACGTATGCGTAACGTATATAGCGTAAAAGTTGACAAAAAAAGGGGCTTTCTGCTATGTGAGCAAATTGCTCGAAAACGGGAGGTTTAAGAGTACTTGGATATCTGCACGTACATGTATGAAGAACATAATAAATTATAAAAAAGGCTCGTAACCCTTTATACGACCTGTTCCCTCTGGCTACGTATAGTATCCCGACCTATTTCGGTCACAACGACTTGGACTATTGCGAGCGTCGTTCGGAAAATGGGTCATTAAGTAGTAGTTTTCTAGTTAGTTTTTTTAGCTAGTCAGTTAGTAGGTCTGTATTGGAAAGTGGGTCGAAACAACTTAATTGTTTAGACCTCTGTCTACCACTGTATTGGGAATGGAGTGAAGATGAATTTATAACATTATTTTACCATTATTTTACTAAACTAACATTATTTTACCATTTACTGTCACTGGCTACAAAGCATATTTTCCATAGGCGGCTAACTTGAAAAAAAATATGTCTACAATTTAAAAAGAAATACGATCCTGTACTAGTGTCGAAGTCACGAGAGCCGAGTGGTTGGGTGGTCGGAATTTCCAGTCAAGATATCCGAGTCCGATCCCCAAGGCCCGTACCAATGGTTTTTTCAAAAAAACTTGTACTGTGTATGTACGAATTTCATCGTTGGCTTGGACATAAAGACGGTGACGGGCTGTCACGTTGTTCCGAAAAATATCTTCGGTGGTAGGTGGGTCAAAGGGACTTTATTGTCTAGACTAGACCTCTGTCTACCCCTGTATTGGGAATTGCGTGAAGATATTTATTTATTTTATTTATTTTTATCCTGTACTGTCTGCATATACCGCTTCCCACAACTTTGTACAATTCGTCACTCCATCTAGTGAGTGTACAGCCTGCACTGTGTTTGCTTATACGAGCGTGCCTCTCGACGGCCTTACCAAAAGGGTTATCAGTACATCAGATCCACGAGCTATGTTACCGTCCATTGGCACATCAGTTTTATCCTTACAGCTATGTTTGTTTTCCTGGGCAAGCTGTGGATATCATTACGGATTCTATCACGCAGAGGAACATCAAATAGCCCTTCCTGCTGAGCTATTTTGAGCTTCCTTATTCGGTCTAGTATGCTCACAAGATTGCCACAAACATTTCCGTAGATATTATATATAGATAGAGACAATATCACATACATTGCTCCGATCCCAATGTAAGATGCTAAAGCACTTGTGGTATGAAAATCGGAAACAACGAAGGCACAACAAACACCCAGACCCGAGAAAATGCATTTTCTACATTGGCCCAACCGGGAATCGAACCCGGGACCTCGAGATGGCGACACCTTGAATACCGGTGTTTACGCCACTCGTCCACTGAGGTCATCAAACCGCTAGTACAGAAGGATCAGCTAACAAGTTAATGTTTAAATTGATTAATTCTTAGAAATATCAACAAGGGTTCGATTAACGATAATTTTAGAAAGGGCGGATAAAATTGGGACTTCCTATAATTACCTAAAAAGGTTTCACGGGAACGGAAGTAGGCAGAATTTGTAAGATATCGCACATCCGTTTAATAGCTAATATTGTCACAACATACGACGACCAAGACACGTTGATACTGTTCAAAAAATATAAATATCTTCGTGCCATTATCAATACAGGGGTAAACAGAGGTCTAGTCTAGACAATTAAGTCCTTTCGACCCACCTTTCACCCAAGACATTTTTTTAAACAACTTGACAGATGGTGAGCCTGTCGCCGCCTTTATGTCCAAGCCAACAATATAAGTTTTTTGAAAAAAACCATTACGAGCCTCGGGGATCGAACACGGGTCTCTTGACTCGAAATCTGATCACCCAACCACTCCGCTATCGTGACTTTTACTACTATTTAAAAAAATTAAAATCTATCCATTGGTTATCTGATGATGTAAGAAGTTGAGTGAACTGTTTTATTACATTATATAGACACTAATATAAACACCTGTTACATTTAGCTCGTTTTAAACTTTTCAGTCGATTTAAGAACATCTGTGCAGTTCTCGCGACAGAAGTCAAGTCTTCAGAAAAGGAAAATCTATATCTATGGATGGATATTAGCACTCGGTGGTGTCTCTTGTTGTCTTATGTTTAAACTCTTTGATATATTTTCTTTTTTATGGTGTGCAATAAAGTGTCTCTCACTCAGTCTCTCTCTCTCTCTCTTGACAAAGTCCCCTTTTCTTCGGACAACATCGGAACTTAATTTCTTTTGTTTCTTTACGTGTTACTTTTCATCATCAAACTTTAAATCTCAACAGTGCCAATGAAGTACTCACTTCAGAACTAAAGCTGAGTATGATGGTAAACACTTAAGTTTATGAACTTCAGCAAACAGTTCCAATAAAAGAAGATTACAAATACGTTATTAGAAGATTACAATTACGTATACTCTGTGGACTAAGTACTTTTTTAAATATTTAGGTAAAGGACTAATCCCCTAAATGCATAGTGGTAACTACCGCCCATGGATACCAAGAACTTCAGTTTTTATTTTAAAATTCGACTCTTTTATCACCGTAATATAAGTGTAAAACAAATCAGTTATAAATAACTATGAAAATACACAAATACACTACAATATTAAATAAATTAAAAATATCAAGATGTTTTGCAATAGGAAGGACAAGTTAATGATGTCTCCCGGACTTCCATACTGCCGCCATTTTGCACGCGCCGCTGAACCGAATATGCCACAACTTATCCTTTTGTAAATGTTACTTTCCTTTAATAACAAATATGTTATTGTTACAAAATAATCTGAATTGTTACATTTCGATGTTTTCTATGAGAAAGTGACGAATAAGTACATACCCAATACACAGCCGTAATTTTCATGTCACTTTGCGTGAGTTGTTCGTTGCTGCGATCCATTGATTTTATTTATGTTCAGGTTTGTTTCTTCTGTTATTTTTATATTTATTATGAGAGTTTGAATCTCGGGCTTGCCCTAAGCTAAATTGTCATGTGTGTACCCTTTGAGACGTGAATTCTTGTTAGATAATATTACGTGTATAAAAGGTAAAGAGGTTATGATTCTCACATGAATCTTGTCTTGTTTTATATTGTTTCCTTCCCAATAGTGGGTAGACAGAGGTTTAGACAATAAAGTCCCTTCGATTGAACTTTCACCGAACACATTTTTAGGCGCAACGTGACAGGTGGTGAGTCTGTCTCCGTCTTTATGTCCAAGCCAACGACATAAATCGCATACAAGTTTTAGAAAAAACCTGTCGCCATCTTTATGTCCAAGCTAACGATATACATCGTACATAAATTTTTGAAAAAACTCATTGGTCTCTATCAAACCCGGATCTATCTACTCGACTGTCGCGAATGGTTAAATTTGTCCATCCATACGAAATCCGCGTAAAATAGGCACCGTTTCATAACTCACCCTCAGGGTGAAACTAACGGCGAACCATAATAAATAGAGTTATAAAATTATCACCGCTACGTCGTAAACCTACCCGCGGGACAAACTTAAATTTAGTTTTAATGTCCGTACAGATTGTCGGCTGTAGCGGATTAAACAGGTTCGATTTGTTCTGCGATTTTGTGAAATCCCATAGGCGTAATACTTACCTGCTATGGGAGAGTCGTTATAAAGTTTTTTTAATCCCGCAATATATCAGTTGGGATACATAAGCAATAAATATATGTATATACATTGCTCCGATCCGAAAGTAAGTTGCTAAAGCACGCGTGTGATGGAATCGGAAACAACGAATATACCACAAACACCCAGACCAGAGACAATGCACAAAAAGTGGTTTTCTGTATTAACCCGTCCAGGGAATCGAAGCCGGGACCTCAGAACTGGCGACACCATGAAAACCGTGCATGCCACTCGTCCACGGAGGTCGTCAAAGTATAGGTCTTCTTAAATATTATCTTCGCCCATTCTATACGGACATGCTGACAAGTGAAATGGAAAAATAATATCCTATTGGCTCACATTTCACGGGTTCCATTTCGCCGCACGCACTATTATTACGAGCCACATTAAAACGACGAGATGACAAGTTTTTTTTTTTTTCAATAATTTTTTTCATCAAATTAGCAACATGGCATTACGGCTAGTCAGCCGGGGGTATAATTTTCGAATTTGCGGCTTCATCCTAATTTGTACGAAACACTAATTCAATTAGAATTCGTATCTTGTTGCTATTTTGATTTATTTTTGTGAGAGTTTAAAAAAAAAGTTTTTATCACAGTAGACAGAGGTCTAGTATAGACAATTAAGTCCCTTGGACCCACTTTTACTTACAGTTACACTTTGATAGGGTACACAGAGGTCTTTTGACTCATCTTCCGATGAAGACATTTTGGGGACAACGTGACTGGTGTGCTCGTCGCAGCCACCGATATAAATCGTAGACAAGTTTTGAGAAAACTCCATTGGTACGAGCCTTGGGGATCGAACTCGTGTCTCTCGAATTCCGATCACCCACCCACTTGGCTATTGTGACTTATAGGCTATTCTGGGTACAAAAATGTTAACAATCGTGAGACATTATTATTATTATACCATCAAATTCGCTAGCATCCTCGTTAGATGATACCAATAATGGGACTTTGACGACAAGCTTAAAGTTTTTGCCAGGACTGTTCACTAATAGACTGTAATTTAGCCGACGATTTAGCTAATTTAATTCAATTTCATGGGGCATTTCGGGTCCCGGTCTCATTAATTAGTACTTCCTGCCGCTCAAAATATAATGTGATTTAGTATTTTGCGAATGTAATTTCACTAATAAATTTTCCTAAGTTTGTAATTGAAATATTTACATTTTTAGATATCTCATTAAAAAGAATTTTGTCCTTTAGAAAAAAAACTAAAAAATAAAAAAGTTAACTTTTAAATTACCAAAATGCTAATTTTGGTTGAATAAAACCGAGAAAAAAATTTAGGGGACACCCGGGTTTGAACCGGGGACCTCTCGATCTGCAGTCGAATGCTCTACCACTGAGCTATATCCCCGATGGCTACAGGTGTAAAATTTATCTATACAATGTAAAAAATTTATTTTACATAAAACATTACTTAAAGATAAATTATGTCATATTAGCTTTTTAGCGATAAGGCCGCTAATTATAACATAGATAAATTTTATCCTTCCAAATATTTTCTTTTGTTTTTATCTATTGGTGTACAAAAAGTGCATTTGTATATGTTTATATTCACACAATTCCCAACACTGGGGTAGATAGAGGTCTAGTCTAGACAATTAAGTCCCTCCGACCCACATTCCAGCGAAGATATTTTCAGGAAAACTTAACAGGTGGTAAGCCCGTCGGCGTCTTAATGTCCAAGCCAACGTATAATTCGTACATAGGTTTTTTAAAACCCATTTGAACGAGCCCGACACCAGGGGATCGAACTTGGGTCTCTCGACTCGAAAGTCCTACCTCCCAACCACTGGCTTATCGTGACGATAAAGTGTATTTCATTTCATTTTTCATTCATACATATCAAATGAATGAATAAACATAATAAAATTTACACCACAATACATATCCAATTCACAGCAGTCCCTTTAAAATCCAGCTGGCGCCGGTAATATTTCCAAACTGTTACAACTTAAGGACCTTGAAGAAGAGACCTCATACCTTCATTAAGCTCTGCCACCCACCTATGGCTCCATTGTGTTACGGATGTTCGTGGGTGTCAGTCATCAGTTACAATTAAGCCGAATACGTTTGCCTACTTCATCTAAAAAAAACTATGTCTAAATAGGTTATAGGTCCGATAAGTGAGAGGTCACGTCAAACAGAAAATGGTACAATCAAAATATTGTTATTTATTATATTATTATTATTCATTATTATAATTAATATTTATTCAATATAGATTCAAAATATTAAATAGTAATTCAAAAAAGAAAAGAAAAAAAAAATAGCTAATCAATTATTATTTTATATTAGAATTCAAATATATTCTTTAATTGTTTGTTTGCCGCATAAATAAATACCACCTCTTTTCTTCGTGTAGGTGTTCTAGATGGCGACCAAGAGAAAAGCCTTGGAAATACCAGTGGATACCAACAGATAACGGTATTAGCAGCTCGGAAAATACCGGACCAGAATTCAGTAATACAGTGCTGGGTGATAGTGTCTACTGTGCGAGTTGTTTGGTGCTGTGTACGTCGAGCCGTTTGCCAAACCTGGCGATTATGACAGTAGTCACTAATCATGACTTGAACCGATAGCTAATTTGCGACGTTCCCCTTAAAAAAATAACGTCATTTGCGAAAAAAAACTTTTTGTTTGCGTTATATACAAAATTTAGAATCATCAAATTTAGATCGTGGTAAAATTTCTCGCACTGAAGCGACTGATAACAGTGAATCTGACATCTAATGGTTAATAATTTCGGCACTGTATGAGACCGTTTGGCGTAAGAATATTGCCACCCCCTTACTTCCCGTGGGTGTAGTAAGAGGGTACTAAGAGAAACAGCTTTAAGTATCGTTATAGCAACCGATAGATGGTGGGAAAAATATCAGACCAAAAGATTCGACCGAAGATGGCCAGCAGGGTCCGAGATGCGGGTACTCTGATAATGCGGTCGCCAATCCGCTTGCCAAGCGTAGCGATTATGGCAAGTCCTACCTATAGGAGAGGCCTATGTCCTGCAGTGGACTGATCGTTATGTGTGTATATACTGTATGAGAAAAGTCAGTACTGAACAATTTGCGCATGGTCAAATCTAGAAAAAGGTTGCTACGCAAATAAAAATATTAAAAAGTAACCAACCTTGAGTAGGGGCATTAGAAGAACTAGTCAATCCTTAGTCAGAAATCAATAAAGTTAAGTATGATTTAAAAAAAAACTACCTTTTGATAAATTTAAATATTGTATCATGATTACACAGAAAAATATAGAGTCGCCTACCATATAGTGCTAATTCAGTTATATATGTATTATCTATGGTGCTAATGTTCGCTGCGTTGAAAGATGTATGTAATACACTAAACGCACCAATAGATGGCGCTGAAAATTAAGTCCCTATGTAAAATATTCCTTTTACGTTATCTGATACATTAATTTTAAATAAGTATTACTGCTGTGTGCTGTAAGAGGCGACTAAGGAAAAGGCCTTCTAAATGTCATTGGCTGCCTATAAATGGCAGTACAAACATTTTGAAAGATACCAACATAAATTCAGAAGACTGGCTACCGGCAGCAACGTCAAAAGCGGAAGATTTCTTCTACTGTGATCGCCAATCCGTTTGTCAAGCATAGTGATTATGAAAATCCCTCCCTTACAGACCTGTATCTACAAAGGAATTTAACACGCCGTTAAAATGATGCCATCGCAGATATGGTTATCCCACCACTTGTAACTGCATTTTCAGGGCTGTCCTTTAGTCGCCTCTTACGACATCTACAGGAAGAAATATGGCTGTATACTATCACAGTAATGCCACACAGATAGTTTTAATAACATTTGTATTATTAAGGAGGATATATTTTTCGAAAGGTCACTTGAAAAACCTATAACAGAATTTAATGCCTCAAAATCACCTTTAAGTCGAGTTTTTCATAATAATAGAACGCCTTTGTCCATATTCTGTATTTGGATAGTATTTTCATCTTAGAGAAAATACGTTATCACAAAAAAAAATGTAAAATGTATTATAGCGCCATCTGTTAAAGCCTAACCAACTTTAACCACTCAACAAACTATGATTCGAGATGCTCTTAAAAGAAAGTATTATAAATTAAGAAAGTATTGAAATTTTAAGAAGAGTCCTCCCGTGACTACGGATGCTGTAAAGCATCCGAAACGTCGGAAAGTAAAAACAGTTTGTTAAAAGCTAATTAAAAACGCGATAAAATCCGAAAATCGTTTTATTTATAAAGAAAGTATTATAGTTTCATATTTGCTAAAATCTGCTATAAATTGTTTTTACAGGCATAGTTATAGGTATTATATTTGTTTGATATATTATAGCAAGCAAATTTATTGAGTAGGTCACCCGTTAATAAGATCGACGAAAAACCAGCGCTTTAGTTATAATTCAACCGTGGCATTAAATTGAGTAAATCTATGCCCAGTGCGCCACGACTCGTGTTACAATGTAAGCATTTTATTGTGTCATTTTTATATTTTGTGTATAGGTCTTATAATTAGTTTATTTTGACTTTAAATTTATTAATTATGCTTCACAAACGGATTGGCAATCGTATTACTAGAAATCTTGCGCTTTTGAAGTTGCTGCTCGTAACCCGTCTTCAGAATTTTGGTTGGCATCTTTATTTTTTAATTTTAGATAGAAGGATAGCTGAGTCTAAGGTGATCGGCATTCGTATCAACAGACCCGAGTTCGTTCGGATTGAAGGCTCGTAACAATAGGTTTTAAAGAAAAATTATGTATACTGGCTTGGTTATAAAGACGGCGATATGCTCACCACTAGTCACATTGTCCCAACAAATGTTTGCGGTTGATGGTGTGTCCAAAGGACTTAATAGTCTAGTCCTCTGTCCACACCAGTATTAGGAATAGAGTGAAAACATTTTTTACATCCAAAGCGGAAAGGAATTTACGCAGATACAACCAAAGTAGGCACTACATACAAAAAAATACTACCTTTCAACGCCGTGGACACTACCAAAATTTAAAAAAAAACCTTAACGATGACATTCCATATCATAGAAAAAGTCCCGTCCAACCCTAACTCGCTCAAAGGGTCCGCTTGACCCAATCGATTAAGTTTTTGCCACACGCGCGCTTCTAAATAAAATCATAAATTTCTCTATGGCCGTCGGTGGGCAAAAAAAAATCACACTCTATCATTCTTCTGTTCGGGCGTGGTGAGGTCAATTTATGACTATATCTTAGGGCCAGTTTTGACCCCATTGATATTACAATGTTTGGCTAAATGCTCGATATTACTTAATGATTATTCTCATTAGACCAGTTAGATTTTCAGTGTACACACACGCACCACTGTACCTGTATGAAGACCTCCGTAAACGAGAGGAGAGAAAATATACCGTTTTTCATGGTGTCACTTCTGAGAACCCGGGTGGAATTCCCAGTCAAGGTCACATAGAAAAATTTTTCTACTTTTTCTCAGGTCGTGTTTGTGGTATCTTCGTTCTTTCTGATTTCATAACCTAAATTCTTAAGCTGCTTACTTTGGGATCAGTGAAATTCGCGTCGATTTTATGTATTTTAATCGCGAGGCCATCAAAGCATTTAAAATCTGCTTTTGATATTTTCAAACCATACCAATATCATTATTTCTTAATAACCATGATTTAGATTCCATTTTATACTGTAAACTTCTTTAGTGAAGTTTGGCAATTTAATAATTTTCAAATCCATTTATCTGTTGTGGAATTCAAATGGATACAATAGAAAAAAATACATCTAAAGCTCGTCCAGAGTCATCGATTAGCGCTCTCTATTGAACTTTAAGGTTAAATATAGTTTTAATTATGGGTTGTGTGTACAACCAGTTATTAAGCGGTTGCGAAATATCAAAATATGCGGTTCTTTTCTACTCCCTCATCTTATTCTAAGATCGAGGCGGAGTTAGGGCGGCTGGGAACACCCTCGCGCCCACTGCGTTTATATCAATTATAAATTCAACTGTTAAGGGTGGCATTTAATTTTAATTTCACATATTTAATTCACGATAGCCGAGCGGTTGTGTGATCGGAATTCGAGTCGAAAGAACCAAGTTCGATCGGTGGCAGCCTCGTACCAATGGGTTTTTTTTTTCAAAAACTTATGAACGATTATATCGTTGACTTGAACATAAAGATCGTGGAAATGGTGAAAACGTGACAGGCCACCTGTCACGTTGACCCAAAAAATTTCTTTGGTGATTCTTTCTACCATTACAATTATATTGTAGAACTAGTATTGGCAACAGCGCGAAGACTTTCTTTCTCGTCGAAAAGACCTTAAAACCCTAAAGACGAAAGTGCACCACCAGTGATGACTTATGGATCTGAGACGTGGTCCTTCAATCAGAAAGAAGAAGCTCAGAGTTGCTAAGCGTGCTGTGGAAAGGACTGCGCTCGGTGTTTCTCTTCGTGATAGATTCCAACGAATAGACATCCACAGTAGAATCAGGGTAACCGACATAGCCATAAAGATTAGTTCTTTGAAGTGGCAATGGGCCGGTTACATAGTTCGTAGAACTGACAACCGTTGGGGAAGAAATATAAACATACATAGATGAGTCGGATAATACAGTGAACTTAAATATAGCACGATAGTTGGGGTGGCCGGAATTTCGAGTCGAGAGACACTAGTTGCAGGCTCGTACCAATGTGTTTTTCAAAACTCATGTACGAATTATATCGTTGGCGTCGACATAAAGACAGCGACGGGCTCACCACCTGTCACGTTTTTCCGAAAACATCTTCGGTGGAAGGTGTGTCAAAGAGACTTAATTATCTAGACTAGACCTCTGTCTAGTCCTGTATTGGGAATTGTGTCAAGATTTTTAATTTATATTTAATATATAAATACATACATACATAGGGGCAACAACAAATTGCTCTGATTCTCTGCTCTGAAAACATTGCTCTGATCCCAAGGTAAGCAGCTCAAACACTTGTATTATGTAATCAGAGACAACGAAGATACCACAAACACCCGAAACCGAGAAAATATAGAAAAACCGTTTTCTACATTCTCCCGGACCTCAGAGAAAAAGGTTCTCGATTGGCAGCCTCGTATAAATAAACGCAGGGTAGGGACAAAATGATAAAATGTATGCGACGACCTAAAGAATATTGTGGGAGTCGATGGACGTAAATGAATCGTTCCATGTATGAACATTCTTGAAGGAAGACAATGTTCAGCAGTGGATTTAAAAAAATATCTTCACGCCATTTCCAACACATGGCTAGACAGAGATCAAAGACAATTAAGTCCTTTCGTCCCACTTTTCACCGAAGACATTTTTGGGACAACGTGACAGGTGATGAGCCCGTCGCTGTCTTTTTGGCAGTGGACTTTAGATAGGTTATTGAATTGAATTACATTTTTGGTCACCTAAGTAAATAAATAAAACACTTGGCTCCCAAGTTAAGAGTTAAGTGCTGAGTCATAAATTTTATTTTATGCATTTTATTTTTTTTTATGCATACATAGTCAAAAAAACTTATGCAGCTTGTACTATACAAGAAATAATTAAAATATTTTCATTTTATTGTCATGGGGATATAGCTCAGTGGTAGAGCATTCGACTGCAGATCGAGAGGTCCCCGGTTCAAACCCGGGTGTCCCCTGACATTTAGAATTTTTTGTATTCAATTCTTATTTATAATAATATCATTTCACTAATATCATAATTTTCTTTAATTCAATTTTTATTTGGATAAAAATAAAACATTTTTTTGGAGATTATAAATTTCTTATTAAATGTTTTATTATTGCACCTCCTAATTTCAGACGGAGTAGCTATAGACATATCCTAAAAATATGATATTTTGTTTTCTTATTATTGAAACTAACCTCAAAGGTGGTATGAACTACTAAGGGTTTACATTATATATCTATCTAATCTAAATAGTACCTACTGCAATAGCAAACGTTGACCAGTTTGACATAACAACACACACAAATCTTGTTATTTTGTATAATTTATGTTATTGTAGTTGTGACTTTTCGTTAACGTCACGATAGACGACTGGTTGTGGGATCGGAATTCGAGTCGAGAGACCCGAGTTCGATACCCAGGTGGCAGGCTCGTACCACTAGGTTTTTTCAAAAACCGATGTACGATTCATATAGTTGGCTTGGACGTAAGACGGCGACGGGCTCACCACCTGTCACGCTCACCCGAAAATATCTTTAGTGGACGGTGGATCGAAGGGACTTAATTGTCTAGACTAGTCTACCCCTGTATTGGGAATTGCCTGAAGATATTTTTTTAATAAATTTGTGGTGTAAATAAATTCTTGTTTGTGCCGATGTCTATACTTTGTTATCTCTTGGTGAAACTGCATGTTAATAAAATTCATTGTTGCAAACTATTCGTACACTATAATACCCTGATGATGCCGTAAAGGGAAACTGGTTAGTTCAATTAAATTCACGATAATCGAGTTGTGTTGGAATTCGAGTCGAGAGACCCGATTTTGAATCCCCAGCTAGGTTCGTACACATTGTTTTCTTCAAAAACATATTAACGTTCTTATTGTTGGCTTGGATACGAAGAGGGCGATGGGGTCACTGCTTGTTACGATGTCCCAAAATATCTTCAGTGAAAGGTGTGTCGAAAGGACTTAATTGTCTAGACCACTGTTTACCCATTGGCAAAGGTGTGACGATATTATATAATGTCGCAAAAATCTTAAGGGGTCTATTGTGTCATCATTACTAAAAGCAAACAATAAATTTCATCTAATAGCCCCTGAACAATAGCGGTCAATAAACTAAACTAAATAAAGTGTTCAAAGGCTGACCATTTACACTTTTGTCACATGAGTGTGCCATAAAAGTGAATTTATTACGTTTCAAACTTGTCCACGTGCCGGGAGACATTTTTTTCAATAGTATAAGATAACAGTTACATTTCAATTTAAACTTTATTCAATGGTTGTTAGATTTTAAACCGTTTGTATATTTGATCATTAAACCGACTTGGATTACTTCAAGTGTTTTCGGACCTTAGGTTTATTGTAATAAAGTGCATTTCACATAAACATATAGGCATTATTTATGATATTTCGAAAGAAACCAGTTCATATCTCAAAGAGTTTCGTTAAGGTGTTAACTTTTGTATTCTATACAATTATACAATTTTGTCCTACCGATTGCCACTACAAGATAAAGCTTAGAAATTGATGCTTTTTAAAAAGCTTCATCAAATTCTGGTAAAGTTTTGCACGTTAATTTTTTTTAATTTTCCGAGACAATAATTACGGTTCTCTGTATTTTAGTCTCTAATTTAACTGGGGCAGACCAGTGCAGTGTTTATGAGAGAAAAATATGTTCACGGCAAAACACTACTGACTGATGTGTTTGATGGCGGTTTCAAGATCGAAACATAATCATGGCCATATTTAGAATATGCCAATATAATTAAAAAAAATAAGTGGCTTACACACCAGTATTCACGGTGTTGCCAGTTTTGAAGTCTCGGGTTCGATTCCCGATCGGGTCAATATGGATAAAACTCTTTCTTAGTTTCCTCAAATCTGGGTGTTTGCGGTTCACCTTCGTTGTTTCAGCACAAATTACTTTGAAATCAAACCAATGTATGTGACGTTGTCTCTATCCGTGTATTTATTTATTATTTTTTATTTATTATTAATGATAATTGAAATACAAACAGATGTTGCAGTCAAATAATACAAATTATTAAAGTTTCATCAGAATACGCGCCATATTCAAACCCACGGACAGAGAGGGTATGGTTAATTGCCACGTCGATACCACATCGAGTGAGAACAAGTTTCATTAGAAGAGATGAATACTGTACTTATATCGTTGACTTCGACATAAAGACGACGACAGGATCACCACCTGTCACGTTGTCTAAAAAAAATTTCTTCGGTGAAACGAGGGTCGAAAAGACTTGATTGTCTGTGCCTCTGTCTACCCCTGTATTGGGAATCGCTTTAAGTACAACATCTAAGTAACGGGCAGTTTGCGTCCACATATACATTGGTATATTACTAGTCCTCTCCGTGTATATTCCAGTTGCTTCTATCTTTTTATGGCTTAGCATACTTACGCGATTCCTCTAGACAAAAATAACCGATGTACATTATAAAAAAAGGGAATACACAAAATGCTTACGAAATTTGAAGAGTTTTCTTGGTTTCCTTGGAATTTCATCATAAACTTGACGTGGTGACAAGGGTATCTTGACCTTTTCAAACAAAAAAGAGCGTTCAAAATCGGTTTACATATATTGGTGACATGAGATAGGAAATATATACGAAATATAAAAAAAACAACTGAATTAAGAACCTCTAATTTTTTTGAAGTCAGATAATAATTGTACGTGTCTTTTTAGCTCGCCTCTTTTTGTCATATCTTATACTTTGTAAAAATTCATTTTCTGTAGAAATCGCTGGTAAAGTCACGGTCAAAGACAGTTGCAAATAAATATACATATATATCGCATATATTTTTCTTTAAAGGAACCAGCAATAACCATAAAACTTCCGAATGTCGTTCCGAAAGCGGCCATTTTTTGCCAAATTTAATGGCGTATTAAAACAAATTAGCGTTACGGAGTAGCACTGAGAAAAAAAACAGATGAAATTTATTAGTTTCCTCGACAATAAAATTAGTAACTATCTTTCTATCTTAATGGTGACTGTGAAATACTGCTACCGTTTCGATGAGCCCTCCAGATTTAAAAGTTTTAAGTAACGTGGCAGAATGTTATTATGTCCTTTGCTCTTGTTTTCGTAACACTAATGAAAATTATTACGCGAAATATTTATATAAATTAAAATGTTGCTATCGTTAAAAATTTATTGATAACAATTATTACTATATAAAAAAAGAATTTATTTTGAGATTTTTGAATTTATTTAAATCTCCATTGAAAACTCTAATCGATTGCTTTTTTTAGAACTTAATTTTGTGAACGATTCGTATCTTTGATGACATTGAGGCAGCGATAGGTTCATCACTTATTGCGTTATCACATATAAGCCCTGGTGAAATGTCGGTTAAAAGAATAAATAGGAATCCTTCCACAGCATCACGAATCTTTTTTTGTTACTTCTGTTCTTTTTTTCTGTGTATAATTTCTGTATTGTAAATGTCAAATAAAGTTTGTTTATGTCCAAACAATTTTGATCAAAATTTTTACAGCCATTACCACAGATTAAGACGAAAATTTGAGGTTATTCGTACGTTAATTTATTTATGTATTAAGTTATTTGATACTTTGCACCATGGTTGAGAATATTTCTTATCATAATATCACGTGCTTTCCACGAATATGAGAGGATGAAAGAAATTATTATAATAAAAAAAACACTTCGAAATTCAATAGTTTGTATAGGCCACACATGCGAAGTCATAAAGCGAGCGGACTCGGGGGCGGAGCACTAGTCCTCCGCTCCACAAACGTCTGTTATAAATGATTTAAGGATCCATTGCTATTGAGATTTAATACTTTCAAAGTACTTTTAATCTTATTTTATACCAATTTCCAGTGAATTGACAATTTCTCAAAATTGAAAACTATGTGTTTACACTTATATAAAAGTCATACGAATAACAGATGCTTAAATTGGTATTTTTATAAATTTTACTCAAAAAAAGGAATAGGTAGATTCACATAAGAATATCTTCTGGCATAGCCAGAGAGAAATAGTGTCACGATTAGAAAACAAAAAACAGTACTTCGTAGATTGTTAGACGCCTTACCGTTGTATTAAACTTTGCATACGGCCTGTAAAAATCCGATGTAGAGAATAACCTTCTGTAAGAAGGCTTTGCTATAATAAATTGCAGAACTAAACACTTCGCACTTTTCACGCTATGCTATCGATCATTTTTTTAAATTCCGAAATCCCATTTTTCCCCTTATTTGTTGCCGTTATAAAATAAATAAATATCTTCACACAATTCCCAATACAGGGGTAGTCAGAGGTCTAGTCTAGACAATCAAGCCACTTTGACCTACCTTCCACCGAAGATATTTTCGGGACAACGTGACAGTTGGTGAGCCCGTGGCCGTCTTTATGTTGAAGCCAACGATATAATTCGAAAATAAGTTCTTGAAAAACCCATTGGTACGAGCATGCCACCGGGGATCGAACTCGGATCTCTTGACTCGTAATTCCGACCATCCAAACCACTCGGCTATCGTGACTTATTTGTCGCCTTTCACGACACCATTTCTCGGGTCTCGGTGTTTGTGTTACATTCGTTGTTCCCGATTCCATAACACAATTGCTTTAGCTACTTACTTTGGGATCAGAGCAATGGATGCGATGTTGTCCTGATTCATGTATGTATATGTCTTTATTCTCCATGAAAAATACATATACATGCCAATTTTTATCGTTGTCGATGGTGTCGGAATTTAGCAAACATTTTTACATTTTTTTAGTATTTTTTAATAAATAAATAAATAAATATCTTCACGCAATTCCCAATACAGGGGTAGACAGAGGTCAAGTCTAGACAATTAAGTCCCTTTGACCCACCTTCCACCGAAGATATTTTCGGGACAACGTGACAGGTGGTGAGCCCGTCGCCGCCTTTATGTCCAAGTCAACGATGAAATTCGTACATAAGTTTTTTGAAAAACTCATTGGTACTGCCACCTGGGGATCGAACTCGGGTCTCTCGACTCGAAATTCCGAGCACCCAACAACTCGGCTATCGTGACTTTTCACTTCATACACATAAATGATCTATGCATATAGGTGGACTTCATGCCTGAAGCATTTTCTACCAGTCTAACTAAAGGGCTTCGCAGAACAAGTAGGTGCAGATACAGTAGTAAATATAGACTAAAATGAATAAAAAAAATAAATGAATGTATTGTATGTCGACTCTGTGGACGAGTGGCGTAAACACTGGTTTTCAATGTCGCCATCTCGAGGTCCCGCTAAATCTAGAAAAACCAATTTTCTACATTTTCTCGGGTCTGGGTGTTTGTGGTGCCGGCGTTTTTTCCGATTACCGTACCACAAGTGCTTTAGCATCTTACATTGGGACCGAAGCAATGTATGTGATGTTGTCCCTATCTATGTTCTATCTATATCTTATGTTCTAGCAAACGTTACGTATACGTTGGTCACGATAGCCGAGTGGTTGGGTGGTCGGAATTTCGAGACGTGAGATTTCGATCCCCAGGTGGCAGGCTTGTACCAATGGGTTTTTATAAAACTTATGTACGAATTACATCGTTGGCTTGAACTTAGAGGCGGCGACGGGCTCACCACCTACCACTTTGTCCCGAAAATGTCTTCGGTGGAGGGTAGGTCGAAGGGAATTAGTTGTCTAGAGTAGACCTCTGTCTACCACTGTATAGGGAATTGCGTGAAGATAATTATTTTATTTTATTATAGCAAACGTTGAGTTGACGGCCAATTTTGCCATCATTTTTTCTTTCTTCTAATTTATGTCATTGTATACATAAGATGTCAAATAAAAACTATACATAAATAAATTGTCTATGTCTATAAATAAAGAAAATGTATTGTATATGTTAACTTCAGAATAAACTTCTAAACGAAGCAGATAAAAGTTTACGAGATGGCACGCGCCCTCAAGGCGAGTTTAAATATCGTTGGGGGTGTCAATATGAGGCGCACGAATATACAAACTCACCATATGCCATACGCCCCTACTTATCGAAGGGGGTCGATAACAAGTTGTTATGTTGACGCTTCTGCTTACAGAACATTATGTGTGATGACTTTTAAATGTCAAACGTTCGATTAAAAAAAAACATTATTATGTTTTATCTACACGCGTTTTTCAATACTGTGGTAGACAGCGGTCTAGACAAACTCGCCGCAACTTACTTTACTTTTACTTTTCAAATTATGAGTAAGTTAATCTAATTGTTAATGTTAAATTTAATATTATGTTAAATCTAATATTAATATTAAACTTAACGTGACCGAGAAATATTTTTCATTTACGCCGACTTTTTACTTTGGCGAAGAAGGAACATATAACAAAGGACCCCAAAAGTCTAAATAGTGCCTTATGAAATGGTATGTTAAACGATTACGAAAATGCTTTTTTTGGTTTCACAAAGTATACTCCCATTTGTGACATTCAGTCTCACTGTCACAGTTGTGTGTCTAGAGATTGTTATACTATGAAAGTGTAGGGCTCCTGACCTCACTAACGTCTAAAGATACTCCAGCCTCTTAATTTCATCATCCCACCGTTACTGCATGAATCGTTAGCTCAATCTGATAGAAGATAAATGAGGAAGAATCATCGAGTGCTTGCGTTTCGTTGAGCTGTAACCAAACATAGAGCTCAACATCGTGATAATGATGCCCAAATCCCTCTAGGCATGAGGTAAAAGTATAGAGTGTTCTTGATTTTATTTGAGAGAGGCCCACATCTCTCTATTCCTTTTCAACTTCGCCTTTCCAATTCCTATATAGGTGCATCACGTATATCCATTCCAATTCTCTGATAAAAATCTATTTTTTATATTTATCATTATGTCTAATTACTTTAAACAAGCTAATCATGTATATATTTCATACATTTGTTTCTCGAAAACTGTTTGTAGGAATTGAATTATATTTTATGTTCAAATAATATTACATCCCTATATAAAGATACTATTTAACACTAAAAAGTTCGTGTACTGACTAAAAAAATAAATCGTTATTAATAAAAATTGCTTGAAAGCGCCATCTATTGAAGCAGTCACCTAATTACAAACAGTTATTAGATGAATGTTAACAAAAATCTTATTTTACACTTGAACGATTTCCAATCGAATTTCGAACGTGTATTATAAACAATAATATTCTTTTTTTGAAAAAAAAAAAAGAAAGATCGAAACGGAATTATTATAATTGACGATTTCAGTTTGTTTTTGTGACGCTAATAACGGTCCATTGATCTATGTTTGCTTTTTAACTGTTACATCGTTTAGCGGAACTTTTTTACTTTTTTTTTTCACGTATTTCCCCATGCAGGAGTAGCCAGAGGTCTAGACCTTTTAGTCCTTTCGACCCACAATTAACTGGAGCTTATTTTAGGAAAAGTGATAAATGATGAGCCTGTCGCCATCTTCATTTTCAAGCCAACGACATATATTGTATACAAGCCTTTGAACTCATTTCTTGAACACAGATTCATTTAGAGATTATGATTAATAATTTCTAAATAAAAAAAATCATAACTTTTCATCATTTAGCATTTTGTTCACAGTTTTAAAGAGAGTCTCGACTTACCCTGACCACTTTTCTAAAAACATTGCTTTTTTTAATGACTTAGGCATCTGACATTTAACCATTTGCTGTAATTTTTTATAAAGTATGTATTTGCAATTGTCTTTTTACCTAGTCTTATTCAATGTAGCAATTGCTATGACATAGTGTGGATAAGGTCATGCACCTAAATCCAGTAACATATACTTTGCACATAGGCTTGTTAGGGATTCGAATACAAGATCTTAAACTGAAAAGTCTAGTACGTGAGACACAGAGCGACATGGTCGTCACTTGTCATTTTAAATATACATAATAATAGTAATTATTTCGATGACAGTCGCATAAGAAACATAAATAGCACGAGCGATGTCAATAGCGTGTAATTAATAGACAAAACATTTTCATGCGCCGCCATCTTGCTCCCAACTGGCGGGTAATTTTCGAAACCTCAAAGCAACATATGGTAGCAGCAGACGCCATACCAACTGTTGTATTTAGCGTCCCTTTCTAACAAATGAAAATATTACTAGATAGAAAGAGATTGGCATACGATTCATTAGTCGGTAGTGTTTGTTGAATTGCAAAAAAGGCGCATGCGTATGTCGACACGTGCGAGGAAGTAGGGTAGGCTTTGACGCGAATTCGGGAATCGTTCCTAAATATCGTATTAGAACAGGATATTGAAGCTATAATCGATTGGTTTAGTCGATTGCGAGGAAACGGCATATGGATTATGGGGAGAATCGTTTTGAATATAACGAAAAGAGTTTGTAACCGTTAACACCCTTGTGGAGTTAAAAATATAGGCCGTTGAGTATAATATTTTTTTTGGTACGTTACTCTTTGTTGAAGACAGTTTTCTTTCTTTTTGATAGTGAATGCTTGACACATGTCGCGTGTTTTTGCCAGGTTTCATAAATATGCGTACGCCTATACTAAGCCAGGGTCATTTTTTCTTCAGTCATTGGTTACTTTGGTTCAACGTTACTTACTTAAAGGCCTGTGAATGTCAACTGCGAGACACAGGTCTCTCTTTTAAGGAAGTTTTGCCTTAATTACCACGCTTGGCAAACGAACTGGCGATCGCAGTACCGGGCATCTGGCACCTTAGACAACACCCGTGGGACTCAAAGCCTATTCTTTCATATAGGTAGTTCTCTCTTAAAAATCAATCAGGGAACAAAACAAGGCTATTATAAAAAATACTCTTTTCGGGAGAAGCTAACTGATTTTTACAGATCATTATGTAAAATTAAAAATTATTTAAGTCATTTATATTAACAAGTGAATGAGATTGTGTACTTGGGCAGTGCTTTTAGCCGGGATGGAAGATGTGATATAGATGTGGACAGGCGTGTCGCTGCCGGAAACAAGGTCAACGTTGCCCTGACTGCGTTAGTCCAAAGGCAAGGCGTAGTGAAAAATGCACGCCTTGCGATACATAACGCACTGCTAGTACCGACTTTGTTATATGGCAGCGAAACCTCGGTATGCCAGAAGAAGCATAAAAGCAGATTGAATGCAGTGGAGATGCGATCTCTTCGTAAAATGTGCGGCGTTACCTTGGCCGACCGGAAGCGAAACGAAGAGATTCGCAAAATGGTAGGTTTGAAAGATGACCATATCACTAAAATGGATAAGGGCGTGCTTCGACGGTTTGGGCACGTTGAGCGAATGAGCGAAGACCGAATGGTGAAGAAAATATACAGCGCAAAAGTTAATATTAAAAGGGGTCGAGGTAGGCGAGACTAAGTTTTGAACACCATGTGAGCAAATTGCTCGAAGACTGGAGGGTCAAGAGTACTCGGATACCTCGACGTGCATGTATGAAGAAAATGATGAATCTGAATGAAGCAAAAGAGGTATGTAATGATCGTGACAATTGGCGATCTGTTCTCTCTAGCTACCCCGTCAGGGACTGTGCGTGAAGATAAATAAATAAATAAATAAAAAAATCATAACTTTTCATCATTTAGCATTTTGTTCACAGTTTTAAAGGGAGTCTCGACTTACCCAGACCACTTTTCTAAAACATTGCTTTTTTAATGACTTAGGCATCTGACATTTAACCATTTGCTGTCATTTTTATAAATTATGTATTTGCAATTGTCTTTTACCTAGTCTTATTCAATATAGCAATTGCTATGACATAGTGTGGATAAGGTCATGCACCTAAATCCAGTAACATACTTTGCACATAGGCTTGTTAGGGATTCGAATACAAGATCTTAAACTGAAAAGTCTAGTACGTGAGACACAGAGCGACATGGTCGTCACTTGTCATTTTAAATATACATAATAATAGTAATTATTTCGATGACAGTCGCATAAGAAACATAAATAGCACGAGCGATGTCAATAGCGTGTAATTAATAGACAAAACATTTTCATGCGCCGCCATCTTGCTCCCAACTGGCGGGTAATTTTCGAAACCTCAAAGCAACATATGGTAGCAGCAGACGCCATACCAACTGTTGTATTTAGCGTCCCTTTCTAACAAATGAAAATATTACTAGATAGAAAGAGATTGGCATACGATTCATTAGTCGGTAGTGTTTGTTGAATTGCAAAAAAGGCGCATGCGTATGTCGACACGTGCGAGGAAGTAGGGTAGGCTTTGACGCGAATTCGGGAATCGTTCCTAAATATCGTATTAGAACAGGATATTGAAGCTATAATCGATTGGTTTAGTCGATTGCGAGGAAACGGCATATGGATTATGGGGAGAATCGTTTTGAATATAACGAAAAGAGTTTGTAACCGTTAACACCCTTGTGGAGTTAAAAATATAGGCCGTTGAGTATAATATTTTTTTTGGTACGTTACTCTTTGTTGAAGACAGTTTTCTTTCTTTTTGATAGTGAATGCTTGACACATGTCGCGTGTTTTTGCCAGGTTTCATAAATATGCGTACGCCTATACTAAGCCAGTGTCATTTTTTCTTCAGTCATTGGTTACTTTGGTTCAACGTTACTTACTTAAAGGTCTGAAATAAATAAATAAATAAATAAATAAATAAATAAATAAATAAATAAATAAATAAATAAATAAATAAATAAATAAATAAATAAATAAATAAATAAATAAATAAATAAATAAATAAATAAATAAATAAATAAATAAATAAATAAATAAATAAATAAATAAATAAATAAATAAATAAATAAATAAATAAATAAATAAATAAATAAATAAATAAATAAATAAATAAATAAATAAATAAATAAATAAATAAATAAATAAATAAATAAATAAATAAATAAATAAATAAATAAATAAATAAATAAATAAATAAATAAATAAATAAATAAATAAATAAATAAATAAATAAATAAATAAATAAATAAATAAATAAATAAATAAATAAATAAATAAATAAATAAATAAATAAATAAATAAATAAATAAATAAATAAATAAATAAATAAATAAATAAATAAATAAATAAATAAATAAATAAATAAATAAATAAATAAATAAATAAATAAATAAATAAATAAATAAATAAATAAATAAATAAATAAATAAATAAATAAATAAATAAATAAATAAATAAATAAATAAATAAATAAATAAATAAATAAATAAATAAATAAATAAATAAATAAATAAATAAATAAATAAATAAATAAATAAATAAATAAATAAATAAATAAATAAATAAATAAATAAATAAATAAATAAATAAATAAATAAATAAATAAATAAATAAATAAATAAATAAATAAATAAATAAATAAATAAATAAATAAATAAATAAATAAATAAATAAATAAATAAATAAATAAATAAATAAATAAATAAATAAATAAATAAATAAATAAATAAATAAATAAATAAATAAATAAATAAATAAATAAATAAATAAATAAATAAATAAATAAATAAATAAATAAATAAATAAATAAATAAATAAATAAATAAATAAATAAATAAATAAATAAATAAATAAATAAATAAATAAATAAATAAATAAATAAATAAATAAATAAATAAATAAATAAATAAATAAATAAATAAATAAATAAATAAATAAATAAATAAATAAATAAATAAATAAATAAATAAATAAATAAATAAATAAATAAATAAATAAATAAATAAATAAATAAATAAATAAATAAATAAATAAATAAATAAATAAATAAATAAATAAATAAATAAATAAATAAATAAATAAATAAATAAATAAATAAATAAATAAATAAATAAATAAATAAATAAATAAATAAATAAATAAATAAATAAATAAATAAATAAATAAATAAATAAATAAATAAATAAATAAATAAATAAATAAATAAATAAATAAATAAATAAATAAATAAATAAATAAATAAATAAATAAATAAATAAATAAATAAATAAATAAATAAATAAATAAATAAATAAATAAATAAATAAATAAATAAATAAATAAATAAATAAATAAAATTTATATTAAATTCATCAATTGATATTTTTTAATCTGACATTGTTTCGTGATTTGTTCTTCGTCAAAGGAACGTTCCTCAGACTAAGAACAACTCGCGTCATTGGCCTTTTATGGGTACTTATAAATATTTATCTGTGCATATTTTGTACCATTTATAAAATATTATATTGTAAAATATTTTGTAACGTTAGTTCAGTAAAAACGTGGGTACAAATTTCATTTGCTAGACCTCTGCCTACCCAAGTATGAGAAATTGCGTGAAGGTATCAAAAATTAACTATGGAATCTGTTCATCTTGTTTTATGTCGATGGATCGTTGATTTTTATACGTAGGATGTGAATATTATATAAGTATGTGACTATTATTTAAGTAAATAAGTAGGTAGTAATAGAAGCGAATTAGGCAAGACCTAATGGTAGAGAAAATATACAGCGCAAAAGTTAATATTAAAAGGGGTCGAGGTAGGCGAGACTAAGTTTTGAACACCATGTGAGCAAATTGCTCGAAGACTACTCGGATACCTCGACGTGCATGTATGAAGAAAATGATGAATCTGAATGAAGCAAAAGAGGTATGTAATGATCGTGACACTTGGCGATCTGTTCTCTCTAGCTACCCCGTCAGGGACTGTGCGTGAAGATAAATAAATAAATAAATAAATAAATAAATAAATAAATAAATAAATAAATAAATAAATAAATAAATAAATAAATAAATAAATAAATAAAAAAAAAAAAAAAAAAAAAAAAAAAAAAAAAAAAAAAAAAAAAAAAAAAAAAAAAAAAAAAAAAAAAAAAAAAAAAAAAAAAAAAAAAAAAAAAAAAAAAAAAAAAAAAAAAAAAAAAAAAAAAAAAAAAAAAAAAAAAAAAAAAAAAAAAAAAAAAAAAAAAAAAAAAAAAAAAAAAAAAAAAAAAAAAAAAAAAAAAAAAAAAAAAAAAAAAAAAAAAAAAAAAAAAAAAAAAAAAAAAAAAAAAAAAAAAAAAAAAAAAAAAAAAAAAAAAAAAAAAAAAAAAAAAAAAAAAAAAAAAAAAAAAAAAAAAAAAAAAAAAAAAAAAAAAAAAAAAAAAAAAAAAAAAAAAAAAAAAAAAAAAAAAAAAAAAAAAAAAAAAAAAAAAAAAAAAAAAAAAAAAAAAAAAAAAAAAAAAAAAAAAAAAAAAAAAAAAAAAAAAAAAAAAAAAAAAAAAAAAAAAAAAAAAAAAAAAAAAAAAAAAAAAAAAAAAAAAAAAAAAAAAAAAAAAAAAAAAAAAAAAAAAAAAAAAAAAAAAAAAAAAAAAAAAAAAAAAAAAAAAAAAAAAAAAAAAAAAAAAAAAAAAAAAAAAAAAAAAAAAAAAAAAAAAAAAAAAAAAAAAAAAAAAAAAAAAAAAAAAAAAAAAAAAAAAAAAAAAAAAAAAAAAAAAAAAAAAAAAAAAAAAAAAAAAAAAAAAAAAAAAAAAAAAAAAAAAAAAAAAAAAAAAAAAAAAAAAAAAAAAAAAAAAAAAAAAAAAAAAAAAAAAAAAAAAAAAAAAAAAAAAAAAAAAAAAAAAAAAAAAAAAAAAAAAAAAAAAAAAAAAAAAAAAAAAAAAAAAAAAAAAAAAAAAAAAAAAAAAAAAAAAAAAAAAAAAAAAAAAAAAAAAAAAAAAAAAAAAAAAAAAAAAAAAAAAAAAAAAAAAAAAAAAAAAAAAAAAAAAAAAAAAAAAAAAAAAAAAAAAAAAAAAAAAAAAAAAAAAAAAAAAAAAAAAAAAAAAAAAAAAAAAAAAAAAAAAAAAAAAAAAAAAAAAAAAAAAAAAAAAAAAAAAAAAAAAAAAAAAAAAAAAAAAAAAAAAAAAAAAAAAAAAAAAAAAAAAAAAAAAAAAAAAAAAAAAAAAAAAAAAAAAAAAAAAAAAAAAAAAAAAAAAAAAAAAAAAAAAAAAAAAAAAAAAAAAAAAAAAAAAAAAAAAAAAAAAAAAAAAAAAAAAAAAAAAAAAAAAAAAAAAAAAAAAAAAAAAAAAAAAAAAAAAAAAAAAAAAAAAAAAAAAAAAAAAAAAAAAAAAAAAAAAAAAAAAAAAAAAAAAAAAAAAAAAAAAAAAAAAAAAAAAAAAAAAAAAAAAAAAAAAAAAAAAAAAAAAAAAAAAAAAAAAAAAAAAAAAAAAAAAAAAAAAAAAAAAAAAAAAAAAAAAAAAAAAAAAAAAAAAAAAAAAAAAAAAAAAAAAAAAAAAAAAAAAAAAAAAAAAAAAAAAAAAAAAAAAAAAAAAAAAAAAAAAAAAAAAAAAAAAAAAAAAAAAAAAAAAAAAAAAAAAAAAAAAAAAAAAAAAAAAAAAAAAAAAAAAAAAAAAAAAAAAAAAAAAAAAAAAAAAAAAAAAAAAAAAAAAAAAAAAAAAAAAAAAAAAAAAAAAAAAAAAAAAAAAAAAAAAAAAAAAAAAAAAAAAAAAAAAAAAAAAAAAAAAAAAAAAAAAAAAAAAAAAAAAAAAAAAAAAAAAAAAAAAAAAAAAAAAAAAAAAAAAAAAAAAAAAAAAAAAAAAAAAAAAAAAAAAAAAAAAAAAAAAAAAAAAAAAAAAAAAAAAAAAAAAAAAAAAAAAAAAAAAAAAAAAAAAAAAAAAAAAAAAAAAAAAAAAAAAAAAAAAAAAAAAAAAAAAAAAAAAAAAAAAAAAAAAAAAAAAAAAAAAAAAAAAAAAAAAAAAAAAAAAAAAAAAAAAAAAAAAAAAAAAAAAAAAAAAAAAAAAAAAAAAAAAAAAAAAAAAAAAAAAAAAAAAAAAAAAAAAAAAAAAAAAAAAAAAAAAAAAAAAAAAAAAAAAAAAAAAAAAAAAAAAAAAAAAAAAAAAAAAAAAAACTTTCCAAATCACAGTATAAAAATCGTTTAGCGCAATCTATTTTCGTGATAAAATCATTAAAGCGAAAACAAGATCAAGGGTTAAACCACATGAAAATATATTTTTCGCATTAAGTGTAGCAGTCAATATGATGGCGCGAAAAACATAAGAAATATCAAAATATTAATATTAATTATTGCTTATAATTCTTACATAAACGATCAAGCCAGGCGATGTTATGGAGTTCCGTAATCGTCATTGAAACTATAGAATACCCGAAATGAAAATCTGGTCGAAAACTTAACCGCATCTGACATAAATCTCGAATAAATTCGGAAACGGGCCGAGTTATTATACCTATGTGTGTAAGTATATTGTACCGTTAGCATGGTCAATAAGAGATCGTTAGGCTCTCTAACATTCAAGATGTCCCAAATATGCTTCAGTGATCAATTAATTATTAGACAATTAAGTCCTTTAAGACCTTAAAGGACTTTATTGTCTAATAATCGACTTCTATCTGCCATGGTGTAGGGAATATTCGTAAAGATATTTATGTTATTTTTAAAATGTGACAGACGCTTTTGTCAGCTTTTTTCGCGGTTCATAAAAGACGCGAACTTTAAAGTTAGCAGGGCATTCGGAAACTACATGGAAACCAATGGATAAATCTAATCTAATAAATATATAGCACATTAAAGACGTCGACGAACTCACCACCTGTCACGTTGTCCCGAAAATATCTTCGGTGGAAGGAGGGACGGAGGGACTATCTCTTGTCTAGACCTCTGTCTACAGATGCATTGGGAATAGAGTGAAGATATTTTTTTACTTATTTTATTTTTAATAAATTTAAAAACATAACACGTATACTATCAAACTTAAATTTGATTTGAAAAAAAAAAAACTTTCCAAATCACAGTATAAAAATCGTTTAGCGCAATCTATTTTCGTGATAAAATATAGGCCGTTGAGTATAATATTTTTGGTACGTTACCTTTGTTGAAGACAGTTTTCTTTTGATAGTGAATGCTTGACACATGTCGCGTGTTTTTGCCAGGTTTCATAAATATGCGTACGCCTATACTAAGCCAGGGTCATTTTTTCTTCAGTCATTGGTTACTTTGGTTCAACGTTACTTACTTAAAGGCCTGTGAATGTCAACTGCGAGACACAGGTCTCTCTTTTAAGGATGTTTTGCCTTAATTACCACGCTTGGCAAACGAACTGGCGATCGCAGTACCGGGCATCTGGCACCTTAGACAACACCCGTGGGACTCAAAGCCTATTCTTTCATATAGGTAGTTCTCTCTTAAAAATCAATCAGGGAACAAAACAAGGCTATTATAAAAATACTCTTTTCAGGAGCTAACTGATTTTTACAGATCATTATGTAAAATTAAAATTATTTAAGTCATTTATATTAACAAGTGAATGAGATTGTGTACTTGGGGAGTGCTTTTAGCCGGGATGGAAGATGTGATATAGATGTGGACAGGCGTGTCGCTGCCGGAAACAAGGTCAACGTTGCCCTGACTGCGTTAGTCCAAAGGCAAGGCGTAGTGAAAAATGCACGCCTTGCGATACATAACGCACTGCTAGTACCGACTTTGTTATATGGCAGCGAAACCTCGGTATGCCAGAAGAAGCATAAAAGCAGATTGAATGCAGTGGAGATGCGATCTCTTCGTAAAATGTGCGGCGTTACCTTGGCCGACCGGAAGCGAAACGAAGAGATTCGCAAATGGTAGGTTTGAAAGATGATCTTATCACTAAAATTGATAAGGGCGTGCCTCGATGGTTTGGACACGTTGAGTGAATCAGCGAAGATCTAATTGTGAAGAAAATATACAGGGTGAAAGTTAGTATTAAAAAGGGTCGAGGTAGGCGAGACTAACTTTTGAAGACCTTGTGAGCAAATTGCTCGAAGACTGGTGGGTCAAGAGTACTCGGATACCTCGACGTGCATGTATGAAGAAAATGATGAATCTGAATGAAGCAAAAGAGGTATGTAATGATCGTGACAATTGGCGATCTGTTCTCTCTAGCTACCCCGTCAGGGACTGTGCGTGAAGATAAATAAATAAATAAATAAAATTTGTATTAAATTCATCAATTGATATTTTTTAATCTGACATTGTTTCGTGATTTGTTCTTCGTCAAAGGAACGTTCCTCAGACTAAGAACAACTCGCGTCATTGGCCTTTATGGGTACTTATAAATATTTATCTGTATTATTTTTAAAATGTGACAGACGCTTTTGTTAGCTTTTTTCGCGGTTCATAAAAGACGCGAACTTTAAAGTCAGCAGGGCATTCGGACAATACATGGAATACTTTAAAAACTTTTATTAATACATAGAAAATGCAAAAGGCACTTAAAAATAGACGGTACATAAACAAGTCTTCAGGAGTTTTTTTTTTTGATGTTGTGATATAAAATATACCTAATATAAAAAATGTAATGCAAATTATAATGCTGTGTTTACACTAGATCGTAACCACTTGACCCGAGTCGTGATAATACAGGCTTTCATTTTACAGTAACTGCTGATATGCTTGAATAAAGTTTGGAACTTTAAAAAACAATTCTAGCGATTTTTTGTTTACAATTTTTTAATCTGTTAACTTAATACTGGTTACACTAGTATGGATACAGCTTTACATCACAAAGTTTACGTTCAAAATATAACCTTATACATAAAATAAGTGTAATATTCACAAATTTGTACGTTTCTGCTATATTGGTATGTAAACCTCTAGTGCACCATTGATATTACTTAATATTCTACTGCGTTCAAACCACATGAAAATATATTATGAAAATATGTCGAGGTAGTCCGTAGTCAGGCACTGAGCGTGAATATAGGTAGGTAGTACTAATAAAAAAATGGGTTATCAGATTAGTCAGATCATATACTCTTCATGTTGAAACTAATACTAAATGTAACCATTATCAAAGAGTATATAATCAATACGCATTAGAAAGACATAAAAATGGGAAAATCAAAATGACATTCAAAAAACGGTACAATAGAAATAAATAGGTACTACACTTTGAAAATGGGTTTATTTCGAATATTAGTTGTGATTTATATGCTTTTGTATATTTGTTTATACTTTGGTTTAGTAGGAGCACATCTATATATTCGAACCGTTTTCATCCAAGTTTAAAGATAACTATGTCATATTTAAATTGAATTATATTCACTATAATGAAGATCAGTAGGGAATACGAGGACTATTAGCACATAAACGAAGCCTGCTCTTGTAGTAATTGTTATAAAGAAGTTTGCGCAATATGCGTCTAAAACAAAGACAAATAATTTTTGAAGAATTCTTATGACAATAACGGGAAGAAACAACGGGTCGTTGCAAATCTTACGCTGATACTACACCGAGGCCGAGCCTGTTGTAACAAACAAGATAAACTTACTAAAGCTAATATTTTATATTTGTATGTATTTCAGTTTGGAAGATATTATGTATAGTCAAGAAGTATAAATAATACACGGAATACTTTAAAAAACTTTTATTAATACATAGAAAATGCAAAAGGCACTTAAAAATAGACGGTACATAAACAAGTCTTCAGGAGTTTTTTTTTTTGATGTTGTGATATAAAATATACCTAATATAAAAAATGTAATGCAAATTATAATGCTGTGTTTACACTAGATCGTAACCACTTGACCCGAGTCGTGATAATACAGGCTTTCATATTTACAGTAACTGCTGATATGCTTGAATAAAGTTTGGAACTTTAAAAAACAATTCTAGCGATTTTTGTTTACAATTTTTAATCTGACATTGTTTCGTGATTTGTTCTTCGTCAAAGGAACGTTCCTCAGACTAAGAACAACTCGCGTCATTGGCCTTTATGGGTACTTATAAATATTTATCTGTGCATATTTTGTACCGTTTATAAAATATTATATTGTAAAATATTTTTGGTTATGTTTTTGAACTATCCATTGAACACAAGATTAAAAACAAAATATATTATTCGCATTAAGTGTAGCAGTCAATATGATGGCGCGAAAAACATAAGAAATATCAAAATATTAATATTAATTATTGCTTATAATTTTACATAAACGATCAAGCCAGGCGATGTTATGGAGTTCCGTAGTCGTCATTGAAACTATAGAATACCCGAAATGAAAATCTGGTCGAAAACTTAACCGCATCTGACATAAATCTCGAATAAATTCGGAAACGGGCCGAGTTATTATACCTATGTGTGTAAGTATATTGTACCGTTAGCATGGTCAATAAGAGATCGTTAGGCTCTCTAACATTCAAGATGTCCCAAATATGCTTCAGTGATCAATTAATTATTAGACAATTAAGTCCTTTAAGACCTTAAAGGACTTTATTGTCTAATAATCGACTTCTATCTGCCATTGTGCAGGGAATATTCGTAAAGATATTTATGTTATTTTTAAAATGTGACAGACGCTTTTGTCAGCTTTTTTCGCGGTTCATAAAAGACGCGAACTTTAAAGTTAGCAGGGCATTCGGAAACTACATGGAAACCAATGGATAAATCTAATCTAATATATATATATAGATATATATATATACATATATATATATACATATATATATATATACATATATATATATACATATATATATATAGATATATATATATACATATATATATATACATATATATATATATACATATATATATATACATATATATATATAGATATATATATATACATATATATATATACATATATATATATATACATATATATATATACATATATATATATAGATATATATATATACATATATATATATATACATATATATATATACATATATATATATAGATATATATATATAGATATATATATATACATATATATATATATACATATATATATATACATATATATATATATATATACATATATATATATAGATATATATATATACATATATATATATACATATATATATATACATATATATATATATACATATATATATATACATATATATATATACATATATATATATATAGATATATATATATAGATATATATATATACATATATATATATAGATATATATATATATATATAGATATATATATATAGATATATATATATACATATATATATATATACATATATATATATATATACATATATATATATATATACATATATATATATAGATATATATATATACATATATATATATATAGATATATATATATATATACATATATATATATATATATATAGATATATATATATATATACATATATATATATACATATATATATATAGCACATTAAAGACGTCGACGAACTCACCACCTGTCACGTTGTCCTGAAAATATCTTCGGTGGAAGGAGGGACGGAGGGACTATCTCTTGTCTAGACCTCTGTCTACAGATGCATTGGGAATAGAGTGAAGATATTTTTTTACTTATTTTATTTTTAATAAATTTAAAAACATAACACGTATACTATCAAACTTAAATTTGATTTGAAAAAAAAAAAAACTTTCCAAATCACAGTATTAAAAATCGTTTAGCGCAATCTATTTTCGTGATAAAATCATTAAAGCGAAAACAAGATCAAGGGTTAAACAAACAAAAAATACTAGTCATCAGGCGAGATCAAAAGTCCCGGTTAACTAAATAATGTTAATTTACATAAATAAGCGCGAACTAAGTATGGTTCTCTAAACGGACATTTAACCCTTCGAAACTTTATAGTCTCTATCCTCTAAATTTAAAGGGTTTGCGTTACCTGCATTTAACTTAATGTAAAGAAAGGAAATGATTTATTTACTACAAAAATGGCAACACGGTATATATTGTAAATAAGAAAAAAAAACAGTAAAATCGAAACAATAATAAACATTTTAAAAATAAATGATCAAAAATGTATGTTTTCTAGTATGTCCCTTACTATAAAATCTGGAAACAAAAAATATCTTATGAAATAATTGTAAATTCCTTATTAGTATATATTTTTATAATATATAAATACAATATTAATAATTTCATACTAATTCCGTATTAGTGTGGATTCCTTTGATAAATGTATTTATACTAACATAACAACCTGCTAAAATCCACTGCAGGACTAAGCCTCTCCCATAGGGAGGATTTGCCATAATCGCCACGCTTGGCAGACGGATTGGCGATCGCAGACCACTTGACCAGAATAAATTAAAAAATATTTTTGGTTATGTTTTTTGAACTATCCATTGAACACAAGATTAAAAACAAAATGAATTAAAAATCCTTTGGTCAACCCCGACAAGAACATAAATGCTCTCATACCAGAAACGTAACGTAAACCAAATTTTTTCAAGTTCTACCACTTAAATTAACAATGGACTTAACTCGATATAGTCATTTGGAGGTAAAAGTCCGTTGTTTGTTTAGCATTAAATATTATAATGGGGGTTCCAAATGATCCCTCGTCGGCAAATAAAGGGTTGACTACGAATTTATTAGATCAACATATGGGTGTTTTTTTTCCTCTAAATATTTGGCTATGATGTTGACTTAAACGTAAGAAGCCGAACTTGGAAACAACATTATTGTTAATCTTTGACGAGGTTTTTTTTTTTTACTTTTAATTCACATTTTTGTATTTAACGGCCAGTACTCCGTATTCGTGATTTAAAATTAGTTCGTTAATTTCATTGTTTATGAACCAATTACCGAACACTTGAGTATGTCATGTAGATATTTTTTGGGCCAACGTGACAGCTAGGTGAGCCTGTCACCTTCTTTATGTCCAAGCCAACGATATAAATCATACATAAGTTTTTTGAATAAACAAATTGGTACAAGTTCCCTTCCACCCCGGGATTGAACTCGGGTTGTTTTGACTCGAAGTTCAGTATTTAAAATAAAACGATTTTCGGATTTAATCGCGTTTTTAATTAGTTTTTACAAACGTATTTCCCGACGTTTCAGATGCTTTACAGCAACCGTGGTCATGGGGGGCCTGAGGTCTTGAACATCCCGCTGTCACAGCTACCTTCGGCTACCGTCAACTTTATTTATTAATTTTGGATCCGATTTACGCAGTATATGCTCACTGTTTTTGTGGTCTTGAAGTGGTATGCTTGGTCTTGGATTTAATTTTATTAATAACTGGATCCCAAGCAGGTGGTAGTACCCAACCATCTTCTCTATTGAAATTAGGATGATTTTTTTAATTTCAATAGCCTCACGGATCATCCTGGGTAGGAATTGGTATTCTTTCGCGAGGATATGTGGCTTGTCAAATCTAATATAATGGACTGCAGACTTCCCAGAGCGTCTATGTTTAACATCAGCTATGTGTTCTTTTTGCGATTACGCGAGTTTTTATAGAACTTTTTGTTTCTCCTATGTAAGAGAGACCACATTCACAGTCAAGCTTGTACACTCCTGAATCTTCCAGAGGGATATTACACTTAACAGATGGTAAGAACTGACTAATCTTTCTCGGAGGCTGGTAAAATGCCTTGATGGAAACTTTTTTTAAGATGTAGCCAATCTTGCCAGTGACTCCTCTGATGTATGGCAACACAGCAGGCACTCGTTCGACCGTGGCCGGCTTCACTCGGTCACTGTGACGTAGGCGCGGAACCCGAAGCTTGTTCTCGTGCAGAACTTGCTTGACCTGCTGAAGCTCGGCGGCCAAGTGTCTGCTGTCACAGATCCCTCGTGCTCTCTGAAACAAAGCTTTACCCACGGTAGATAACTGTGATGGCTGTGTGAAGTTCAGTACATAACGGCCTGTAATAAGATGATACCTACGGAGTTTCTGTCGCCGTTAGAGGAACCTCATTACGAAACGCTGGTAGTTTAAAGAATTATAATCGATGTAATGTATGTTACTTATATCGATAAATAAATAAAAAAAAATATCTTCACGCAATTCCCAAAACAGGGGTAGACAGAGGTCAAGTCTAGACAATTAAGTCCCTTTGACCCACCTTCCACCGAAGATATTTTCGGGACAACGTGACAGGTGGTGGGCCCGTCGCCGCCTTTATGTCCAAGCCAACGATATTCGTACATAAGTTTTTGAAAAACTCATTGGTACTGCCACCTGACAACTCGCCTATCGTGACATAAATGAATAAATGATTTTTATAATATATGATTATTTGATTTGATTGATTGAATTCACTGCTTGAAATAGGCCTCTCCCATTAGCCATAATCGCAATCTCGAGCGTGTTCAACATGGAAGCTTAATGTTGATACTAACAATATTTTTTTGCCAAAACGTGCTCTATGGTTACCACAAATTAATCGATTTAAAATAAATCGCAACGTGTCACTGACCTAAATCAAAGATAGACTTGGAATGAAAAAAAAAATTGCAATTCCATCAATTCTTGTTCACGGCAAGCGGTAGCGACTCCCGCAGCGTGGCCAGTGTCAGTAGCTACCGCTAGGTGTTATCGTTGCAAAAAAATATTGATTGATTGGTACGAAAAAATAACAAATTCTCACTTTCGATGGAATTTGATTTTTCACGCCCACTAGTTTCGTAGTATTTAGAAGATGTTGCCTGTCAAAATCAGGGTTTCGTTACATTTAATGTTATTGTACAAAAATTTTTTTACCATTTTTCCTTATAAACATGATAATACTAATGAAATTTATCTGCGAATTTTATTTAGTAATTATTTCACATTTCAAGTTTATTTATAAATGCATATGAATAAACATACGAGTACATACATACTCGTATATGTGTAATCCGTGAGAAAATTTCCTTACATACTGTACAAATAATAAAAGCTATGTTGCGAATATATACGTAAATATCCTGAAGTCCCAAAAATACTTTCGGTGGAAGATGGGTCGAAAAGACTTAATTGTCGAGACCTCTGTTCACCCTTGTATTGGGAATGCCGTGTAGATATTAACCTAAAACCCTGCCACCCTTCCCTTTAGCTCATTTTGTATTTATAATTAATAAAATAGTCAACTTTAAAAATGAAACTGGAAACAATATCATTTGTCAGATAGCAACGGCTTCATATATATTATAATCATATTAAAATGTCACGATAGCCGAGTTGTTGGGTGGTCGGAATTTCGAGTCGAGAGACCCGAGTTCGATCCCCAGGTGGAAGTACCTATGAGTTTTTCAAAAACTTATGTACGAATTTCATCGCTGGCTTGGACATAAAGACGGCGACGGGCTCACCACCTGTCACGTTGTCCCGAAAATATTTTCGATGGAAGGTGGGTCAAAGGGGCTTAATTGTCTAGACTTGACCTCTATCTACCCCTGTATTGAGAATTGCGTGAAGATATTGTTATTTATATATTTTATATTTTTATATTGAAATGAAATAAAATATATTAGATATTCTTGATGCCGTATTTATATGAAAATATTACCGGTTCTAAGATAACACCATGACAAAAATCATTACAATTACAAACACTCTAAAGTAAAAATGCAAAACTGTTACATAAATGTAGAACTGACAAATTTCCAAGTAAATTTATTGACTTTTTGCGTTATGCGGCTACAAATATCCGAAAAAAAATAAAATATAATATCTTCATGCAATTCCCAATACAGAGGTAGACAGAGGTCTAGTCTAAACAATTAAGTCCCTTCGACCCACTTTCCACCGAAGATATTTTCGGAACAATGTGACAGGTGGTGAGTCCGTCGCCGTCTTTATGTCCAAGCCAACGATATAATTCGTACAAAAGTTTTTGAAAACCCATTGGTACGAGCCTGCCACCTGGGGATCGAACTTGGGTCTCTTGACTCGAAATTCCGACCACACAACCACTCGGCTTTTGTAACTAATACTTACTTTAATGTGTAGAAATAAAATCAAAATATGTAATTAATGTTATTTTATTTATTATTTATTTATTATTATACACAAAACAGACTAAGACAATTACATGATAAGATTAAAACTCTAAGGTATTGAACAGTCCTTGTCCAAACTATGTGCATACAGATTTAAAACAAGGACAAATACAGAAATCACTAAGCATTTACAAGAGGGCTTTCCAAACACTTGACTTATATGTGTTCAAATTCGAAATAAATACATCTATATTTGTGTTGCTAATAGTAATTTCGTTATATTTCCTACACATTTGAACCAATGGATTATAATATGAGGTGTTGTTATTATAAACCGTATGACCGTAAATCCTAAAATTGTAACACATTGAAATTGTCAAATGGAGAACCACACGACATAGTTACATGTTCCTTTACAAACACACTATGGGTTTATTAATCATCTTTTCATTACAAATGGAAACATCATTCGAGAAAACCCCAATCCGAGTTGCGACACTTTAACTTACTTATTTTAAAATACAGGAAATTTTGATTAAGACATTTCGCCTCATTTAAACTGGAACACATAATGCATAATTTCGTTGATACTTTCAAAGATGACGAGGTCATTGAGGTGACTTGTTTGCATGATTGTTGTCATTATATTTTCATCTCCATGTATACATATGTTACAAATTAAGGTTAATTTTAATGTCAATGGTATTGAATGATCAAACTATAAGTAGAATTTGCAATTTTGCAGATACTTGTAATGTTTCGTGTATTTGGCTGCTTACAAATTTCTTGGTAATTGATTCATTACTTTGTACTTTTATATTTAAACATGTTTACTAATTAATATGAAATTTTAGGAGGAGAACCTACATCTATTAATTACTGGAATAAAAAACCTGTCTTACAATTAACAGGTAACAATACAATAGTATCATTACCAAAAACTTACCGAATTAAATGACAATAACTTTTTTACGCTGGCAACTGCGAATAATAAAACGGCGGGACGTCCTACATTCTAAATTCAAATCGAATTCAGACAATGGCATCCAGCAGTTCGCGCCTTTTTACAACGACCACACAAAGAATGACATGGAGGGAAATAAATGTTATAAATATAAAAAACCAATTTTGTATTCATGCATGCTACGGACTACCGAATTAACAGATTAATTACGTCTTTCGGCTTCAAGTATAATTAAATCATCATAAATCGAGGCATAGAAGAATATCACAGACAAAAAAGTAAAATACTTTTTTCTTAATTGTATTTTCTAACACGGCATAGAGTAATACCAACTTTCTGCACTGAGAAACAAAAATATTGAATAGATTAATAATGACAGCTTTTATTATCACGTCAAATAAAAAATAGAAAAATATTGTTTAAAATGTTGAATAAATATACATGAAAATATGAAATACTAAAAAACAAAAATAAAACGGCAGGTAATTTATATTAATATACATTTAATTTTAATCAACACGTTTCTTTTTCGCTCTTTGAAAAATAGTTCACATTTCTAAACTCCGAGTTTGGTCTGAGGTTTCACTTTAGTTAGGTCCTTTCGACCCATATTTCAGTAGCATAGCATAGCATAGCTTAGGGCTATCTTGGCATTAGTATTCAAATAGCTCCGATGAAAAGTGGATCGAAATTACTGAATTGTCTGGAATTATTGTCTGTATTAAAGTTTCGAAAAACTCATTAGTTGGATCCTTGTTTGTAGAGATAGAACACGAGTCTCTTGATCTAAATCTTTTTACCCAACCACTCGGATATCTGGACGTTTCGTCAAATTTAGACTGAATTTCGATTCCATTATATTTCTCTGTGTATATGAAATACGAAATAGAATTCAAATTAAAACATAGTGATGTTATTTTTTCTGCATCCATCTGTAGACATTTTAATATGCTATATTATCGTAGTAACTGTATGTCTCAATATAACTGGTAACATTAGTCTTATAATTGCAAAAAAATATCCATTTATTATTCTTTTATACGACGACCTCTGTGGACGAGTGGCGTAAACACTAGTTTTCAAGGTTTCGCCATCTCGAGGTCCCGGGTTCGATTCCCGGACGGGTCAATGTAGAAAAACTAACTTTTCTACATTTATTCTGGTCTGGGTGTTTGCGGTGCCTTCGTTGTGTCCGATTCCCATGCCTCAAGTGTTTTAGCATCTTACATTGGGCTCGGAGCAACATATCTGATATTGTCCCTATCAATAAATGTATTATTTATAATACAAGATATAACAAATTCGTTAAACTACACATTAAGTAAGTAAGAGTTAGTTAAGTAACGATGGCCGTGTGGTTGGGCGATCGGAATTCGAGTCAAGAGACTCGAGTTCGATATTCAGTTGTATTTTAAAGATTAATACAATATATTCTAACTTTCATATTTTGTATTTTCCTTACTTTGATAAGCTACATCACTTAATATTGGCTTTTCAATGATGTAGGTTACTTAGAACTTACTACAACTATTTAATAAACGAAAAATACGTAGGAGAATTTCATATCGACCGGTTTGATATTTGTTTATGTTTAAGCATAACTTTTATTTACTTAGTTGCCTATAAAAGTACTCTATCCTAACATCTCCCACTGCACCTTCCTACCTGTCTTCCCTATTTAAATACCTTAGCTCTAACCACGACAGAAATCTTCGGTCCTCAAACAGCCTCCAGCTTCATTGTCCCCATCATACTTCAGGCTTTACCCATTCCTCCTTTCTTGTGCAATCCGTTCTGCTTTGGAATGCACTTCTTCTCCAAATCACGATGTCCAAGAGCCGTTATGCTTTTAAGATGAAGGTAAAAGATCACCTCCTAAAAACTTTGGCAGAATCATCGTAATATCCGTTTATCCGAAAGAAACACCGTAGGTATCCTCTTTTTTGGTCAATATTTTTATAAAGCTTTTCTTTAATAAATTTCTTAAACCTGTTAATAGACAGGCTTTGCACATTTACATTTACTTTGTTGAGGAAGCGTATACACCGCCCTAAGAACGAGTTACTTACTCTATGGAGTCTAGTAACCGGTGTTATAAGCTTGTGTTTGATCCTAGTATTTACATTATGTAGATCAGAAGTCTTGCTAAAAGTATTAATGTTTTTATAAACATACATTAAATTTTCATATATGTATTGAGAGGCCAGTGTTAAAATACTAATTTCTTTAAATTTCTCTCTTTTGCAATCCAATGCAAATGCAGATCATATGCAAATGTTAAGTTCCTTCTCTTCCTAATAATCGGGGCTAGTGCAGTCGTACTTCTGCTGACGACGATCTCGGCGTCCAATGTGTCGCCAGCTCTGTCACGGGTTCGATTCCCGTGCTGGCCAATTTAGATCAACCGGATGTATTCTATATGTAAAGTATAGTTCGATATTCCGAAAAATTCATGTACTTTCTGACCGATGTTGCAATGTTTATTTAACAACTGTTGCTTTCAACATGACGGGTTCTTTCTCTGCATTGCGAGTGTCATGCGGGTTGGGTTCATATGATTATCACAATGATTTAAACCGGCTCAGAAATGGCGAATGCAGCGAATGATGCTTTACGCAAAGGATTACAGAACAATGAACCTAACTCCCCGAAGAGTGACACGCTGGCCAAATTCCTGGTCTCCGTAGACAATTCTGAGGAGTCACTGGTGAGCTGATATTTTCTTTATTTCTACCTGAAAAGCTAGATGCTAGTGTAGGGCACACACTCTCTTTGTAAAATTAATTTTAATTGTTATCTAAATATAATTAATTAAAAATATTATAAAATGTACAAAAATAGTAAACAAACAGAGACAGGGCTAAATAACTAGCACTTTAAACGCTGCTGCCTGCCAAGGGAAAGCTTAAAATTGATCTGGTTATTTCCGAGATGATTATCCCGCCATCTATCGGTCATTACTATTACCAAGCGTTAGCCTCTCGAAATCGCCTGTAGGACACCCACGGAAAGAAGTAAACTTTTACGCCATCACCACACAGCCCGGAAATCTTTCCGTTAAATTTTCGTATTAAATTACACAAACATAGAGTAACGTTAATAATTGCTACTTTATTTACAGCGCTATCTATCGGTATGTTTAGAAAATCTATTACCAAACGTATTGTCATTTGATTTTAACGCCATCCCTCTTCTATTGCCAATGCAACTTCATTAACTTCGTATCCTGGAAACGCCCACGGCAGTATATAGGTCTCTCCCGGAGCAATGATATGTTGAAATTGCCTCACTTTGAAAGCTAGATTATCCTACTGGAATTCAAGTCTGATTTCGCGTACCCGATGCCGACATCATTGTCCTACCTGATGACTGACGGCAGTCAGAACAGTAGAGACGTTGACCGTTGGATCAATGGTGACGAGGCCACCACTCCCGTCAACACTGCTGTGCAGAGGAGCAGGTAAAGATACCAGCCTTTTATTAGAAAGAAAGAAATTAAAGAAACATTGCACAAATACGCCACAGACAAAACTTTCCATTATAAGAACATTGCAGATAACATAAATTTCATTAAGTAAACAATATGTATAAAAAAACGATGAATATAAACAATAAGGAGTTCATAAGATGACCCTTTCTAGAGTGTTACAGCGATTGATTTGAATGGAACGCTTTTAGTATTTAACAAAGTAAAAATAAATGAAATAAAATAAATGTCTTCACGCAATTCCCTGTACAGGGTTAGACAGAGGTCTAGTATAGACAATTAATTCCCTTCGACCCACCTTCAACCGAAGATATTTTCGCGACAACGTGACAGGTGGTGAAGCCCGTCGCCGTCTTTATGTCCCAGCCAACGATATAATTCGTAAATAAGTTTTTGAAAAACCCGTTGGTACGAGCCTGCCAACTGGGGATCGAACTCGGGTCTATTGACTCGAAATTCCGACTAATCAACCACTCGGCTGTCACTATAATTATTTAAATAGAGTACTATACCCATAATATGCCATTATTTATCATAATCTATCGTGATTTGATATGAGGCTATCGTGATTTCATCGTGGCTATCTTCACTAAAGTACTCCTACAAGGCGGATCGCCTTTATGTACTTTGTGTATAAAAGATCACATAATATTCTTTTAAGTTTTTAAAGTTTGAGAACATCTAAAATACTCGTATGATTAGACCGTCGCATCGCACTGTTTAAAGTAATTTATTAAAAAAGTAATTACAAATTATGGCCTGTAAAATTAAACTTACGGTATTAAATGAAACGAAGGGAAGAGACCAATGTCCCACACATTAGTCTCTCCCTGATACTTTCGAATTTTTTTATATCTTTTTAAGTGGAAGAAATTTTTTAGTTGCAAGAGATGCAAATGTTTGGTAGCAGACTCTATAGTGCGAGATTTCTAGCTAACAGGAGAGACGGGAGAGATGTAATATATTCTTATACGGGAGAGAGGGAGAATATTTTAAACAAATTTGAAACAAATATTTTAAACTCAACCATCCAATGTTTTGTTTTTCAAGGGAACCCATGGTGCAGCGTTCAACCTTAGCCACTGAAACATCTTTGAACATGTCCGGATTGTGCTATATCCTAGCTCTGATGATGCCTTTACTCCGTACAAATCAAAATTCTATATGGAGATGCAGTCCAAGGTAAAATGACACTAGTCTATGGCTAAAATTATTCTTTTCTCGCTCAACGGTTAAGTTCAGCCATGGATGTGGAACTACGGGAAAATGCAGCCAGCGTTCTTGGTACCATGCCACGAGAAGTGGGGCTCTACGATTATTGTAGTTTTTAATTAATAAGTATTGTAAATATTAACATAATTTTGTTCCTGTAAATAAAGTATTGAAAAAAAATAGAGGCGAAAAATGATAATTAAATAATTTGACATTCCGCTAATAACAAACAGAACAACTTCTGCCAGTTCTTCTCGCTTCTGCCATCTGCCGGAATATTTTGAAATTAAATTAGCTACACTGTTTGCTAAAAGTGCCGGAAGATGTCGCTGTAATGCAAACCTTCTCAATCTCAGCCTTTGTCACCAATTAAGATATTCATAAATTTTTTTCGGGATATCTTATTTATATCCAGGCCGGGATAATCTTAAATAGAAAAAGGCGTTACTAAATATCTGGTATTTCTACTATTTGACCTCTAAAAGAAACCACGCCCTGCTCAGGAATATAGTACAATTTGGGCTATTTTGAGTTGCATCCTTTTTTCAGCTGCAAATCAATGCAATGTATATTATTATATAATTATAATAACATACTTTTATCTTATTAATATAGTATTATTTTATTACTTTTTGATATGGTTTGAGTAACTACCATTATCATAAATTCTAAATCTTTAGCGTAATAAGCGCCATCTATTGATGAAATTATAAACGATATGTTATTAACTTTTTAATAATAGATGGCGCTAAAAGACATGTTTTGGAACATGCATTTTTACTTTCAATATCTTCTGTGTTATGCAGTTGATCCGTAATTTTATAGAGAAATAATTATTTATGATATATAAAATAATATCTTCACGCAATTCCCAGTACAGGGGTAGGCAGAGGTCTAGTCTAGAAAATTAAGACCCTTTGACCCACCTTCCACTGAAGATATTTTTGGGACAACGTGAAGGTGGTGAGCCCGTCGCCGTCTTTTTGACCAAGCCAACAAATCTTACATAGGTTTAAAAAAAAAACAATTGGTACGTGCTTGCCACCGTGGGATCTAACTCGAGTCCTTCGACTCGAAATTCCGACCACCCAACCACTCGGCTATAGTGACATTTTAGTATACAGTTAATCCATAATTTTAAGATGAAGTAATTACATCATCTGCTTTATAAAGGAATTTGCATTAGGGCTAAGCCATTAAATTACACAACTATATACTAGATGGCGCTGTTTCTATCTTTTTTATTTATTTTCAGTGCCGTGATGAACACTTTACAACCATTATTTCTACACCTGGGTCAAATTTGCACGAGAATTCACGGACAGTTCAGGCGGTTCGCGAGAGATAACATTGCGCGGGAAATATTTTCAACCGCTTTGGACATAATTATTGTGGTTTACGCAATCGGTTTTCTCTTTATATCGCTGTATGAAGCATCTCTTAATGTATAGGTTTCAAGCTTTGAATTTTTCGAGCATTTTGTCATGTTAAAACGTATTATTAAACTTGTACCATATCATGTCCATAAAGACTGTGCACTCAAATGAGACCTTTTTCTTATTATGTTTTTATATATTAATGCATTTGCTCCATATTCTGGTGTTCAGAGGTCTATATAATTTAGTCCTTCAGACCCATATTGCACAGGAGCTGATTACACTGGAGACAAACTTCTCCCGGAAGGATGGGGTTACTGTTATGCAAGCTTGGCAAGCGGATTGGTTATCACTCATCTTGGGCGCAAGACAACTAATATCTGCCAGCGGGCTGCTGAATTTTTGTTTGCTATATAAGTCACGATAGCCGAGTGGCTGGGTGGTCGGAATTTCGAGTAGAGAGACCCGAGTTCGATCCCCAGGTGGCAGGCTCGTGCTCAGGCACCAATGGGTTTTTCAAAAACTTATGTACGAATTATATCGTCGGCTTGGACATAAAGACGGCAATGGGCTCACCACATGTCACGTTGTCCCGAAAATATCTTCGGTGGAAGGTGGGTCGAAAGGACTTAATTGTATGGATCTCTGTCTACCCCAGTGTTGGGAATGGCGTGAAGATATTTTATTATTTATATTATTATGTATATATTTTTTTTTATATTTTTTCTTATTTTTTTTTATTTTTTTTTATTATGTATATATCGAGATGGTTATCCCACCATTTGTCGGTAGTTAGTGGTATTTTCAAGACTTTTCCCTTAGCCACCTCTTACCCACTCAAATATTTGGGATGGTATATTGAAGAAAAATATCTTCTCGCCTTTCCAAATACTGGGGTAGACAGTGGCCTAGACAAATAAGTTCTTTCGACCCACTTCCCACCGATGTTATTTGTTTTGTGGCAACGTGACAAGTGGTGAGAACGTCGACGTCTTTACGTTCAAGCCAACGATATAAATAGACTATAAGTTTTTGAAAAGACCATTGGTACGAGCCTACCACCAAGGGATCGAACCCGGATCTCTTGACTCGAGTTCCGATCACCCAACCAATCTGCTGTCGTGATTGGATGCTATATCCTTTCGCCGATATCACAAGGCGCCTACTCAAAGTACTCAATAAATACCTAAGCACTAAAATACTGTATGATAACGTTATAAATAGACATACATGAGAGCCCTACTTTGCTACTACTCTGTAATCTAAAGAGAGCTTTAAATAATTGCTACTTATAAAATAAAGTAATACAATTATTTCTGGTTATCGGCTGCCTGCTATCAGACTGCCATAGATACAGAGTTCTGTATCTATTGTGTTACACAGTTGTGTTAGCGTAGTGGACAGGAGGCTCGCTTTAGAAAAGGTTCGATGCCTATGCCGGCATCACTATGCAGAGATTTCAGCGAGCACGTTGCTGAAAGAAAATATCGAGAGGAAACATGCGGTAAAAATATTATTTTGTAGGCAAGTGGTTGGGTGATCGGAAGTCGAGTCGAGAGACCAGAGCTTGGCTTGTACCAATGGGTTTTTTTTTCAAAAAACTTGTATAAATGTATAAAATGGTTATCTACTAGCCATTACCAACACAGGGCTGGATAGAGTTCTAGACAATTAAGTCCTGCGTTTGTCGATAAAAGAACTTATGGACGTTTAATATCGTTGGCTTGGACATAAAGAAGGCGACGGGCTCACCACCTGTCACTTTGTTCCCAAAATATCTTCGGCGGAAGATGGGTCGAAAGGACTTAACCCTAGTGATGGCCCTCTTCCCACCTTTGGGTGTCGATATACTGAACGCGGTTGCTACTCGAGAACCTTTCTTCCCAATAATTGTCAGGTTCTGTAGTTTACTTAATTTGATTATGACCTAAAAAAAATATCTTCACGTAATTCCCTATACAGGGGTAGACAGAGGTCTAGTCTAGACAATTAAGTCCCTTCGACCCGACCCACCTTCCACCGAAGATATTTTCGGAACAACATGACAGGTGGTGAGCCCATCGCCGTCTTTATGTCTAAGCCAACGATTTAATTTGTATATAAGTTTTTGAAAAAGCCCATTGATACGAGTCTGCCACCTTGGGATCGAACTCGGGTCCCCTGACTTCAATATCCGACCACCCAACCACTCGGCTATCGTGACATATATCTATTTATGACCTAAATTAAAAAAATCAACCTTAGAGAAATGTGTCAATGCATGACTCTTGTTACATCTTAGACAAATATCGCCAATTGTTCAAACAGAATGACGTAGTGAAGGATGTATTAATGCTGTACCGTTCATTCTTAAATAGCGTTTAGCTTTTAGCCTTTAAGGTTAAGATTAGCACAGCATTTGTTCGCGCAACAATCATCCATTTCTATGTAAAGTTATTGATTCACGTTGAGGAATTTGAGGAATGCGATCTTGTTATGGTGTTTTCACGAGAAACCGAAATACAAGTTTGTTACACTTCAAATTCTAGTTTGTTGGTATGATTTGGTATTTAGGTACTACTATTTTCATCACGCGACTACCTTCGTATATTTCCGAAATAAAATGACCTTGATGAGCCGATAGCCTAGTAGGTAGGAGGGATTCGAACTCGGAACCGCAACCCTGTGCTTTGAATGCAGGGTTATTACCAACTATACTATCGACCCGATATCATGTATAAAATATTTTTATATTTTAAGGCAAACGATTACTGACCGCAGTACCAGCTGCCTTAAGACATCACACACTGTTTTCCGTACTCGGTCTGCCATACTTTCTGGTATAATACGGCTATCCCGCCATCTATCGGTATTTATAGCTATATTCAAGATTTTTTCCAAGTCAAATAAGTTAAAAAAAGGCTTAATAGCCGAGTTGGTTGGTTGACCGAAATTCGAGTTAAGAGACCTGAGTCCGATTATCCAACTCGGCCATCGAGACTTTTTTTAACTTTTTTAACGATAGTTAGTTAGTAGTGTCATAAACACATGGAAAACAAAGTATTACAATATACTGTTACGTCACACTCTTAAATATGTACTTATTTAAAATGCAATAGTCACGATAGCCGAGTGGTTGGGCGGTCGGCAATCGGGGCAAGAGAACCGGTTTCCATCACCGGGTGACAGGCTCGTACCAGTGGGCTTTTGAAAAAAGCCGGCGACATTAATACGGCGACGGCCTCACCACATGGCACGTTGTCTAAAAAACATCTTCGGTGTCGAATCGAAACGACTTAATTGTCTAGACCTCTGTCTACCCCTGTATTGGGAATGGCGTGAGATATATTTTTTTATTTAAAATGCAACTACTGTTGCAATTTTTATATTTTTATACAAATTTAAGAATAGAGAAATGGTAACTAAAATTAACATTGAGATCAGTTAATGAGTAAGTGCGCATGCATCCGGTTTACTGTTTACGAATTGCATACGCTAGCCAGTCCGTGACTTTGGGCCATTCACTGCCAAACCGTATTGACATAGAAATGCCAAATGCCAACACGTTCTAAATAAATAACATACGGACATAACTACGGAATGTTCGTTGCAGCTAGTCACTCTCTCGTCACCGATATTAATATGAGAGGGATGGATCAACGAAAACCACGGACTTGTGCAATTTTTAAATAGAATAAATTATATTTTCAAATGCCACACATTTTTATACCGTTAAGACACACCAAGAGGGGTAGGAGTAGCAGCATCGAAGGTGCGAGGTGTCTTTTACTCTGATCGACAATCCGCTCGCCAAGCCCGGCCATAATGGCAAATACTCCTAAAGGGAGAGGCCCATGTCCTGCATTGGAATTTCAAGGGACGTAAGGTAAGTAAGACCACATCAAGAAAAGCACGGGCTCGACTGATCACTGTACTATTTAATTTTTAAAACCTTAAAGCCGGTAAACATATTACAGAGTTTGATATTTCTAAATAAATAAAAAGATATCTTCACGCAATTCCCAATACAGGAGTAGACAAAGGTCTAGTCTAGACTATTATGTCCCTTCGACCTACCTTCCACCAAAGATATTTTCGGGAGAACTTGAGAGATTAGATCTTAATTTCCAAGCCAACGATATAATTCGTACATAATTTTTTTTTGATAAATCCATTGGCACGAGCCTACCACCTGGGTATCAAACTCCGGTCTTGAGTCGAAATTCCGACCACCCAACCACTCGGCTATCATGACTTACATTTAAAAAATAAATAGAAAGGAACAAATGACCCCACCATATATTGATAAAACGTAGACAAGTTATAATGAGAAAAAGGGACGGACATCAACGAGGAGTAAAATCTCTCCAAAAAACATTTCAATGTGATACAGGCCGAAGGGCCTTAATTTTTTAGACTACAAAGTATTGTCCTGAATGATTACTAAAGTATTGAGAAATACGTGAAGATAATAAAATATAACCATCTCTACTTTACCCCTTTGAGTGACAAACTTTTGAGTGAAACATCTCATTCGAAGAAAGAAAAAGCTCCAGAGAAAGAAAATAAAACTTGATAAAAAGAACTCGTACAAAACACTTTCGCGCCGGACTGTACCTACAGGTGCGCGGTGCTTTAGATGTTTTATCAACTGCATAATCTGCGCGCTGAAAACATTTCATTCAGTCTGCAGCAGACGCTGGTCGCGCGCGGTCTGTATCATGTTCGCGCGCTTATTTCCCGCGTTTGTTTTCGTGCTCGCCGCGATTGTCGGGAGTGTTGTCGCGCGATCTCAGGTTAGTGTGTGAAAGGATCTTCATTTTAAAATAAAAATAAATCTTCATGCAATTCCCAATACAGGGGTAGACAGAGGTCTAGTCTAGACAGTTAAGTCCTTTCGACCCACCTTCCACCGAAGATATTTAAGATGATATTAAAGAAGATATTTAAGATGATTAAGATTTAACGTGACAGGTGGTCAGCCCGTCGCCGTCTTTATGTCCAAGCCAACAATATAATTCGTATATAAGTTTTTGGTACGAGCCTGCCACCTGGGGATCAAACTCGGGTCTCTTGACTCGAAATTCCGACCACCCAACCACTCGGTTATCGTGGACTTCATTTGGTTTGTGTTTTTAGTTAATATAATAAACAAATCTCAGATTTCACCTGTCTCTTGGACGTTTACGACGCAACATAAATTTCAATTACAGAAACTGATATAATGACATTATCTAATAATATTAAACGATGTTAATAATTTACATATAAAATTATATATTGGTATCAGTATCTTCTCTAACGATTTGGTCAATATTTAGTAATAAGGTTTTACATTCCCAATTTATCCAGATAGGTGTAACTTTTCTTCGTTGAAAAGTTGTTTAAATACAAATTCAAAAGAAACAAAAATTACTTATTTATTTATTATGTTTATATATACGACACTTTCTAACTAAAAACTACAATAATCGTACAGCCCTTATCTTCATAACTTTGTAATAAGAACACTTAGTTAATCGTCTCAGGCGTTACTTTGAAGAAATTCATTGTAAAAATTACTTCGCACCTTTCCACATGCAAATACAAAAAGGTATATGTTACCTCGTCCGAAGAGAAGAAGAGCACCACCCTCCCTCCCACAGATGCGTGCACTAATTCCACTGTATGGATTTACTTAACCGTTAAGCGAGAAAAGAACCAGCCGCGAAGACAATTGCTAAAGAAATATATAGTTATTACCGAATATATAGTTTCCCTACACAACTCACATTTGTGCGACTTATCTGATTCTGTGACTGAAAGAAGTTTTTGAAATATGATAGTCATGTATGAAGGAGATGATGAATCTGAAAGAAGCGAAAGAAGTATGTAGGGATCGTGACACATATATATATATATATATATATATATATATATATATATATATATATATATATATATATATATATATATATATATATATATATATATATATATATATATATATATATATATATATATATATATATATATATATATATACATATATATATACTGCATGACTATCATATTTCAAAAACTTCTTTTTCTCATAGCACCAAATTTTGGTTACTTTGTTTTATTATAACACTATGACGACCTCCGTGGACGTTAATCCTGTAAATGTACAAAGGCTGCCTATTAACAAGATTAAGAAATTTAGTAAAGAAATTTATAGGGAGCGTCATTATATTATAAATGAATATATTAATGACAGTAAACCCTGGGAATGAGGTGATCGCTCCCAGGCTATTTATAGAAAAAATGTATAATATTTTTGTATAAACCTAACAAAACAGTTTGACCAAAAAAAGAGGTTACCTACGGAGTTACTTTCGCCTGTTTCTTTTCCGTTAGAAGAATCTCACTAAGAAGCTGGTAGATTAAAAAGTGACTATCGATGTCTTATTTTCATAAATAAATGTTTCATTTGATTAGAAAAATAACAAAACATGTACCCCTATAATCCGTGGGGCTACGTCCAAGTATATCGCTGCATTGTTTAGATGGAACAAAAATAATCGATTAGAACTAAATCCGTTTTATCATCGTAATGGCCTAAAAGTTATTTCATATATGCCTCTCCCGTAAGAGATAGTTACCATAATCACCATGCTTGGATAGTGGATTGCCAATCGCAGTATCAGATATTTTGGACTTAGAGTCTGCGGCCCTTTAGCGGTCTATTATTAATTTTACTATCTTTTTCTTTATAGCATATCAAAAGTTTACCGCTGAAGATATGCCTATCCTAAAATTTTCCACAAAGAATGATTCTCAGACACCTGAATCCATCGACTCCTTGCAATTTTGCAGCTCATTCTTTCTTGTGGGGAGACGTCCTGTACTGCGTTTACCTGTACGAAGTTGCCACATGAGAACTTTTCTCCCTCAACGTTTGTCAATTCTACGTACTAGTGCAGTTCAATCACTTCTTTATGGCTATGTCGGTTACCTTAGTCTGCGTTTGTTTGTTTGTGTGTCTTCGTTGCGGACTTTATCACGCATAAAAACGCCGAACATAGATTTTCTACAGGTTTATTGAATTTTGTATATATTGCAGATAATATGATAATATAAACAAGTAAGGTAATGTGAAACGTAAAATTAATGCCGTGCAATCGATAAACCCGATCTACTGCCGCGATGGCATTTTTAAACAACGGCAGGGGATTCCCCTGTTCATATTACGTATTATGTTGTGATAAAACGATGTAATTGATGCTTCGTATCCTATGGGAAAGTGTTATATATCGGGTGCCATCGTTTTGTCATCTGATATAAATAATTTTATCTGTGTACACTCTACCTAGCGAAGTCTTTATTATACCGTTATCTACATTTGATTATAATTTCTTATCGCAATGTGTTAGAGTTCAATTTATGATTAGACAGTTGGTAGAAACTTGAACGAGCGGGTAACAATGGAATGGGTAAATATTACCATGTTTGAAGACACGTGCTCTTGATCTCATTTATATATTCTATTGTTATTTGCTTGCTTTTTGTTTTGAATTACTTATTTTATTTTTAAATTTTGGTTGCGGAGATAAATTCGTAGAACTGACAACCACTGAAGAAGAATGTTTCTGATGAGGCAGTCTCTGTATATGCAAAAGCAGTGCAGAACCCTTCCAAAAGAAGAAGTAACGACCTGCACTATATTGCGAGGAGGTCAAAGGATGTAGGTGGCCCAGGACCATATCTGTGTGGAAGAACTATGTTTAAAAGTCCAAAAAAGTCCAGTGTTTTGTTATAAAGGATAAAGGTTGTCTTAATAGCGATGAGCATACTTTGTGGTAGATTTTACAGTCCCATATCTTCCGCTTGATGTCGCTTGACGTCGGTAGAGGCAACTATGGGAAAAGCTGAACAGCAATGTTAACCGATAAACGGCGGCATACAAATCTCGAAAATTTCGAAACCTTATACAATCATAGTAGCAATAGATAGCAGGCAAAGTACGAGGTATAAAGGTTTCGATCATCAATCGACTTGCAAAGCGCAAAAAATTGCGCAATTTGCAAAAGCGCAAAGAGGCACGATTGCCCAGTGGTTGGGTGGTCGGAATTTCGAGGCGAGAGACCCGAGTCCGATCCCCAGGTGACAGGCCGTACCAATGGGTTTTTCAAAAACTTATGTATGAAATATATCGTTAGCTTGGACATAAAGACGGCAACGGGCTCACCACCCGTCTCGTTGTCCCGAAAATATAGTTGACGACCCTCTTTGATGAATCTCGTACACATCGGTTTTCTTGATGTCACCAGCTCTGTGCTCCCGAGTCGGCTTTCCGGACGGGTTATGGTAGAAAACTACTTTCTCTGCATTGTATCGGGTATGGATGCTTATGGTGCCTTCGTTGTTTCCAATTCCACAACAAAAGTACTTTATTTTAGCTGCCATATAGCTCCTAAATCTGATTTATCATCATTAACGCTTCAGGTACGTCCTTTGGGATCAGCGCGATATATGTATAACGGATGATGTAGTGCAGGAAAAGGGTAGCTACCCGCCAGGTTGGGTGATCGTGACCTGCGGAGGACGGCTCCTCCACTAGTGTGCGCTATCGGTAATCGTATATATAATTGTAATCGTGCAAACTTCGTTAGCGCGATGTAGGACGTCGATGTGTTTCCTGAATCCGTCACTGGAAGTCGAGAGTGAGGAGACCTTGACGTAGAGACATAGATGTCGCCACATATGTAATGTTGTCTCTATCTATGTATGTATCCCCAACTTTAGGGAAGAGATCTGTCGGTACGAAGTCAGCACGATTCTATACATTCGCATTGAATACTTGTATTGTATTGAGCCTCAGCGCGTTTAATATTTATTGGTGATATATTACTATTGAATCTGTCGTGCATTGAAGTAACAACCTTGCGTTTGTTTGTCAATGAGCAAGGACGGTAATTTGCAACAGATGCATCCACTCGAATAACTATATTGGATGCTGCCACGCGAATGACGAATGTACGTCAATAAAATGTTGCACCGAGGTGATATGGTCACGGGCGCCTGGTTCAGAGATCAATGGTATGATGATCATTGCGCTCGTTCAAGGTTCTAATTTGAAGCTATTATTGGAATCTAAATGTTACTAGTTTACTATTGAGGAAACGTGTTTGGTCTTTTTCTTTTAAATTGTCCTTAGAAGTATAAAGTTTTTTTTTATTTATCTTCAAACATTGTCCATTAGGACAATGTTTGAAGATAAATAAAAGAAAACTTTAACTTGGGGTAGATGGAGGTCTACTAGATTAAGCCATTTCAACCCACCTATTACCAATTTGGATAAACGTGACAGGTGGAGAGCCTATTACCATCTTAGTGTCCAAGCCTGGGCTATTAGATCTTCCAAATATACAATGTATCTAACAAATAAACAATTAAATCGAATTTAATTAGATTTGCCGCTATAGATAGCGATAGTAAGTATAATTTTTTTTACTACTTTATAAAGGTAGTTCAAAGCAAAGTATCGTTCTGTTCTCATACTGTTCGAGTCAAACGAAGCAAAAAACCTTCGGCACCCCGTACCACGCTTGCCGTGGATTTCTTCAGTATCAGGGGACTCCACACTAATCTTGATGCCGTCCACTACCATCTGGAGACGGCAAATCCGGCCTTGCTCTTTCTTATCGAGACGCAGACATCCTCTCCGGCAAATACCTCTTATCTTTCCTACCCGGGGTACAGCCTCGGGCCGGAGTTTGTGTGTACCTCAGAGAGGATATATTTTTTTATAGGAAAAGGGAGGCAAACGAGCAGGTGGCTCACGTGATGGTAAGTGATTACCTCCGCCCATGAACATCCGCAATACCAGAGCCTTAGCAGATGCGTTGCCTCCCTTAGAGTGCCCCCCTCCCCCCTAATTGGGGGAGGAGGGTGTGTGGGCCTCCGGTTACCTGTACTCACCAGACGAAACGCAGAAGTTTGTCAGACTTCTACTTTACGCCGGTATTCTGTGAGGTCGTGGTACTTCCCCGGTCGGGCCGGCCCATTCATGCAACATCAAAAGTTGATGCGTGGCTCTACCACTGAAATATGCTATAAATATATTCATATTATAAATATGAACTGATAAATATGTTCTCAACGCCTCGGCAGCCTTGAAAGTAGGGACATGTCCACTCTTTGGCTACGCATAGACAGCGACGATCGGCGACTTCAACGCCAACCACGCCGAATGGCTACGATCTCGAACCACTGATCATGCGGGGAGGTCTGTTTTTGACTTTGCCTTAGCATATGATCTGACACAACTGGTTACTTTGCCAACGCGGGTTCCGGATGTGGAGCATCATACACCTTCACTGCTGGTTCTTCTACTGACCTCTCATCCAGCGGTTATGTGGTCTCGACTGATGCCCCTTTGGGTTCATCGGACCACTGCCTGATTCGGAGTAAAGTGCCCATCATGTGCCCATTACATAGGTCCGTGGATTGGGAAGGGATGCGGTCTCTCTTTGCATCCTACCCATGGTGGCAGGTTTGCTTCTCGCTAGATACTCCCGACGCCGTTGCAAATTCCGTCGCCGATGTGGTGCTCCAAGGAATGGAACTCTTTGTTCCTTCCTCTGTGGTGCCCATCGGTGGTAGATCAAAGCCTTGGTTTGGTACCACCTGCAGGTGAGAGTAATTACTGCGGCAAAGTCCGAGCACATTGGCAGAATTGGCGAGAAACTAGTTCGTCTTCCTTTGGGAACTCGTGCGTTCTGGTCCCACGCCAAGACTGTCCAAGGGAGTTTCAGTCAGTTATCACTATCATCTCTGCACAAGGAGGACACATGGCTGGCCCATGACGCAAAAGAGAAAGCCGATCTTCTAGGTTCTCTTTTTGCGTTCTTTCAAATCTTAGTGCTAAAAGCACTTCTCTCCATGGACATCCAGAAGTCGAGTGGGCCCGATGGTATCCCCCTATTTTGCTGAGGATGTGTGCTCCAGAGTTGGCACCGGTTCTAACGCATCTTTTTCGGTACTCCTATGACATGGAAGACGGCTTTGGTGCACCCGATCCCTAAGAAAGGCGACCACACAGATCCGGGTAACTACAGACCGATCTCCATCACTTCCTTGTTCTCCAAAATAATGGAGTCCATTATAAACTGTCAGCTCTTGAGGTACTTTGAGGAGCACCAGTTGATCAGTGACTGCCAGTACGGCTTCCGTCGAAGTCGCTCAGCTGGTGATCTTCTTGTGTACCGCACTCATCGATGGGCGGAGGCAGTAGAGAGCAAGGGAGAGGCCCTGGTAGTTAGTTTGGACGTAACGAAAGCCTTTGATCGGGTATGATCTTCCGTCATATGGGCTTCCCGAGAAATATTGTAATTGGGTCACTAATTTTCTCTCGGACCGGAGCATCAAGGTCGTAGTTGACGGTGCATGCTCGGACTCCAAGTCTGTGAACGCTGGTGTCCCACAAGGCTGTGTGCTATCGCCAACCCTGTTTCTTCTGCATATCAATGATTTGTTACAAATTAGTAACTTCCATTGCTTAGATGACAGCACTGGTGATGCCCTATATACCGACCGTGCCAATATTTCTCGGGAACACGTGGACGAGTACCGGAACAAACTAGTGTCTGAAATCGAGATTTTGTTAGACAAATTCTCGGATTGGGGCTGACTAAATTTAGTCCAGTTTAACCCTACATGCCGCACTTGGAGTACTGTTCGCATTTCTTGGCGGGGGCACCCCAGTGTCAGCTCCTTCCATTTGACCGTATCCAACGAAGAGCGGCTCGAATCGTCGACGACCATGTTCTATCTATTGGGCTAGATCCCCTGGCATTGCGCAGAGACGTTGCATCTCTTTGCATTTTTGACAAGATTTACTACGGGGAGTGCTCCGAGGAATTGTTCGGATTAATCCCAGCCGCTGAATTTCACCATCGTACCTTACGGCATAACCAAAAATTTCATCAACACCACCTTGATGCTTGGCATTCCACCACAGAGCCTTTTTCGCGGAATTTGCTGCCACGCACTTGCACTTTATGGAATCAGCTGCCGTCACCGGTTTTTCCGGAACGATACGACTTAGGAACCTTCCAGAAAAGAGCCTACACCTTTCTCAAAGGCCGGCAACGCATCTGCTATTCCTCCGGTATTGCGTAGAGTGAGATCTAGACTATTAAGTTTCGACTCATCTTTTACCGAAGAAAAGTTCGAAACCCGCCAGGGGACAAACATTTGAGCGATGATTATGAATGTTTGTACGCATTGTGAATGTTCATATTATTATATTGTGGTGACATCTATGTCTCGACATAAGAAGCTCTCTAGTGGCGGATTCAAAAAACACACGTCGACGTCCTTCATCGCGCTATCGAAGTTCGCACGATTACATGCATATATACATATGCATGTAACCGATAGCGCACATAGAGGAGGAGACGTCCTCCCCAGGTCACGATCACCTGACCATGCAGGTAACTACCCTTTTCCTGCATCACATCATCCGCTACATTATCAATATTATCTACGTAAATAAATATGTATGTAAGCTTAGATGGTAAGATGACGACAGGCTCACCACCTGTAACGCTGTCCCAAATGAACTTCAATGATAAGTTGGCCGAAAAGAATTTATCGATTAGACAGAGGTCTAATCGATAAATTCTTAGACAGAGGTCTAACCAAGTATTGGGGACCAGCGTGAAGATAAAATGAAAAGAAAATTAATAAATATACGGTACATTCCGCAATCAATCAACTGTGTACTACTACTCTGGTATGTTTATAATTATAAAAATGCCGCATTTATTCTGTGATATTTTAAGTATATAATTGCAGATGTAATGTTTTCCTGGTACATGAGTATATCAATCGAATCAATTATGGAACGTCATTACAGGTTCATTTCAAAGGAAGTTCTCTTCCTAGGAGAAGTATTAATTTATTTCCGTATAAATCATACATAAGTTTTTGAAAAACCACTTTGGTACGAGCCTACCACCTGAGGATCGAACTTGGGTCTCCTGACTCGAATTCCGAATACCCAACCACTCGGCTATCGTAACTATTTTGTGGATGGGCGTGGGCTATGGGGATTTTCGTCATGATATCGAATGCAAAAATAACTTAATATTAAAACTAAAAGATCAATCAAAACTCGCGTCAAAGAACATATAGCTAATGAAAAACATAGGCGCTCTCGAAAGTCTGCAATCTCTGATCACATTTTAGATCGGCCCAACCATTATATCAGATTTGACAAACCACATATCCTCGCGAAAGAAATCCAATTCCTACGCTGGATGATCCGTGAGGATATTGAAATTAAAAAACATCCTGATTTCAATAAAGATCTTCTCTATGTGGTATTATGACTGGACAAAGTGGTAGGTTGTCTACGTCTTGTGGACGTCTATTCACGTCACACGTCTGCATTTCTTCTTCTTCTTTACAGCCTATCAAGAGTCCACGGCTTATCACAGGCCGCCCCCTACAAATCACTACGAAGGTCCTCAGCCACCTGCGTTCATAGACTTCCCGCAACATTTTGCTGGTAGTCACACATTTTGTGGGGGGTCTGCATTTGGGTCTCGGTATTTTATATGTGCACCAAATGTTAAACTTACGCTTAAACGTTGTATGTGTAAAATTTTCACAGTCTTTAGTCTTTATATTATAACCTTGAAGATATAGCGAAATGCACGTAATCGTACGTCAGAGAGAAAAACGGTTTATGGGCTCGTTAAAAGCAGTAGTTAAAATATTTTTGCATTGGCACAACACTAATGCCGGGTCATACACCTTTCTTTAGCATGGTTGAGAAGGGTGATGTTTTCAATATACGTCATGGTTGAGGACAGATGCTGGAGACTGATCTGTTCCACTTATTTTATCGTTATCTATTGTATTTGTAAAGCCAGCTACTAGACTCCATATAACTCGTTTCTGGGAGTAATAACGAGTTCCTAGAGTATTAACAGGAGGGATGAAGAGACTTAATTGTCTACACTAGACTTCTGTCTACCCCTGTATTGGGAGTTGCGTGAATATATTTTATTTATTTATTTATTATAATTCTTGGAAATGAGTTGGTCACTCCCATCAATAATTAATTTATGATCAATATTTTATTTACTTCGTTAAAAAATTAAAAGTCACGATAGCCGAGTTGTTGGGTCGGAATTTCGAGTCGAGAGACCCGAGTTCGATCCCCAGGTGGCAGTACCAATGAGTTTTTCTAAAACTAATGTACGAATTTCATCGTTGGCTTGGACATAAAGGCGGCGACGGGCTTACCACCAGTCACGTTGTCCCGAAAATATCTTCGGTGGAAGGTGGGTCAAAGGGACTTAATTGTCTAGACTTGACCTCTGTCTACCCCTATATTGGGAATTGCGTGAAGATATTATTTTATTATTTTTTTTTTAAATTAAACGACAAAATCGTTACGTCGTCTTTTCCGTTACAGGAACCCCATTACGGAAGTAGAATAAAAAATGACAATCATTGTACGTAATGTATGTTACTACTAATCGTTGTATGTAATATCGATGAATTTCATTTTAAGAACCTATTTTTATAGGTGTATGACTTAGGTATATGACATTTGTTGCCATGTAATATACACGTAGAATATACCAACGTCTCCCCTTTATGGATGCCGTAATGGACCCTTAGAAAACAAAGGATAGTAAATTCTTATGCCAACACCACACAAAAATATTTACGTTATTTGTGGTAATACATTGCACTAATTAAGGTATTCTAATTAGGCACTAAAAGAGGCATCTAAATGATTATGACATGACTGTCACATTTGATTGGATTAAGCAATAATAACCAGGCGGCGTTAACCGCAGCAAAACCTCACGTTACCGGAGAACTTAAGCTGAATAGAACCCAATGAACACTTACTTCCACACTACAATCAAATAGTGTGAAATGTAATAGATATATTGGTGGAATTAAGGACGCTGTTACAATTTTTCGAAGTGCGAAGTGATCGCTCCCAAGCTATTTCTAGAAAATATCACATTATATTTTTATAATGCATTATATTGTTAAAAATATTGACCAAAAAATAGGATACCTACGGAGTTTCTTTCGCCTGTTTCTTCTACGTTAGAGGAACCTGATTACGAAACGGTAGTAGATTAAAAATGACTATCGATAAACGAATGTATATTCTTATGTCGATGAATAAATGATTTGATTTGATTTTATTCACTCCTTGTTTATAGTTTTTTACAGTACTTTACAGGCTTGTAAATACTTTACAGATTTTTACTTCCTTCGTGAGTGTTTTTTATAATCGCCACGCTGGGTAAGTGAATTGACTCCATGGACCCTTGCCCGTTACAGGTCTGCCGAATTTGATCTGGTACTCTTCGTGAAGGTGGTCCCGCCATCTGTAACAAAAGATATCTTCACGCCATTCCCAATACCGGAATATCAAAGGTGTTGACAAATATGACAATTATTACACACATACATTGACTACTACTATATTATACATTGACAAATATGTCCTTTCGACCCTCCGAAGATATTTTTTTGTACAACGGTATATTATTTTTATTTATCTACACGCACAGTCCCTGACGGGGTAGCAAGAGAGAACAGATCGCGCGGTGTACATACCTCTTTCAATTCTTTCAGTACAACGTGATTCTTTCTTTTGAGACAACATGATATCTGGTAACCTATCATATTGTCCCGTCGGTTGAGCCTGTCGAAGTCTTGATGTGTTTTATTTATCCAAGCTTACGATATAAATCGTACATAAAATAATAAATAACTTCACGCAATTCCCAATGCAGGGGTAGACAGAGGTGTAGTCTACACAATTAAGTCCCTTTGACCCACCTTCCACCGAAGATATTTTCAGGACATCGAGACAGGTGGTGAGCCCGTCGCCGTCTTTACGTCCAAGCCAACGATATAACTCGTACATAAGTTTTTTTTTTTGAAAAACTCATTGGTACTGCCACCTGGTGATCGAATCTCTTCTCTCTCTCTATCTCTTGACTCGAAATTCCGACCACCCACCCACTCGGCTATCGTGACTTAAATCGTACATAAAAACATTAATTGTTAGGAGCCTGTCTAGTGCATTCCGACACCAAACCCACTCGGCCATCGTGACTACAACTACTACTAAAAATATGTGTAAGGTAGCGAGCGAGAGCTTGCTTTGTTTCAAACATAAAACTTTCTTAGAAATGCAGTCTACGTAAATCTTTTGACCTCCGTGGTCGAATGGCGTACACACCGGTTTTCAACGTGTCGGTAGTTCTGAGGTCCCGGGGTCTCGGGTCTGGGAAAGTTCCCATAAGTATGCCTTATAGTACCTTCGTTGTTATCTGATTCAAGAGAATACAGAACATTGTTTCATATTCTCAGCTGATTCCATAACTCTATCTACTTAGGGATCAGAGCGATGTGATCTTATCTTTGTATAAATATCTCTATTCCAAATAGTTGAGATTAGTCTGTGGTTTATATGAAAGGTAATGTAGGAAATAAAGAGAAAAAAAAAGTATTTAAAATTAGACAGCAATTGACAGCTTCCATTAACAAATCGATACGTGCATAGACAGGGACGACATCACATACATTGCTCTGATCCCGAAACACTTGTATTATGGAATTAGAAACAACGAGGGTACCAACAACCAGATCCGAGAAAATTTAGAAAAAGTTTTTTCTACATTGACCCGACCGGGAATCTAACCCGGGACTTCAGGGCTGGCGACACCGTGAAAACCACAGGTTGTCAAACCTATGTCGTCGTATTGATTTTTGATTAGATATCATATAACTTCTTTAGAAATGCAGTCTTCGTTATCTGTATGAAAGTGCAATCAATTGTAAACGATAAACGTTTATATAAATTTATCTTATCTTCGACGAGCACACACGGATATAAGAGTTCACGTGTTTTGCATAATAATAGGCACTCAATATATACGTATTACGAGTACCCCAGTTTTTCTTCATTTATTTAAGATACAAAAAAAAACATTACAAAAATTCGTAACATCCTCACAAAAAAGCCTCGCAGGGCTTATCTTAGTGACAGCTGGTCGTTCACATACAGTTCTTTCAGGTTTTTTTTTTTCAATATATTTTTATTTCCAAGCATGTACGATGATTGTATATCAGGTAATATTTCGTTCAGATAGTAAGGCATGAGATAAATAGAATTTCGGACTCCGTAAATATTATAATATCCGTAAAATATATTTGCCACAATGTGTTTGTTTTCTTAATTGACTTGGTCGAGATCTTTCTTCTAAATACTCACTCTGATTACTATCTAATAACAAATGGTATTTAATTTTATCAAAAACATTTACTACTTTACAATATCTGAAAATTTCTATTTTATTATTAATTTTTTTAGGTATTATTGTTCCGTATTGTTGAGGTATTAGTGAGGTAGTATTATAGAGGTAGTATATTCAGGTATTATTGAGTCCGCAAGCGCCATATATAAAAGTCTGAGTGTGCCAAAAGGAAGTTTGGGTCTCAATATTACGATTTTGCTCAAGATTAACCTAAGTTTTTTACAGACATGATCTTTATGTGTTCCAGTCCCAGTTGAATCTATTATCAATCTTGAGCCCTAGGTACATGTGTTGGTCTACCAGTTCCAACTCCGGACACGAGCAACTCATGCCGCACGTGGAGAAAGCAGAGTGGAGACAGGCGTAGATATGAGTCTTTATAACTGGCTGTGTGTCTGTCTTATTATGTGATGAGTGCATGTGAATTATTTTTGTTTTTTGTTCACTTATTACTAATCTTATATCATGTGACCATTTACAAATTAAGTTAAAATTCTTCTGTAGCATAATTTGTGCTTCCGAGACTTCCCTGTGTGCAACCAGGATGCAGGTGTCATCAGCGAACTGGTATACGGAACCCTTGGTTATAATGTTTATTATATCGTTTACATACAACAAGTATTCAGTCGGGCCAAAAATGGAGCCCTGTGCAGTGCCTTTAGTGGTAATTTTTTGACTGTATGTATTTGCAATTTTTACCGTAGTGAATCTGTTATTGTGATAGTTTTTTATAAGTTCCAGCAAAGGTCCTTGTATACCATTTCGTGATAACTTGTCGTACAATATTGAATAGTCTAACATATCAAAAGCACTGGAAAATCTATAAATAAGGCAATCACATGCATTTTATTATTTAAATAACTATTAATTTCGTCCGTATATTTATAAAGATGTTGTGTGGTACTTTTTTTGTTTTTGGAAACTAGACTGTTTACAATAAATTACGCAGTTAGTTTGCAGATACCTATTTATTATATTTCCAAAATAGCGTTCTATAATTTTGTCTATACATGACAGAATTGTGATTGGACGGTAATTATTGTAATCGGTGTGGGATCCTTTTTTATAAATGGGTCTTATTATCCCAATTTTTAATAGGTCTGGGTCTATTGCGGAATCTATACAACAATTAATAAGATGAGGTATTACAGGCGCTAGTTTATCGGATAGATACATTATATATTTTATCCGAATCTCGTCCTAACCAGGGCTTTTGTTATTATTTAGTAATTTTTCTAATTTTTAACACAGTGTTTACACGTGCATGACTTAAAAAAAATTATCTATCTGGCACGATTTCGTAAGAAGATTTGTCTAAAATTGGTAGTTGACATCCATGATAATTATTTTTAATACTACAATCGAATGCCATTACAAAATTATTGGCTAAAGTTGACGGGTCTAAGTGAAAAGTTCTCAGCAATATGTTATCTATACATTTAATTTCCACATACCTTTACCACCATATCTTTCTTGTATTTTTAAAATTATTACAAATTTCTGTCGTAATATGTCTACTTTTTAAGAACTGTACATATTTGTTTGTTTTATTTCTATATCTATTATACAATATTTTTTGTGAGTTATTTACATCATTTAACCAGATTTTATAAAGTTCATCTCTTTTATTACACATTTTTTCCAAGTAATGGTTTGCCCATTTACATATTTTTCTATTATTTTTATGTGTATATACGAACATACTGTTGCCATAAGCAGGTTTAAATTTTTTATTAATAAATTCAATAATTTCATTAGGGTTAGTATATAGCAAAGGTGTAGTTAAATCCATTATGTCAAGTTCTGTGCGCATATTTTTATAATCATAACGAATGCACCGCTGGTGCACTGAATGTACTATTCGTGTGAGTTACCGACTTCACACAGTGCCCCTACTAAAGTATAAATCAGTCCCGTGTAAATACAGTGCTCGCTAGTATTGCGTACGAATATGTGGTCTATGCATGATTTAGTAATTAATTCTCCATATTTTTCAATGCGCGTGAATTGATTAATCCCACTCTCAAATCCCATTTGACTAAATGTATTTAAATAGCGAGTTACGATGGGGTTCGGTTGTTTAATATTAATGTTAACATCTCCCAGAATTAAATAAGTTTTTGTACGTGAGTAAACAGCGATCAAACGAGAAAACTCAAAAATAAATTTATTCTTGTCAGTCTTTAGGCGGTCTGTACACAACACATATACCAATTCTATCGTTATTGTAGTTAAAAATAATGTCACCTGTAATGCATTCACAGCATTGGAGATAATTCCTATGTTTTATAATGTTTATACTTTCATGTACGTATAGTAATATACAACCCCCTTTTCTATTGAATCTTAATTCTATATACATAGTATAATTTGGTAAGTTATATGAAGTTGTGCATGCTTCATTTAAGTTAGCTTCTGTAATAAATATTAAGTGAACAATATTTTTTAGTTATTGAGCGAATATTAACGTGAATTAATAAGAGGGAACTATTAACTTTGGGTATTCTTTCAGTAAAGTTTTTCCACGTAGAACAATTCAATTCCATTATTTCACCATTTGTATCATACATTTTTGGTGATGCAAGTTGGTACTTAAACTAAATTTTAGTTTTTCCAAGTCCTTAAGAGAACGTATTGTAATGGTTTTATCCTTTTCATTTTTTCGTGCCATGGTGTGATTGTGCCATTTTTGCACCATATGAACTTAAACAAGCATGTGTCCTTTAGCCTTCTACAAGAAAAAGGCCGTGGTTGGCGCGAGACGTTCTCGGAGGTATATCCTGGCATCATTTGAATATCCCAGGTCTTTGCTAGTGATAATTTAGAGGTGTCTAACCATTTGTTACGCGCAACCCTAGCACTCTCGATCAGCGTCAGTACTACGGGCGCCGGCGACTGTTCCGCGCCCGAGTTATTCACTTTTTTTCGTTGACGGTATGCCTTGATTACGTTAGACGTATTTTGGTTTAATTTCGCACTAATTACACTCGCGACATTTTTTTATATCTTCATTATCTCTTTCACTTACACCACACTCTTCTACAAAATTTACTAACTGCGACTGCTCCAAATAGTTGATTCTAGACTCCAATAACTCTTGTTTTAGATCATAATTCTTGCGTATATTTCGTAGGTCTTAACATTTATTTTCGAGGCCTTTAATGTTGCTTTCGTACATGGCGATTCTGTGTTCAAAATCATCAATTTTGTCACTTAACAACTGCAGCGACCTTTGGAGCTCTTCACGAATCACATCTCGAACCTCACGACGTACTTCGTTGAGTATTTGCTGTGAAACACTATTGGCGTTAAGGCTAGATGAAGTTTCAGTGTCAGAGATATCCTCAGCCTCCGGCAATATGCAAGAAACTCCCTGGTTTTCATGCTACCTGCGCAACTTTTACACTTCCAATCGACTGAGTCAGTTAAATAAAACGCGTTAAGCTGCTCAGTAGTTATTGATGCACAGGAGCCGTGCATCCATTTATTGCATTTACTACACTGAATACCCGGTTCGTCACAACTTTTGCACACTTACAACTTTTGGCCATTATAATATACTACACGCGGACTGTGATTTGAACGCACGAACAGTGGTAGAGCCACGCATCAGCTTTTGTTGTTGCATGAATGGGCCGGCTCGACCGGGGAAGTACCACGACCTCACAGAATACCGGCGTGAAGTACAAGTCTATCAACCTTCTGCGTTTCGTCTGGTGAGTGCAGGTAACCTGAGGCCCTCACACCCCCCTCCCCCAATTCTGGGGGAGGGGGAGGACTATAAGGCGGCAACGCATCTGCTATGCCTCTGGTCTTGCGGGTGATCATGGGCGGCGGTAATCACTTACCATCACGTGAGCCACCTGCTCGTTTGCCTCCCTTTTCTATAAAAAAAAAAAACAGTTATCGAACCGACGGAACAACGAGTTAGGGTTATCAATGATCTATTAAAAGTCTATCAAAGATCGGTTAATACTTTTTATAAAAATTGCTTATCATACGCTCAAAATTATTACACTCACACTTATACACACTTTACGCACAACTACCCATATTCATCGTAAACCTAATTGTAATATTTGCAAATTGTATACCACGCTTTATTGCATAATATTCGTTTAGGCATCATTCTCCCAAATTGGGCTATGTTCAAAGTTACTGTGAATATGTCGCACATTAAATAGTTCAATTTGGTGAGAAATAAATAAATGGTTTTTATTTCTGATAATGTACAATTAAGTTGGTACTGTAATTTATTTTAAATGTTATAATAATAGCATGTGTTGGATGTACGTAGGGTTGTCATTATTCTCTGTACAGAGTTTTACTTTTGATTCAATATGGGTATATAAAGAAAGTTTTGATTATTAAATTAACACAAAACAATTAAAAATTTTCGATTCGCGGATTTGATTCATATGGAGTACTCATATTTTTTTCCAGAGCAGTTTATGTTTATAGTTTTATTAAAAAAGCTCTTGCGACTGCAAACCTTACAAAAATATCATCGTTTTACATTCCACACTTCCCCGATCTCTCCGATAGAGACAAATACAATATCATATATGTTTTTATTGCATGTTGTTATCCAACTCTTCACCCATACTTGCGAAAGACAACGTGACAGTGGCGCTACCAACTTTTAAATAGTCAAAAAGACGGCGACAGGCTCACCACCTGTCACGTTTTACTCAAAAATGTCTCCGGTGAAAGGTGAGTGGAAAGGACTTAATGGTTAGAATTCTCATTCTAATTCTCTATCTGCCAAATACTCGGCTACAGTTAAAAGTAAGGGCTAGCAACATAGAATAAGAAAACATAGATTATGATGAGATGGAATTGAACTTCAACAGATTATTTTTGTTCCAGCTCAACAATGCAGAGATCTTCGTGGACGTAGCCCCTCAGTCCGAGGAGACAGACGAAATAGAGAAGAGATATACGAATGAGCTAATTGAGGAGTTAAACTCCGCCAGTGCGGACGCGTTACTCCTCTTCACAGAGTACACTGCGAAGGCCGGAGATGAGCTCAAGACCTTCCTGAGGAACATATCCTCGCTATCGACGGATACTATCAATTCGTTGGATCCTTGGATTATTGAGAATGCGGTAAGTGGCTTTCAAATATACCAAAGAGAGGATACCTACGGAATTTCTTTCGCCTGTTTCTTCTCCATTTGATTAACCTCATTACGAAGTGGTGGTAGGAACAAAATTGTCTATGATAAATTAACGTTCTTATTTCGATGTTGAAATTAAGAGAATATTCCTGCGGAGTTTCTTTCGCTTGTTTCTTTTCCGTTAGATGAACCTCATAAAGAAACGTTCTCTACCCCAGATTAAAAAAAACTTAGGATATGTGATATAACATCGGTTTTCATGGTGCCGCCAGCTCTGTGGTTCGAATCCCGGTCGGGTCAATAGAAAATGCTTTCTCAATATTGTCGCGGGTCTGCGTGTTTGTCAACTTTCGTTGCACCATAGCAAAAGTGCTTAAGCTTCTTAATTCGGAATCGGAGCTATGTGTGTGACGGTAACGTTTTATGTATTACAAAATTTTTCCGGTGGAACGTGGGTCGAAGAGACCTAATTGTCGAGACCTCTGTCTACCCCTGTATTGGGAATGAAGATATTTTTTTTATTAATGTATGTCCTTTTTTATTTATAACTATAAAACAATCTTTGTATATTGCAATTATTATCGCAGACAATGTCAGGTGGTACAGACGGTAAACAACAAACAGATGCTGCGCCCAGATTCACGCGAGATGAATATCTATTCAAATGCAAATCGAATGCAGTACGGATGCCTGCACGAAGGAATTCTGGATGCCCTACATAGACTATCAAGTCTCTAGATAGTAGAACATCTTGCAGATTGATGTGGGCATGTTTTGTGTGCATTAGTTTGGATGCCAAAGTTTATGCGTCATATTATACATATCGAGATTGTATATTATGCTCATTGTGACTGTGATATGCAGGTTCGTTATTCCTTTTATATAAGATAAAGATTTTATATAATGTAGGTAGGTGCCACCGCGCGTCGTCAGTCGCTCAATTCAACACCGTTCTATACATACATACATACATCCATACATACATAACGGCCTGTTGAAGTCCACTGTAGGACATAGGCCTCTCCCAAGGGGAGGATTTGCCATAATTACCTCGCTTGGCAAGCGGATTGGTGATCGCAGTATCAGACCACACCGTTTTATATAATAAAATAAATAATTGCAACACCGCAATTATTTGTTTTATTATATATTTCGTATACAGGATGACCAACGTGGACGAGAGGCCTAAACACCGGTTTCAAGGTGTCGTCCCGGGTTCGATTCCCGGACGGGTGAATGCAGAAAAACCACTATTTCTCGGGTTTGGGTCTTTGTGATGCCTTCGTTGTTTCCGATTCCTATACCTCAAGTAATTTAGGGTTCTTACATCGGAGCAATGTATGTGATGTTGTCCCTACCTATATATGTACGTATCTATCTATATCTATATATGTATTGTTTTTGTACAGTCGATATAGACACATGGAATAAATAATCCAAACGAAATGTCTAGTAAGTCTAGTTATGGGTTCGGTTCCCGCAAGGTGCAAACATTTGTGTGATGCATATGAATGTACTAGCATCATGGATGTTTATATGTATATAAATATATATGTATGTAATTACATTGTACCGTTAGCTTAGACACTACAACGGCGATAGGCTTACCACCTGTCACACTGTCACAAATAAGCTTCGATGGAAAATGAGTCGAAGGGTAAGAAATAAATTATCAGTTGCAGGGACGTCTGCCAATACAACTCATCATCATTTATTGAATGATTTATCGATTGATGTTGATTCAACAAGATCTTACCCTTCACCCGTCGTCATATATATAATTCGTTCGTCATTAAATACGTCTTACGAGACAAAAGTCGCGGGCTTCGACAATTCGCGAGTAAAGAAAGAAAGAAAGAAAGAAAGAAAAGCTATTTATTTGATATCACAATAAAAATTGTGTGATGATAAATCAGGTTTTTTTTTGGTCTGGTCATTTGATCTAATTGCTGCAAAACATCATAGACGGTAATACAAAAAAAAAATCAAATTATAATAAAATTAAAATAATAAACTACAAATAATCACATAGAAAAATACATTTAAAAAAACAAAAACATAACAATAAGAAAAAGAATAAAAAAAAATTTTAAGTATTAAATATTAAACTGCCAATGACTTAACGTTGATTAGCTGATAAACTACTGTTTAATTACTGAATCTGATAAGGATAGGACAATAATATTTTCGTGATGTGTAATAAAAAAAATATCTTGACGCAATTTCCAATACAGGGGTAGACAATGGTCTTGTCTAGACAATTAACACCCTTTGATCCACCTTCACCGAAGATATTTTAGAGGTGGTGATCCCGTCGCTGTCTTTATGTCAAAGCCAACGATATAATTCGTACGTAAGTTTTTGAAAAACCCATTGGTACGAGCTTCCACCTGGGGATCGAAATCAGGTCTTTTGAATCGAAATTCTGACTACCTTTTTTGACCGCAAATGCCATGAGAATATAATTTCGAGTAACAATCAGTATGAAACTATTTCGGTATCGAACCTCGGACTTCTGAGAAGCTTGTCCATCCTGCGGTTGAGTCATTGCTCTTCTGTTATCAGTGGCTCTGGCATGCGCTCCGTGCATTGATCTAATGCCAGCCCGCCTACGTCAAACTAAGATGACCTTACATTTAAATCATTAGAATCACTTCTTTTCTTGTCAATCACTTTTTTGTTTAATCTTTATTGTTATTTCTTTATCTTTCTATATCATATTCTGTACACCCCCTCCGCTTTCCTCTGCCTTCTCCTCCTGATTTCTCTGCCTTAAGGTTGCCTGGAAGAGATCGATGTTTAAGCGATAAGGCCGTCTGGCGTAATGTCCCGTTAGTTATAATACATAAAAAGACATTTATTCCGACACATCCGATTACAATCATAAATCACTGAAAAAGTGTACAAACCAAATTGATAAGAATAATACAAAAAACAAAAGAAAATGAATAAACAAAAAAAAGTAGAAGGTATAAAAACAACTCATGACTTAAGAATCGTAACAGGTGAACTGGCGGAAGGGACCGCCCCAGCATAAGCCGCGGGATAGCGACGCTGATTTTCAGTCGGCCCCTCAATTATATACATGTATTAATACAGTAGTAAATGTATAAATGTTTCTTGGTGTGTAATAAAGTGCATTTTACTTTACTTTTAATTTATCTTCATGCGTAATATCTGACTCGGTAGCCAGAGATAACAGACCAATATCCTTACATACCTCTTTCGCTTCTTTCAAATTCATCATTTTCTTTATACACGCACGTCTGAGTATCCGACTACTCTCGACTCCCTCTTGTATATAAATACATGTAATGTTTACGTTAATTTAACCTGAAGATTTAACTCTGCGTTGCCATGACGAAAGACATGAACCAACTCGTCCCAGTAAGTGCCGTAGGAAAGTAAACACAATGAAATAAACTAAACACCTCGAAGGGATAACTAAATCAAAAAATACTAAAATAAATATACTATCTTCACGCCATTCCCAATACCGAAGAAGACAGAGGTTCAAACAAATAAGCCCTTTTGATCCACCACCGAAGACATTTATGGGACAAAGTGACAGGTGATGAGCTTGTCGTCATCTTTATGTCCTAGCCTACGATATAAATCGGACACAAGTTTAAAAATAACATTTGTATAAGTCTATCTCCTGGGGATCGAATTTGGGTCACCCAACCTCTTGGCTATCATGACTTAAGTAGAAATATAAATTATAAGTAAATGCTTTTTTATCAAATCTATACCAGACAAAAATATAAAATATTTTCTAAGCTTTGTATTCAGTAGTCTCTTAATACGTCATTTAAAATTGTGCGAGTTCAATTAATAATCACACACAGACTGTGTGCCATGTAAACGCAGTGTTACACATAATTCTTTTACTAGCCGCCTATGTTTCGACATTTTCTTTAATAGGGCTTCAGGAATTGAACCCGGGACCTCAGAGGTGGCGACACCTTGCATACACCATTCGTTCACAGAGGTTGTCAAAGATATAGTTGTATATTTGACATATCTTTAAGCAGACCTTCTGTAAGGCAGCAGTACTAATCCTCTGGAGCTAATTATCTAAAAAATACATACATAGATGTCGACAATCATACATTGCTCTAATACCAAATTAAGCTTCAGCACTGTATTATGTAACTAAAATCGACTAAGGTACCACAAATACCCAAACCCGAGAAAATATAGAAAAAGTGTATTCGATAATGACCCGACCGCGAATCGAACCCGTGACCTCTGAGCTGGCGACTCCATTAAAACCCAGGTGTACACCACGCGACCACGGAGATGAGAGAGAATGGAGTACTCCAACGGTTACCTAACCAGTGGAATATTTTGTGAGGCAGTGCAAGCCCTCTTGAGTAAAATTAAAGCTGCTTTCTGGCATTACCACGTGCACTGTCCCGAAAAATCCATCTACAACACGGAGCACAGCTTGCGAGATGGATGCAGTAAATGTACATCGGAGATTTGATTTCGTTCACGGCCATGCAACTGATTCCGTCATCATCGTTTGCATAATATTTCAAACGCTATTACGCTATTATCTATTTTTAAATCTCTACATTTGTTTTTAATATTATATATTAATGTATATTTAAGTAATATATATATATATATATATATATATATATATATATATATATATATATATATATATATATATATATATATATATATATATATATATATATATATATATATATATATATATATATATATATATATATATATATATATATATATATATATATATATATATATATATATATTGTATAATGTTAAAAGGGGTCGAGGTAGGCCGAGACTAACTTTTGAAGACCATGTGAGCAAATTGCTCGAAGACTGGAGGGTCAAGAGTACTCAGATACCTCGACGTGCATGTATGAAGAAAATGATGAATCTGAATGAAGCGAGAGGTATATAAGGATCGCGACACTTGGCGATCTGTTCATTGATAAGTCACAATAGCCGAGTGGTTGGGTGGTCGAAATTTTGAGTCAAGAGACCCGAGTTCGATCCCCGGGTAGCAGGCTAGTACTAATTTTCAAAAATTTTCAAAAACTTATATACGAACTATATCGTTGGCCTGGACAGTTGGTGGAAGGTGGGTCGAAGGGACTTAATTGACTAGACCTCTGTCTACCCCTGTATTGGGAATTGCGTGAAGATATTTATTTATTTATTATTTATTTATAATTAAATTACACGATATGTCACCAATAATTATACAGCGTTGGCAACAAATACGCATCTATTGCTATGATAAAATTAAATATTATGTTATTTATTATACAATTACTTCGCTAATTAACCTTGGTCAAATTCTATTAATATTCATTTCAACATGAGGCATTATGTCTGTTTATTCATTTAAATCTTCACGCTTTTTCACAAGACAGGAGTAGACAATGTATAGACCTTTAAACCTACCTTTCTGTAAGCTCGGTTACGAAAATGATGGTGAGCCCATCACCGTCTCATTTCCAGGCTTTTCCCTTAGTCGCCATAGTCAGTGTCTAATTAATTGTAAGAAAGAGGATAATGTGATTATTACGCTGATGAAACACATCCATCAGGCTGTTAACCTCAGGTGACAACCTCCATCAAAGACTATATAACAGTATATATATAAGTAGTTCTAGTTTTTCAACGACAAACGTCAAATCAATAAAAAGCGTCTTTATTGTAATGGTTTAGGGTGCGGACTGCAAAACATAATGTCGCAGGTTCGGTCCAATCTTTGGAATATCGTCGTTAACCACTTCAGGCATCAGAGCCTTCAATCTCGCTGGTATCTCCAGGCGGAGGTTTCAAGCATTCGAAGAAGCAGTGCTTTTCTGGTGGTTATTTGCTCGAGGATATAACTTACCGTGAGGTGAACGGTGTATTTGACAACCACCCCTATCTTATCTTCCCGTGGGTGTTTAAAAAGCGACTAGGAGAAAAGACTATAAGGTATTAATGGCTATATATATATATATATATATATATATATATATATATATATATATATATATATATATATATATATATATATATATATATATATATATATATATATATATATATATATATATATATATATATAGCGGCGTTGAAGTTGCGTGGTGAGGGTTCATGCGCTCGCCTTTCCGATTGCAAAGCCCTGTATTGCACTGGACTTCAACTGGCCGTAAAATAAGTAACCAAAATCTATGGTTAGCCTGTCGCATTTTTCAACACGTTAAACGAAAAAAAAAAACATCCAAGTGTCACTTCATAACTAGGTCACGCAAAAAGCGCGCGAAAATATGACGTGCCACAGGTAATGTGTTTCTCACGAACATACGAATAAAAAAGAAATATCTTCACTCGCAAGGTAACGTGTAATTGTGTCATTAAATAATGCATAAAACACAATTATGCAAGGCTGATGCTATGAATCCGTTATATGCACGTGTTCCTTTTGTTGTTATATCGTATTTCTGCTCTAAAACATTTTAAAGCCATGCCTCAAGGGTAAATATTATAATTTGTGTTCCAATTTTAAAATCTAGGAACTGTGTACAGAACGTTTCTTTGTAATATTGCAAAGCTGTGATTTTATTACCTGTACGTAACAGATAATAAAAGTATGCACTGGAGAATATTCCAAGCGAGTAAAACCCACTTATATATACTTTGAAAATATTTGTATACAGCATACAATATTTTATTACGTTACACTATTATACTGTTATTACTGTAATTATTTGTGTATATAAGTGCTAAAATTGTAACATCAATGTTTTTAAAAAAATATTTTCACTAGTTTAGATTTGCCTCTAGCCGCGTGTTTCCGGCGTAAGAATATATCACCCCCTTTCTTCCTATGGTTGTCGTAATACGCGACTAAGGATAAGTAAAATAAATAAATATCTTCACGCAATTCGTATGCAGACGAGAATTTGCTGTACTTTTATTTAGGTAATAAATAAATATATATAAATATCTTCACGCAATTCCCAATACAGGGGTAGACAGAGGTCTAGTCTAGACAATTAAGTCCCTTCGACCCACCTTCCACCAACTGTCCAGGCCAACGATATAGTTCGTACATAAGTTTTTGAAAAACCCATTAGTACTAGCCTGCTACCCGGGGATCGAACTCGGGTCTCTTGACTCAAAATTTCGACCACCCAACCACTCGGCTATCGTGACTAAGGATATAGCCTTCAAAATGGCATTAGCTACCGACAGATATATGGCCAAGTAGGCTATCAGGCCACAGATTATTCAGTGTACCAAATTTTTGATTCAAAAATATTACCTAAATAAACACGATAGCCGAGTGGTTGGGTGGCCGAAATTTCGCGCCAAGAGACCCGAGTTCGATCCCTAGGTGGAAGGCTCGTACCAAAGAGTTTTTCAAAAACTTATGTACGAACTAGATCGTTGGCTTGGACATAAAGACGGCGACGGGCTCACCACCTGTCACGTTGTCCCGAAAATAACTTCGGTGGAATGTGGGTCGAAGGGACTTAACTGTCTAGATTAGACCTCTGTCTACCCCTGTATTGGGAATTGCGTGAAGATATTTATATTGATTTATTTATTACCTAAATAAAAGTACAGCAAATACTCGTCTGCGGACGTCTTAAAACACTTCCGCCCAACAGTCGTCCAACAACACAGATGGTAGTGTTGACGTTTGTCGTTGACAGTGACCTTGACAGTGACGGCGCTGACTGATGTGTGGCCAGTGAATTAGCGTGTTTCAGTTTATGGTTAATAAAAATTTATTAGCGCTATAACTAAAGCACCACTTTATTTATAACACAATAGAGGTTTTGTTTAGGTGTAATTTGTTGAACAATTATAATAGTATCATAATTTATAAAATTAATTTCGGGTATGAAGTAGAGGCTACAAATAGTACAAGTAGAGGGTATTACAGGTCGTTACTTTTGTCTAGACCTCTGTCCAGTATTTGGAATGACGTGAAGATGCACATCATAAGGTGTAATGTTAAATTGAACTCTCAAAACCAAATGAAACCTTATAATATAATAAAGAAGAATAACTAATGGTGACTGTATTGCTACATATCAAATTCTTACATTAAGGAATTTACCAAAAAGAAATATTAAAACGTTAACTCTCTAAATTAATAGTAATAATCTGGCAATAGTATTTATGACATAAGTTCTTGGTTGGGTTCTCAAATTCTTATACGAAAAACTTTGTTCTAAATTTCAACTTTTGCAAACATTCGGAGAAAAACAACCAACGCCTGAATGATTTACGGAAATTTTTCAAGTTTCCAGTTTCATCTTTCGTATTTTGTACTGAACCCTATTATTAAATCAAGATACCGCTCCTTGTCCATAACAATAATAATAATAAATTCATATATAGATAACGACAACATCACATACATTGCTCCGATCCCAATCTAAGATGCTAAAGCACTTGAGGCATGGGAATCGGAAACAACGAAGACACCACAACCACCCAGACCCGAGAAAATGTAGAAAAAGTCGTTTTTCTACATTGACCCAATCGGGAAGCGAACCCGGGACCTCGAGATGGCGGCACCTTGAAAAGCGGTGTCTATGTCATTCGTCCACGGAAGTCGTCATAAATGTCATATGAATGATTTTTATACGAACTATTAAGTCACCAATTTTATCCCCAACTATATTCAGCTATATCTTTACGATCTTATTCATGTTCTATAGTTTAATAACCATTAGAGTATTATTATTATATATCTTTAACATTCAATAGTATTCAATAATAGTCACTATAGCCGAGTGGTTGGGTGATCGGAATTTGGAGTCGAGAGACCCGAGTTCGATTTCCAGGTGGCAGGCTCGTACCAATGGGTTTTTCAAATATTATGTACGAATTATATCGTCGGCTTGTACATAAAGACAGCGACGGGCTCACCACCTGTCACGTTGTCCCGAAAATATCTTCGGTGGAAAGGTCAAAGTGACTTAATTATCTAGACCTCTGTCTACCCCTGTATTGGGAATAAATAAATAAATATCTTCACGCAATATATTTATATTTAACATTAATTAGAGCAACAAACATTAGAGACTTTACTGATTTTTTTCATTGTTACAAACCGCCAATTTCATGGCCCTAATGCAATGAGATCATCCATTGAGTTGCTAATCTATAAATTTAAATATCGGCGGTGGACGCAAACGGCTACATTACAAATCCGTTCCATTCTTGAATAACATCGTGTGGAAACGGTTATCCGGTTTTCTTTTCAACTTTTATTTATTTCATTTTTATTTTATTGTTTATTGGTATGCCAAAAACATGTTCACAAAACATTTCACTTAAAAATACATATACAACTCAAAAGATCACATGACCATATCAATAACAGGCATACACAACATTTGCACTAGGTGATAAATTCCTTTCTTCGTAAATGTAAAAAGGTTTATGAATAACTGCGAATATTAAAAATAATTTTAAAAAGTTTAGTTGAAAGTAAAATAATAATAATAATAATACTACAAAAACAAAAATGTAATTTAAAAAAACAATGTTACTATACTTCAAGACTAATTTAAAAACTAAAGTTAATATATTTAAAAGATATAGCTAGAAAACATTTCTTGAGACATATATGTGCATATATACACATATATACATGCACTCACACACATATACACTTATACACATATCACATACATATACACATATACACTTATTATTTCCTATTTTAGTAATTATTGAAATAAATATAGTTGCAAATCTGTTTGGTAGTGTTATGGAAGATGTCAAGGCTATGGTTTACCGATGCAATATTATTGTATGTTGTAGAAATTCTGTTAAGAAGTGAGTTCTTGAATGAATGAATGAATGCTTTTATTGGACACCACAAAAATACAAGAAAACAATTAGACATTGAAGTAAGTAGATTGTACAATTTGGCGGCCTTATCGCTACATAGCGATCTCTTCCAGGCAACCAACGGCGTAAAGAGATGTGACACAGACAAAAAGGTAGGTGGTGCAATTTATTTTTTCAATCTATATATGTACACAACATGATAATATTTAGTGTAAACGATAAATATATACATATATATATATACATACACACACTCACATACATATATATATATATATATATATATATATATATATATATATATATATATATATATATATATATATATATATATATATATATATATATATATATATATATATATATATATATATATATATATATATATATATATATATATATATATATATATATATATCACAAAAGGAATTATAACTCTATCAAATTTAACGTTCGGTAAGGAAAATCAGTAAATTTTCGAGATAAAACTGCCGGAAGCTGCTTTCCGGCTGCCGGAAATAATTGCTTTCGATTTCTGAGGATTAACATTGAGCCTATAAAATTTACTCCACTCGAGAATGATATCTAGGTCATTATTCATAGCAGTCTTTATTCATATATATACATACACACACTCACATATATATATATATATATACATATATATAGTTTTTGAAAAACTCATTGGTACTGCCACCTGGGGATCGAACTCAGGTCTCTCGACTCGAAATTCCGACCACCCAACAACTCGGCTATCGTGACTTTTATCGTGATATATATATATATATATATATATATATATATATATATATATATATATATATATATATATATATATATATATATATATATATATATATATATATATATATATATATATATATATATATATATATATATATCAATCACAGAAAGGAATTATAACTCTATCATATTTAACGTTCGGTAAGGAAAACCAGTCAATTTTCGAGATAAAACTCCGGCTGCCGGAATTAATTGCTTTCGATTTCTGAGGATTAACATTGAGCCCATAAGATTTACTCCACTCGAGAATGAGATCTAGGTCATTATTCATAGCAGCGATGGCTACCGGCAGATTCTCAAAAGTTGACTGGGTGTAAATTTGGACATCATCTGCATACATGTGATAGAGAGAAGAAATTTTATAAGTAATGGAATTAATGAAAATGGAAAAGAGTAACGGTGACAACACGCCGCCCTGCGGTACGCCGGCAGTGATATCCTGCCAAGATGAACAAGTTTCATCAAGGCGAACACGCTGCCGACGGCTATTTAGATAACTTTGAAACCAATCAATTACTGATGGAGCTAAGTTAAGTGAACGCAACAAACTCAGCAATATGTCTAGGTCGACAGTATTAAAGGCGTTGCTGAAATCCAACAGAGTCATATCTGTGAGCTGTTTATTGTCCATACCCCCAACGAATGTCATCAGTAACTTTGACTAAGGCAATAGTTCTTGCCTACATTAGTGCGATAGCGATTAAGTCTCAACACCTTTTTTGTTCTAACAGCCCTGAGGCTATTCCTGCATGGAACAGCAATATTTACTTCACTGAGTAATTACTATATAAAAAAACCAACAGATTTCCATTCAGAATTTTAGGCAAAAGCATTATAGCATTATAGTCTATATCTATAGTTTATAGCATCCATAATAAATAAAATATCTTCACACCATTCCTAATACAGGAGTTGACAGAGGTCTAGAGACAATAAGGTCCTTTCGACCACAATCCACCGAAGACATTTTTGGCACAACGTGACAGGTGGTGAGCCTGTCGCAGTCAAAGAAGTCGTCTTTGTGTCCAAGGCAACGAAATAAGTCGTACATACGTTTTGAAAACACCGAAATTGGGACGAGCCTCGGTGATCGAACATCAGATCTCATGACTACAATTTCGATTACCAACCACTCGGCTATATGCAATTCGGCTAATAAAAAAAAATCTTCACGCAATTCCCAATACAGGGGTAGACAGAGGTCAAGTCTAGACAATTAAGTCCCTTTGACCCACCTTCCATCGAAGATATTTTCGGGACAACGTGACAGGTGGTGAGCCCGTCGCCGTCTTTATGCCCATGCCAACGAAATTCGTACATAAGTTTTTGAAAAACTCATTGGTTCTGCCACCTGGGGATCGAACTTGGGTCTCACGACTCGAAATTCCGACCACCCAACAACTCGGCTATCGTGACTTATTAATTCGGCTAATGATTGCAAGATTTCATCACAAATGTAATTTTTACATAAATTCAACTTGTAAGGGTCACACCATGATAGGCAAGCGGATTTGCGATCCGCTGTACCAGACACTTCGCAAATTCTGTCTTAATCTGATTAATTTTGGTCTGATATCTTTAATATGATTAACCACTTTCAGTCGGTTGTCTTCGACATTCAAACCTTGTCGCAGTAACCGGAATTCGAATCAAAAGATTAGAGTTTGATCTCAAAAGGAATTTATATCATACGCTTGGACACTGAGACGGCGACGGGCTCACCACTTGTTATGTTTTGCTAAGTAAGCTTCGTTGAAAGGCTGTTCGAGACGCCTAAACCGGTATTTCTCCTGTAAATAAATAAATAAGTACATCCCAAAGTAATACTAAAGTAAGTATTATGAAATAAGAAACAAAGAATATACCACAAACACTCAGATTCGAGAAAATTGTGGGTTTCTACATTGACCTAGGAGCCCGGGACCCCCGAACTACGTGTGTGTGACTAGTCCACGGAGGTCGTCACAGTCCGCGTTCGTGCAGTATTGGGAAATGTGAGATATTTAAAAAAATTGTTAAAGTTATAGAATTAATATATAGTTACAAGTAAATAAAGGAAGAGATTTAAACTTCCAACTGATGCGGTACCATGGTACGGCAGAATCAGTGGGTTCGAATCTCGCCCGTGTTAGTTGAAATTTTAAAAACATTTTTCTCTTTAAATTAATCACATAAACGTTCAGCATAAATATGCTTTAAAAATCAAGATAGAAATTAGTACGAGCCAGTCACCCAGGGATCGAACTCAGGTCTCTCAACTCGAATCCGATCACCCAACCTCTCGGCTATCGTGACTTATGTTAGATTATATTTATCCAGCCAGCCACCTGTCGAGCGAAGTTCGAGAGTCGCCTCAAGAAGATCGAATACGACGCTCATCGTGCAGCCAGTTTCAACGGGGAGAACCACCACAAGTTCCTGCTGGGGCACATGATCGTGTTTAGGATGCACCTTAACAGGGTATGAAAAAAATATCTTCACGCAATTCCCAATACAGGGGTAGTCAGAGGTCTAGACAATGAAGTCCCTTAGAACCAACTTCGACATTCCACATCGCGCTATCGAAGTTCTTACGATTACACGCCCCTATACCGATAACACCCCCTGGCGGAGGAGACGTCCTCCCCAGGTCTGCAACACCTGCCATGGCAGGTAACAACTCGTTCCCTGCATAACTAATTTAAATATACATTTTGGAATTTCAATCCATAAATCAAGATACATTTCACCGGAGCTTATTTTAGGACAACGTGACAAGTGGTAAGCCTATCGCTATCTTACTTATACGTAATAAAATACAATATAATAAAATGTCTATTCTTCTTTCAGAGTGAAGACTATATAAAGAGGTGCGAGAGAATCATCAAGAGCTGCGGTATACCTTGTGAAGTAAGTATATTTAACTTATATAAGTATAATTAAGTGAAGTTGTATATACATTGCTGCGATCCCATTGTAAGATGCTTAAGCACTTGAGGTACGGAAATCGGAAACAACGAAGGTAACACAAACACCCACAACGCAAATTAAGGATTTAGTAGCAAAAGCTGTGGTTGGATTTTAATGCCCATTGTTGGCAAAGACCTACAAATTATGTATAATATTACAACCAGCACGCAACGTAAGTATCAGCGCTCTGAAATGGCAACGGGCCGGCCACATAGCTCTAAGAACTGACTGCCGTTGCGCAAGACAATTTCTCGAGTGGCAAACGGCCTCGTATAGGCAAAAGCAGTGTTGGACGACCCCTCACGAGATGGAGTGATGACTTGCAAAATGTTGCGGGAAGTCGATGGATGCAGGTGGCTGAGGGCCGGTCACTGTGGAAAGTTTTGGGGCGGCAATATTCAGCAGTGGACTCTTGATAGGCTGTAAAGAAGAAGAAGATTACAACCAGAAAATATTAGTCACGCTGCAATGAGGTTAGGTGGACTTCAATATCGATATCTCTTAGACATGCAGCTTTTCTGACGCTTGTTATCCTTTCCCATTTAAATGCGAAAGAATATTAGTTATAAATTTGGCACTAAAAGTCGCAATAAAGCTTTCGAGGTGGCAACCCTTAATCTATCCAATCTGCGTCACCCGTGTACTGAAGCGAGTACCCTGACACAACGCTATTATGACATTATTAAAGTAAATAAATGTTGAGAACATCTCATACATTGTTCTTCTCCCAAAGTATTTAGCAAAATCATTTGTGTCATTAAATTTGAAACTACGATGGTATCACAAACATCGCGTTCCGTGTCGATATAGAGAGTGATTTTATACATTAAGCTGACCGAGAATCGAAATTGAAAGAAAGAAAGAAAGTTGTTTACCGCTGCAAGCAGGACCTTATAAAAATAAGATTAGTGTTTGGGTTGCAAGCAACAAAACTGCCACCGACTCAGAGTAACGCTGTAGCCATATTACCACATCTTCAGTGCTGGCATTGTCAGGGCCATGGATAGATAAATAAATCTATTTCGTTCGATTCGTACCAGCGACAATATTAAAAGTTAATTTTTAATTTGAAATTAGAATACCACTACTTAAATAAAACAAATAAATATTTTTTCACATCTTTTATTTCTCAAATAAACATCTTCTCGCCAATCCCAATGTTGGGGTTGAGAGGTCCAGACAATTAAGTCCTATCAACCCACCTTCAACCGAAGATATTTTTTAAGTAAACTTGAAAGGTGCTGATCCGTCTTTATGCCAAAGCCAACGATATAAATCGGTCGTAAGTTTTATCACCTGTGGGATAGATCTCGGGTCTATATATTATTGAACTATTACTGAAATACTTATTACTTATTTCAATGTTTCAGACGACCCAAAGGATAACAAGATGGCGTCGTCTCGCCCTGGAGGAACTGAACCGGGTCCGAGACGACATTCAGCATTCGCGAAAATCCTATCGGGATTTGTTATTGCACGCCCACCGACGTCTCAATCATCTGAGGAAACACGCTAACACGCGAGTTAGCACAGCTGTTAGGGAACTAACTGACTGCGTTCAGTCTGGTTAAATTATAAAACAAAAATATACCATCTAGTTATTAGTAGTATATGGTAGCGGCGACCATTTTGTCCACGTAAACAGTAAAACGTAGTGGTTACATTCTCTGTGAATATAATTTAAAACGCTTAACGATTTTGTGTATGAACTAGTGTTGCCAGACTTCTGGATTTACCCTGTTATTTGGAATAATCTGAATTAGATTAAGTTTTCATTTAGCTGCCTTACAGGATTAGGTCTTTGTATACCAGACAATGAGGCAGTTAGGCATTTTATTAAAGAAAAATCCATCCCATCGTCTTTTATCTTTCGGCAAAATAAAATTTCTCCCGCTTTCAAAACATTGAAATCCTATCACATTTTTTCTAAAAGAACTTGCAACGGTAGTTCTTACCGTTAGTCAGCATATGTTACAAAAGTAAGAAAGGTCGTCTCTGAGTGGTTCTAAAGTTTAATTCGACTCTTGTGAATGAATGAATGAATGAAATAAAAAACATTTGTTCAGCACAAGTAAAAATAATAACAAGCATAAACAAATACAACAATGAAAAACAAAACTGTGGACTTTGATGTACGTCGCGTATAATGAACAACGTGTTATTTAGAATAAATTGTTGATATTGTGCTGTTGTAATTTAATTGGACAAAAAATAATTTATTTTTATTGATATTATACTGACAGTTCTAAATATGTCCATCTGATATATGTGAAATTATTTAATTTATTATAAACACGTGTAGATATAAGCAACCAGTAAAAATTACATTGTAGGGTTTTCAATTGATGTTAATTGGATTCAAATTCATCGTGTTGAAAGAATGTGAATTGGCTGAATGATTTTAATGATTGGGTTATACGAAAATTATAATTAATTTGTTGATAATGTATGTGCTTATTCTAAATTGTTAATAAATTATATTACAATTAAATAAAAGAATTCTTGAAATTATATAGTTAAATTATGGAATATATGAAAATTTTCTTATTTTGAAAATTAAAAAACACTCGAAGTTATAAAGTGCAGTATTATTTACAAGGAATTTTATATATCTTTTTCTATTAAATAGTTGAATAAATAGTAACCTATTTATTTTAAAAATTAATAAGATAATAAATATCTCGTCTTGTTGGATAATTTTCCATACAAACGAGAAAAATGGCCACCATTTTATTCTATCATTGTTTCTTCTTTGTCTATTAACGAAGTTATTTTTTTAATTTAAAATTTTTGTAGAGATTACGTAATAAAATCGAATGTGTACTTTTATAGTCCTACTGTGATAGTCATAAAATAATATAAATTATACAATGTTATAACGTTTTAGGTAAGTAGGATATCGATAGTACAATTTGATGATTACAATAATAACAAAATTTTGTTAATTAATGTGTATTTTAAAGTGTTTTTTTTTTGTAATAAATGTTTTATTAAATTATAGTGAGGTGTTTGAATTTTACTGATATTTTTATGTACTTTATTATTTATTTTATTTACATATATTTTAATGTATATCACAATTAGTAACATTCATTGGTATTCAGACGACAGCACTGGTGATGCCCTATACACCGGCCGTGCCAATATTTCTCGGGAACTCGACGAATACCGGAAAAAACTTGTGTCTGACGTCGAGATTTTTTTAGACGAAATCTCGGACTGGGGCCGACTAAATTTAGTCCAGTTCAATCCTAAAAAGCCAAAAGTTTGCGCGTTACCGCAAAAAGAAACCCTTCGTCGTATCACCTCGTTTTGAGAGTACTCCCCTAGTTGCCTCAGCCAGCATCGGAATCCTTGGCGTCGACATATCGAGCAACGTTCAGTTTCGCGGTCATTTGGAAGAGAAGGCCAAATTAGCCTCTAAAAAGCTTACATTACTTCATGCCGGCCCACCGCTTGCAACTTTATAAGGCGCAGGTTTGGCCGCACATGTAGTACTGTTCGCATCTCTGGGCTGGGGCACCCCAGTGTCAGCTTCTTCCATTTGATCGTATCCAAAGAAGAGCGGCTCGAATTGTCGACGACCATGTTCTATCTGATCGGCTAGATCCCCTGGCATTGCAAAGAGACGTTGCATCTCTTTGCATTTTCTACAAGATCTACTACGGGGAGTGCTCCGAGGAATTGTTCGGATTAATCCCAGCCGCTGTATTTCACCATCGTACCTTACGGCATAGTCAAAAATTCCATCAACACTATCTTGATCCTTGGCATTTCACCACAGTGCGCCTTTCGCAGAATTTTCTGCCACGCACTTGCACTTTATGGAATCATCAACGGTTTTCCGGACCGATACGACATAGGGACCTTCAAGAAAAGAGCCTATACCTTTCTCAAAGGCCGGCAACGCATCTGCTAGTGTGAGTGCAGGTAACCGGATGCCCACACATCCCCCTTCCCCAATTCTTCACTCTAAGGTCGGCAACGCATCTGCTATGCCTCTGGCATTGCGGGTGTTCATGGGCGGCGGTAATCACTCACCATCACGTGAGCCACCTGCTCGTTTGCCGGCCTTTTCTATATAAAAAAAAGATTCTTCACCTCATATGCGCCTAAATATAAATGAACACTCGGGTACTTGCTCAACACTAGAGGAGATGTACACGAGCTGTCTACCATTGAAACAAGTAGAATTAAAATGAGGAGAAAGAGAGGAAGGTAGGGTCTTCGCTTATCGGTCGAAACGCAGAAGTGCAACTTTTTCCAGTGAAGGTTTTAAGACGAAGCGAAATCAAATCAAATCATTTATTCATCGACATAAGAACATACATTCTTTTATCGATAGTAATTTTTAATCTACCACCGTTTCGTAATGAGGTTCCTCTAACGGAGAAGAGACAGGCGAAAGAAACTCCGTAGGTATCCTCTTTTTTTGGTCAATAGTTTTAACAATATAATACATTATACAAATATAATGTCATATTTTCTAGAAATAGCTTGGGAGCGATCACCTCATTCCCAGGAGTTACTGTCATTAATATATTCATTTATATTATAATAACCCTTCTTATAAAGTTTTTCTTTAATAAATTTCTTAAACCTGTTAATAGACAGGCTTTGCTTATTTACCGGGATTTTGTTGTAGAAGCGTATACACCGACCTATGAACGCGTTACTTACTCTATGGAGTCTAGTAACCGAAAAACTTCACCAACTGAAATGTACCAGATCAAAATAAAAAGAACAGTGTCGGAGACTACTGGTACTGCAATCGCCATATCGCTCACAAATGGCACGTATGGCAGATCTTCGTTACTATTTTACATTTATAGAATGAAGGGTTATGTTTACAATTACAGAAAAATGTAAATAAAACACTAACGCATCTGTAAAAATCATATATTCTTATTTCGTTGTTTTAAATAATTTGCAAATAAAAAAAAATATATGTAAATATGTACAAGTTTCTCTTAGCGACTAAAACACGTCTAACATAAAACTGACTTAAAACAAATATTTTGTACAATTTACAACAAATACTATGGCATTTATGGTAAGGGCACATTGTATAGTCGCCATTTTGAAATATTTCAACAATTCCGACAGGACAATGATTGAAAATAGCAAAAAACAATTTAGTTCTATCACATCACATTGCAGCAGCATTTATTTCGACATGTGACAATTATTAGAGAAATATTATTTAGCAGAACACCCGAATTCGTTCGTTCGTTTACTTTTATATGGTTTCCTGAATACTAATAATTTCACTATCTACTAGATAGTAGTAGAAGATACTTCTAGAAAATTCCTTCCTCTTTGCCATCCAATACAGTTCAGGACAAGTTTCTTAAATTTTGTGTTTTGTGGTACAATAAAGTATATTCATTCGTTCGTTCATTCATTCATTCATAGTAGATATTAAATCATTCCCATTCAGCTGAATATTGAAGTATACTTTTCAAAGATTAATATATTGAAGTTTTATTTATTAAGATTCATATATTGAAGTTTTATTTATTATTAATTCTTGAAATTATACTTCAATATTGAATATTGAAGTATAATTTCAAGAATTAATGATTACTTCGTCAATTTTCGAACTTTTTTTTCTTCTCAAATAATAATTGTAAATTATCCCATACCTATCAAATTTCATTCAAAACCAGTTTAGCTGTGAAAGCATAACTAACAGAATTACATACATTAAGGTATATATAGTACGCATTAGTACTATCAGTTTACAGGCCAACTAAAAATAAGTTTATTCCATGCACTATCATCACATGTGAAATTCTTCATCACTAAGCATCCAAAGAATTTGACTGAATATAAAACTAAGTATAAATCAATTTGAACTAATACTGTGGACGTTGTCAACGTAATACACCATAATTTCTTTTCTACATTTATGACACTACATTCGATGATTTTGTTATTATATTAAAATGTACATTGCGTTGTATTTTGAAGTTTACTACTTTAGAATCTATTTTTACATTATATATATATATATATATATATATATATATATATATATATATATATATATATATATATATATATATATATATATATATATATATATATATATATATATATATATATATATATATATATATATTTATATATATATAGATATAGAAATCAATCTTTCTCCGTTACTTTATGCGTTATGTCCATGCGCAACTTATGCACTTGTCTATGTTTCCATAACTATGTAATATATTTTGATGAACATAAATTATATAATTAACATAGTAATATATGTATGCTTTTAGTACTACCCTCATTTACTAATCTGTATATTATAATAGTAAGTAGTAAACTCCAGTCGTACATGCTTTCAGTACTACCCTCATTTACTAATCTATATATTATAATGATAAGTAGTCTCCAGTCGCACTTCAGGCTATCACTTCTCGTACTAACCAATTTCGTAAACGTCGCCAACATGCACAGTGCGTTAAAAACTATATTTACATCCACATAAGATTCAATCTTCTATACACATTATGTCCTTCTGTCCTGAAATCAAATAAAATACTTTGCGTTAAAAACTATATTAACATATAAATAAGGTTCAATCTTCTATACACATTATGTCCTTCTATCCTGAAATCAAATAAAATACTTTATTACTATGAGTGGTTAGGAGAACCGAAGCAATCTCCGAGAGGAAGATTTTGAGATGGTCCACTACTTCTCCTTCTCTGTCTAGGGGTTGTCCGAGTTAGAACCACACTCTTATTTATTTCTGCTGCCAAATACCATTGTAACAACTGTTCTATTCATGTTTGGGGGTTTTAGAGAGCCAGTGTAATAGGGACAATGAGACACTCCATCTTAATCTTCTGGGGTGACGCACCTACAACCTTCTTCGGGAATGGTGTGTATGCTGCAGTCACCAATGACTGTTGCACTGTTACGTCTCTTTTCACCCTATTCTCTTGGAAAAAGGAACTTATATACGATTTGTATTGTTGGACACTAAGACAGTGACAGGCTGTCTCGTTTTCGCAAATCAGCTACCATGAAATGTGGATCGAAAGGGCTAAAAATTGTCTGCACACATGACCACCCCCAAAAAAGGTGTGAAGATAAAAAAAAACATGTATATTCATTACGACAAACATATTAGAAGTTGCCGTGTACCACCCACTTTCTCCCCATGACTGTACTAAAAAGCGACTACGGGAAAAATCTTAAAAATGCCAGTACAAAGATGGTGAGATAACTACTCAAGAAAAATACTAGATCGTTGTGTGATCAGAAATCAAAATTGTGCTTTGACGACGGGCAGCATTGCCAATTTGTGGCGATTAAGGTGAATCTTACATCGGATGAAGCAGAGTCTCTTAGACTTGGACTTTATGTATTTATGTATTCTTTATTGTACACCACAAAATAAGATGAAAATAAGTGCAAGGAACATAAAGGTAGTACAAGAGGCGGTCTTATTACAAGAAAAGCAATTTCCTCCGACAACCTTGCTATACAAGCGGATGAAGAAATAACGAAGAAAAGGAGGGTGGTGTACCGCTATTAAAATAGATTCCTAAATGATGGTAGCCGTAATACAAAGGATTTTTTTAAGAATAAAAAAATAAGGAGATGGTGAAAATAAAGGGAATAAAACTAAAAAAGTGGAAAATGGCGTTAGGTTTCTAGATAATAGGAATTAAGAAGTTTTTTAATGAAGGAAGAGATGGAGCACGTCGAATATGTAAGGGCAAAGCGTTCCACAGGCGGACAGCGGTAACAGTAAAAGATTTATTATAAAAGGAAGAGGAATAAAGAGGAGTTCAGAGGGAAAGTCAGCGGAGCGAAGAATCATAGGAAAGGGACATAAACTCAAACCGATCTTTTAAGTATTGGGAAGAATATGGATTAAACAGCACGGAGTACAAAGCAGAAAGGATGTGCGTATTCCGGCGAAGGCGAACCTTCCACTCAACCTACGACCCACCTTCCACTCAAGATATTTTCGGGACCACGTGACAGGTGGTGAGCCCGTCGCCGTCTTAATGTCGAAGCAAGCGATATAATTCTTACAAATGTTTTTGAAAAACCCATTTGTACGTGCCTGCCACCTGGGGATCGAACTCGAGTCTCTTGACTCGAAATTCCGACCACCCAACCACTCGACCACGGAGGTCTTCAAAAGTAATTAAGTCGTCGTAAATGAATAAGTAGATAGTGGTCGGTGGTCTGTTTACCTGCCATCAAAGAGATCCAAGTCCTGACGGCCGCGGCGGTGGCTCCGGGGTATCGGGCGTTGGTGGCTTGAAGGTGCTGCCCTGTTAGCAAAAATGGGTGAGCCTTCAGATTACACCAGGTCGAAGGTTAGGAGGTAAAGAAGCTAGTTTGTTCTTAATGACACCGAATATAGCACATAGGTTTATTAAATACAAATATAGATAGATAAATACATAGATACATAAAGTCACGATAGCCGTGTGCTTGGGTGGTCGGAATTTCGAGTCGAGAGCGGGTCTCTCGTTCGATCCCCAGGTGGCAGGCTCGTACCGATGGTTTTTTTAAAAACTTATGTACGAACTATATTGTTCGCTTGGACATAAAGACGGCGACGGGCTCACCACGTTGTCCCGAAAATATCTTCGGTGGAAGGTGGGTCGAAGGGACTCAATTGTCTAGACTAGACCTCTGTCTACTCCTGTATTGGGAATTGCGTGAAGACTATTTAATATTTTTTTTTAATACATATATAGATAGGGACAACATCACATACATTGCTCCGATCCCAATGTAAGATGCTGAAGCACTTGTGCTATGCGAATCGGAAGCAACGAAGGCACCACAAACATCCAGGCCCGAGAAAATGTAGAAAAAGTGTTTTTTTTACATTGACCCGACCGGAAATCAAACCATGGATCTCTCTAAATCGGTGTTTAGGCCACTCCACGGAGGTCGTTTATTGATTATATAAGTATAAAGAAATGCGGACAATATCACCATACATTGATCTGATTCCGAAGTAGCTAAAGCGCTTGTATTGTGGAATCAGAAACAGCGAAGGTACCACAAACACGCAGACCCGTGACAATCCGGGGACCACAGAGGCGTACCTTGAAAACCGGTGAGGGCGCCACTCGGTCACGGAGGTCGTCATATTTTAAAGGTTGAAGTTAAATCTAAAGAGGTATGTAAGGATCGTGACACTTGGCGATTGCTCTCTCTGGTTGCCCCGTCAGGGATTTTGCGTGAAGATAAGTAAGTAAGAAGTTAAATCTTTTTGTTTGTACAGTTTGTATCTGGCTGGTTTTGATGCCTTTAAATAGATGATATTACAAAAAAAGTAAAAACTATTTGCCTCTATATTTAAATTATTTTTCTGTCCATGTAAAGTGAAGTCCATAAGTGTGAGAAATAATAACAACATTTATTTCCAAGATATGCGAATAACGCACTGGAACAACATGACGGACGTCTATTCCAATCTCTCCAAAATATTTGAGAGAAGGCTTTTACCCAGCTGTTGACAATCAAAGGCTACTATTGTACACTGCCACCTCGACAATGTCCCGTCAGCCAGAGGGCGGCAGAGAGCGGCAGAGGGTGGCAGGTAGCGGCAGAGGGCAGCAGAAGGCGGCGGAGGATGGCAGAGGTCGGCGAAGGGCAGCAGAGGATGGAAGAGAGCGGCAGAGGATGGCAGAGGGCGGCAGTGGATGGCAGAGGGCGGCAGTGGATGGCAGAGGGCGGCAGTGGATGGCAGAGGATAGAAGAGGGCGGCAGAGGATGGTAAAGGCAGCAGAAAATGGCAGAGGGTGGCAAAGGATGGCAGAGGATAGCAAAGGGCGGCAGAGGGCGAAGAGGATGGCAGAGGGCGAAGAGGATGGCAGAGGGCAGCGGAGAGCGGCAGAGGATGGCAGAGGGCGGCAGAGAGGATGGCAGAGGGCGAAGAGGATGGCAGAGGGCGGCAGAGGATAGCAGAGGGCGGCAGAGGATAGCAGAGGATGGCAGAGGGCAGAGGAGGATGGCAGAGGGCAGCAGAGATTGGCAGAGAGCAGCAAAGGATGGCAGAGGGCGGCAGAGCATGGCAGAGGGCGGCATAGGATGGCAGAGGGCAACAGAGGGCGACAGAGGATGGCAGAGGGCGGCAGAAGACAATACCTGGAAGCCCAGCGCGGCCTCGAGCGGCGTGGGCGAGTCCCCGCCCAGCGTCGCGTACTCGCCCAGCCCGCGCCCGCCCTGGATGGTGGCGTACGTATTGTCCGACTGCGGAGGACATACATCATGCATGACTTTTAAATTATATTCATTTGCAGGAGTATGGTTTTACAAGACATACATACATACATAACGGCCTGTTAAAATCCACTGCAGGACATAGGCCTGCAGTGGACTTTAACAGGATTTGCCAACATTTTTTAACATTTGATTTAACAGCAACAGGATTTGGGAAGCGAATTGGCGATCGCAGCACCAGACCACTCGCTCCTCAGACGCTGCTGCCCATCTTCGGTCTAATTATGTTATCAAATCAAATCATTTATTCACCGATATTATAATGTAAATTTGTTTATCGTCATTTTTTAATCTACCACCGTTTCGTAATGAGGCTTTCCTATAACGGAGAAGAAACTCCGTAGGTAAGCTCTACACATTATTTTAAGGTTTACTTATTCTGCCTGACAAGGCGTTTATTTAACTTAGCTAGATAGTTTTTTAAAGCTTAGGATCTATTGTGTAATTTAATACATAAAAGATTCTAAGGAACACAGCAACACCAAATATTTATGTCTAAATTTAAATTCGTTGTTATAATTTTTGAATATTGTTATTCAATATAAATTGTAGTAAATTCATTACAATCAAATGTCATAATGTCAACTAATTATAAAATATATTTAGTTGACATTATTTAACAAACATACATACGGGCCTCTTAAAGTGCACTGCAGGACATAGGCCTCTCTCATAGGGAGGGTTTGCCATAATCGCCACGCTTGGCAAGCGGATTGGCGATCGCAGAACCAGACCACTCGCACCTAAGACGCTGCTGCTGATCTGATATTTTTAGAGATGGTTATCCCGCCATCTATCGGTCGCCATAACGATATTCAAGGCTGTTTCCCTTATTCGCCTCTTACGACACCCACGGGAAGAAAGGGAGTGACAATATTCTTACACCGTTACCACACCGCTGAAGAAAAAAAGGTAACAAAACCATCATAACTCTGTGTTTACCACACTACAATTGCCGGTCCACATACCTGCGGCTGGTCCGGACCGGGCTGTTCGGCCTGGTCTCCGAAGACGTTCATGGTCAGCTCCTGTTCCTCGTACGGCCTCAGCTTCGTCTCCAGCCACAGCGGATTCTCCGTAGTGCTCAACTCCTCGAGTATCCGCCGCCTCGCCAGACTGTCTCCTTTACTGGATTGCAGCGATGGCGGCGGTATTACCCTATTGGTTAAAAAATAAATTTTATACGACATACATAAATAAATAAATAAATAAAATAAAATAGCCTTTTATTTCATGCACTAAAATTACATAATACATTTTACCTAATGATTATTTTTTTTATAATTACATAAATTTATTTTATACAATATATTATCTTTTAATTTATTATTGTAGTATAAAATTGCAAAGAAATGGTATAAAATATTATAAATAAGACTATTCCTATTATTCATTAAATTATTTCCTTTTTATATTTAATTTTGATTAATTATTGATTGAATGATCTCATGCAAGAACCCCTTGTGTGAGAGTGAAGGCCTCCTCTAGATTTTTCCACCGGTCTCTATCTTTCCCCTTTAATATCCAATTCTTACCCGTTAGTTTCATAATAGTCTCTCTTTCTAGTACCCATTGGTCCAGGCCATGATGTATTCGTTTCGTCCATCGGTCATCACACATTCTAGAAATGTGCCCCGCCCATCGCCACTTCAGCTTTAGAGAGTAGTTTAAAGCGTCGGTTAGTTTTGTTTTGTTTCTAATACTGGCATGGGATATTTTTTGTACTTTACGGACTCCCATAATGCTTCTCTCCATACTTCGTTGGCAGGATTTTATCTTGTTAATCACTAGCTGATTAAATTTCCATGTCTGACACGCATAAGTAATAGATGGAAGCAAACATACATCCATTACTTTTTTCTTTGTTTTCATTGGCATGGAGCTTTTGAATATCTCTTTTAAATTCCAGAACTTTTTCCATGCGCCACAAATTCTTCTTTCTACCTCTCGCTCATTGCTTCGTTTAGCGAAAGAAATCTGCTTGCCAAGGTATATATATGTATAGACATATTCTAAAGGGTTTATGCATATGGGGTAATGCGTGTGGTTTGTCATTATTTTAGTTTTACTTAGATTTATCTCGAGGCCTACTTTTTTTACTTGCCATTTGTAAAGAGTTAATCATTGATTCCATTTCTTTTTCATTTTCTGATATAAAGGCAATATTATAGAAAATATCTTCACGATATTCCTAATACTAGTATTAAAATTTAATTTCTAGACATGTATTTACCCTAGGGTAAATACATGTCTAGAAATTATGTGCTTTCGATAGAAAACATATTTTGGCATACCGGGAACGGTGGTGAACCTATACCGATTTCATGGCCAATCTAAGGCAAATATCGTACATAAGGTTTAGAAAAAAAGTCATTGGTGTGAGCCTTCCACCTTGAAGGTGGAACTCGGGTCTCTCGAAACGAATTCCTTTCACCCAACCACTCAACTACCCTGACTTTAAAAAGACACAATTATAATAAACAATACACAAATTATATTATGTGGTACCGGTCAATATTTAACACCCCCTTTCCTTTGTGGGTGTTGTAAGAAACTAAAAATTAAGGGAACATTCCTTCACGCCATTCCCAATACAGGGCTAGACAGTGGTCTAGACAATTAAGTCGTTTCGACCCACCGTCCACCGAAGATATTTTTGGGACAACGTGACAGGCGGTGAGCCCGTCGCCGTCTTTATGTCCATGCCAACGATATAATCAGTTACGTAAAGAGATACTTTTTACAGTGCTAGAGACACACATCAGCTTTTGCTGTTGCATGAATGGGCCGGCTCGACCGGGGAAGTACCACGACCTCACAGAATACCGGAGTGAAGTAGAAGTCTAACAAACTTCTGCGTTTCGTCTGGTGAGTGCAGGTAACCGGAGGCCCACACACCCCTCTCCCCCAATTCCGGGGGAGGGGGGCACTCTAAGGGAGGCAACGCATCTGCTAAGCCTCTGGTATTGCGGGTGTTGATGGGCGGCGGTAATCACTTACCATCACGTGAGCCACCTGCTCGTTTGCCTCCCTTTTCTATAAAACAAAAATAAGTTATATGTAACAAACACACACTCACCAATGTTTGAGACAGGCGCAAACGACGACGAACGTCACGATACCGGTAAATAGCACTATCAGTAGAGCTATCAGCGCCGCTAGCGCCGGGTCGAAGCTGTCCGGTCCTGGGATCAAATTTGGATCAGTTTAAAAAAAAAAAAAAAAAACAAGAAAAGGGGGTCGACAGAAATAATAAACCAATTAAAACCTGATGATTTCTTGTATTTACACGAATATTACATATTTTATTTTTTTTATCGCGTTTTTAATTAGTTTTTACAAACTATTTTTTTTTTTACTTTCGACCAACGTTTCGAATGCTTTACAGCGTCCGTGGTCACGGGGGGACAGTTCCGCCGTAAACAAAAAAAAAGTTTGTAAAAACTAATTTAAAAACGCGATAGAATCCGAAAATCGTTTTAAAATCGACAACCCTTTCGACCCACCAAAATAGCACAAAAATATGTTGTCGTAAAAAGTATCATTGGTGGAACTAAGATATTCTTTGCGACAATATGACAGGTGAGCCCGTTGCCGTTTGTATGTCCAAGCCAAGGGTATAAATCGTAGATAAATTTGTAAAAAAAAAACCATTTGTTTGAGCCTAAGGTGGCATCATCCACTCGGCTATCGTCTTTCTTATTTTGGCTAAAATCTTAGATCGACTAAAGCTTGGATCAGTTAAAAGCATATTTTAGATGTATATATGTATAATACATATATAAATAAGGACTTCATCACATACATTGCTCCGATCCCAATGTAAGATGCTTAAGCACTTGAGGTATGGGAATCGGAAACAACGAAGTCACCACAAACACTCAGACCCGAGAAAGTGTAGAAAAAGTGTTTTTTCTACATTGACCCGACCGGGAATCGAACCCGGGACCTCGAGATAGCGACACCTTACAAACCGGTGTTTACGCCACTCGTTCACGGAGGTCGTCGTAAGTATGTAAATGTATGTATGTATGTGTGTATGTATGTATGTATGTACGTATGTATATGTAATGAAAGGTTACATAGGTTAAGATAGTTAGTAAGCGAGAAGTAAGTATGTTTAAAATATTGTTTTGCGAGCATTCTGGGAATAAACGGTTATCAAGTGAGTTGTGTTTCTTTGTGTCTCCAATTACTTAATACAGTACAGTATGTATGTATGTATGTATGTATATATGTATGTATGTATGTACGTATGTATGTACGTATGTATGTATGTATGTATGTACGTATGTATGTATGTATATATGTATGTATGTACGTATGTATGTATGTATGTACGTATGTATGTATGTACGTATGTATGTACGTATGTATGTATATATGTATGTACGTATGTATGTATGTACGTATGTATATATGTACGTATGTATGTATGTACGTACGTATGTATGTATGTATGTACGTATGTATGTATGTATGTATGTACGAATGTATGTATGTACGTATGTATGTATGTATGTATGTATGTATGTATGTATGTATGTATGTATGTATGTATGTATGTATGTATGTATGTATGTATGTATGTACGCATGCATGTATGTATGTACGTACGTACGTATGTATGTATGCATGTATGCATCTACCTTTGTACGTGGCGCTGGCGGCGACGAGCGTCTCCACGCCGTACTCCTGGTACACGTCCTTCAGCTCGTCGTACTTGGCGTCGATGGTCTGCAGCACGCGCTCCACCGGCAGCACCTCGTACGTGGCCGGGTCCACCGCGTGCAAGTGGATCTCGCACCTGGAGACAAATAAATATCTTCACGCCGTTCCCGATACATGGGGGAGACATAGGCCTTCTAGTCTAGACAAATAAGTCCCTCCGACCCACCTTCCATCGAAGATATTTTCGGGATAAATTTTAAACTTTATTTCCTTGGTGATAAGAATTTAAATGTTACTACGGGCACTGCATTTTATATTCAAGACATTCAGTATTTTATGTAAACAGTGAAGCAACAAGCTACTTTAATAACGTTGTACTTTATGGCATTAGCGATAAGATTTAAAATATGACTACGGGCACCACATACTTTGATATTCAAGACATTCAGTATTTTATGTAAACAGTGAAACAATAAGCTACTTTAATAACTTTATGATATTAGCGATAAGATTCAAAATATGACTACGGGCACCACATACTTTGATATTTAAGACATTCAGTATTTTATGTAAACAGTGAAGCCAATAAGCTATTTTAATAACTTTGTACTTTATGGAATTAGCGATAAGATTCAAAATATGACTACGACATACTTTTACATTCAAGCCATTCAGTATTTTATGTAAACAGTGATGAAATAACCTATTTTAATAATTTTGAACTTTATAGCGTTACCTATAATATTCAAAATATGACTACGGGCACCACATACTTTGATATTCAAGACATTCAGTATTTTATGTAGACTGTGAAGAAATAAGCTATTTTAATAATTTTGGACTTTACAGCTTTAAACATAAGATTCAAAATATGACTACGGACACTACATAGTTTAATATTCAAGACATTCAGTATTTTATGTAGACAGTGAAGAAATAAGCTATTTTAATAACTTTGAACTTTATTGCGTTAATAATAAGATTCAAAATATGACTACGGACACTGCATAGTTTAATATTCAAGACATTAAGTTTTTTGTGCACACAGCGAAGCAATAAGCTATTTTAACTTTTTTGAACTTTATATCCTTATTAATATGATAAAAAATATTACAACGGACAGAACATACCTCAATATTCAAAACATTAAAGTATGTACGTGCTATGACTGCGTTCGTGTGTATGAAAGAAACAAGTGAATATATTTTCAAGTATAAAATTAAAACTTACTAAAACAATATTGAGAAATGAAGCCTTATTCCATTTGAAATACAGATTATTTTTTATCTCTATTGATGAGACTTAAGAGTAGATAGAGTAGGTTAACTCAGACAACACTTGTTTGTTGAACGGATTTGTTTTGATTTAATTGTATCCCCGGGAGAGAGAGAGAGGAGAAGGGATGGGGAGTTTGGGGGGGGACGCACCGTAAATTACTGTGCAAAAAGTTACGTACCAATCGTCGTGCCGCCTGTCGGCCTGTACCAGGGGCATTCTTCTGCCGGTCACCAGCAGAGCCTGACCCGCGGTCTCCAGTCGCCTCTGCACGTCAGCCGCCGGGGCTGAGCAGCTGCGTGACACCACCATTCGGATCAGTGATGAACGGTCGATGATCCACAGCTGGGGTGGTGACATTACAATGCCATCAGAAGCTTTTGTTATGTTATGAGAAGAAGAAATTCTGAGTCACGACAGCCGAGTGGTTGGGTGGTCGGAATGTCGAGTCAGGAGACCCGAGTTCGATCCCCAGATGGCAGGCTCGTACCAATGGGTTTTTCAACAACTTATGTACGAATTATTGTACGGCTTGGACATAAAGAAGGCGACGGGCTCAACACCTGTCTCGGTCTCCTGGAAATATCTTCGGTGGAAGGTGGGTCGAAGGGACTTAACTGTCTAGACGAGACCTCTGTCTACCCTTGTATTGGGAATTGCGTGAAGATATTATTTGTTTGTTTATTTATTTATTTTTATTGATTTTGTTACGATAATCGGTCATAATAGCCGAGTGGATGGGTAGACGGAATTTCGAGACGAGAGAAAGGAGTTCGATCCCCAGGTGGCAGGCTTGTACCAATGGGTTTTACAAAAAATTATGTACGAATTATATCGTTGGCTTGGACATAAAGACGGCGACGGGCTCACCACCTATCACGTTGTCGCAAAAATATCTCGGTGGAAAGGGTCGACGGGACTTAATTGCCTAGACCAGACCTGTATTGGGAATTGCGTGAAGATATTTATTTATTTATTTATTTTGGTATTTTAAGACAGTAAGCATTGTATTGATTTCCACATAAATGTGCATTAAAATTAGAGACAAAAGCAACAGTCATGATATATATTTCACTCACATAGACCTGCGCCTTCGCCTGTCTGTGCGGCGGAGCCAGTTCCTGTGCCACAATGTCCAACACGAAACGGTCCTGGTTGTATTCCGACATGAAAGCGGCGGTCGTTAGTATACCTGTAACAGTATACATTACCACTGGCTTTTGGAATAGAAAGGAAAGAAAGAAACAAGTGACTGATGCTTGCACAAAAAAATCCTTATACTGGAATAGACAGAGGTCCTGACAAATAGGTCCTTTTCAACGTGATAGGTGGTGAGCCTGTCGCCGTTTTTATTTCCAATCCAACGACGTAAGTCGAGCCTAGGTAGTACCCTATCACTCAAAGATCGAACTCGGGTCTCTTGACTTGAATTCCGATCACCCAAAATCGGTTTGATGAGAGATTTCGAGAGATGTGTATATCTTGTCACGATAGCCGATTGGTTGGGTGATCGGAATTCGAGTCAAAGACCAGAGCTCGATCCCCAGGTGGTAGGTTCGTACCACTGGGTTAGTTTCGAAACTTATGTACGATTTATGTCGTTGGCTTGAACAGAAAGACGGTGACAGGCTCACCGCCTATCACGTACTCCAAAAAATGTCATCAGTGGAAGGTGGGTCAAAAGAACTGAATTATTTGAACCAGTTTATACGATAAAAATAAATACGTATGGATAGACCACAGCAAGCTGATATCAGCCAATTGCGCAGGAGCAAGACAACATACCATCTTGGCTAATGTTGAACGGGGACGGCACTACACTGCCACTGGACTGCGAGGCTCCGAACTTATAGAGATGCGAGGCCGCCACCATATATATTATAGTGCCGTTCTCTTCCAGGTCTGGATCCTCAGCAGCCACAGATATTATGGGCTCGTTGATGCGTGCCGTGTGTTTGATGCCTAGTAACAAAGTAATAATAATACAAAGTAGTATAGAGGGAGAATATGTCTTTTAACAGCGGTAGAGACACGCATCAGCTTTTGTTGTTGCATGAATGGGCCGGCTCGACCGGGGAAGTACCACGACCTCACAGAATACCGGCGTGAAGCAGAAGTCTAACAAAGTTCTGCGTTTCGTCTGGTGAGTGCAGGTAACCGGAGGCCCACAAACCCCTCCCCCAATTCTGTGGGGGGGGGGCACTCTAAGTAAAGCAACGCATCTGCTATGCCTCTGGTATTGCGAGTGTTCATGGGCGGCGGTAATCACTTACCATCACGTGAGTCACCTGCTCGTTTGCCTACCTTTTCTATATATAAAAAATATGTCATCATACTTTGATTACCTACGGGCGTACGCATCGAAATAAATAATCATAACCATGATTGCCGAGAGGTTGGGCGATCAGAATTCGTATTTCCGATGCGAATTCAATTCCAGGAGGAAGTCACGCACCAATGAGTATTTCCGAAACGTTTGTACGATTCATATCGTTGGTAACACTTTGGCACATATAATCTCCGGTGAAATGTGAGTCTACGGGACTAAATAGTCTAGACTTCTTGCCACCTCACTATTGGAAAACGCGTGAGGATATAAGAATTCTAGATATTTAATTATTAAGTAAGGTATGCTATGCGACAATGAAAATAATTGTGGCATAGAAAAGTACTATGAACTATACTATACTACTAGGAAAACATAGCATGCACTGAAGTCTGTTATTTATATCTTATATTCCGCTCACATATTTTACTATTGGAAAAAGTAATATGTTAAAACGATAAAAGAACAAAGGATGAATATGTTACCAGCGTAATAAATCTTTTGCGGGAACTTCGGTTCGTTGTCGTTCTCGTCCAGGATCCTGATCCCGACGGTGGTGACGCTGCCATCTTGGCTGTCCGTGCTGTTGTCTATGGAATTCAAGATGGCGGCCGGGTTTTCTAAAAGCGGACTGTTGCTGGCGTATATCGTCATTGTGTAGTCCTCTTGTTTTTCTCTGTAAAATAATGTATTTATTTCTTATCCATTTATATCTTCACTCGGCTATCCAGATTTTTTTGTACATTTTTTTCTTTTTTACAGCCCATCGTCACTCCGTCTATCTAGATGGAGTGACGATCGAGATTGACCGTTACAAAATAGTTTCTCACCTATCAAATGACGTGTTCGCACGGATGATGCCCTGCGTCCTGTCGAGAGTGAACGCAGCCTCCCGGTTGCCTTCCAGTACGTGATAGTACACCTTGCCGTTGTCTCCGGAGTCCTTGTCGGTTGCCTTCACAGTACCTAGAGCCAGGAATAAATTATTAAATCAAAATCAGAGCGATTGAGGGAATGAGTGAAGACCGAATGGTAAAGAAAATGTATAGGGCGAAAGTTAATATTAAAAGGGGTCGAGGTAGACCGAGACTAACTTTCGAAGACCATGTGAGCAATTTGCTCGAATAGGGGAGGGTCAAGAGTACTCGGATACCTAGACGTGCATGTATGAAGAAAATGACGAATCTGAAAGAAGCGAAAGAGGTATGTAGGATCGTGACACTTGGCGATCTGTTCTCTCTGGCTGCCTCGTCAGGGATTATGCGTGAAGATAAGTAAGTAAGTAAATAAAATCAAATCAAATAATTTTTTTTATCAAAATAAAAAGTACGTTCGTATATGGATAGTCATTTGTTTATTCTACCACCGTTTCGTAATGAGGTTCCTCTAACGGTGAAGAAACAGGCAAAAGAAACTCCGTAGGTATCCTATTTTTTTTGTCAAACTTTTTTTTAAATAATATAATATATTATAAAAATGTGACATGATATTTTCTGGAAATATCTTGGGAGCTATCACCTCATTCCCAGGGGTTACCGACATTTATATACTCATTTATATTATAATAACCCTTTTTAAAAAAATTTTCTTTGATTTACCGGTATTTTGTTGTAGAAGCGTCAGTGTCAGTAAATCGGGGCTAAAATAATAAATACAAGTTGACGGTAGGCGACGGTAACAATGACAGTGGGACGCTGAAGACCTCAGTGATCCTCAAGATCCGTGACCACGGATGCTGTGAAGCATCCGAAACGTCGGAGAAGTAAAAATAGTTTGTAAAAAAACTAAATACTACACGCGATAAAATCCGAAAATCGTTTAATTATAGAGCCAGGAGTTAAATGTAGACTTTATGGCCTTCGACGTAAGTTACAATTCACTTCATTGTTAGTGGTTTTATTGAGGACTAAAGTACAATGTCTTAATACTTGTAATTATAAGTGTTGTCTCTCTCACTCTTTCTCTACTAATTTGTGAGAGATGCAAATGTAATCATGCAATTAGGACCCGTTTATATGAAAGATTACATTGATTGATTTATATTGACAACCTCGCAATTTCGAGGTCACGCCGCATCGATCCCTGTCAAAGTGAAAAGAAAAACCACTTTTCTACATTTTCTCGAGTGGGTGGTTTCTGTGTGTTTGTGGTGCCTTCGTTACTTCCGATTCCCATACCTCCAGTGCTTTAGCATCTTACTTTGGGATCTGAGCAATGTATGTGATGTTGTCCCTATCTACATGAATGAATGAATGAATGATAGATTTATTCATTAACACAGACACAAAGGCATAAAATACAAAAATACAGAAATAGTACAAAAAAGTATATACATAAAAAGAAACTAAATAAAAGCATGTCGACTAACAATAACAAATACCCGTGTCGTGCCAAATGAAACGGTACGGGTGATGTTGTCCCTATCTATGTATATATTAATACATCATCTTTGATTGAGAATGAGATAATCGCTCCCAAGCTATTTCTAGAAAATATCACATTATATTTGTATAGTGTATTTTTTATATTGTTAAAAACATTGACCAAAAAAAAGAGGATACCTACGGAGTTTCTTTCGCCTGTTTCTTCTCAGTTACAGGAACCTCATTACGAAACGGTGGTAGATTAAAAATGACTATCGACAAACGAATGTGTGTTCTTATGTCGATGAATATATGATTTGATTTGATTAGTATTCCTCACCAACTATGACGCCCGACGGCTGGTTCTCCTTGAAGTGAAACTGATAGTGCGGCTGCGCGAACAGTGGCAGGTTGTCGTCGTCGTCAGTTAGGACCAGGGTGAGGAGACGCAGACTCTCGAACTGCGCCGGAGTGCCGTGGTCCACGGCAGCTATCACCAGCTGCGGAGCGGAGGGCTGATCAGTTGGGGGCAGAGCTCGCGCCACAAGATATTATTCACGCCATTACCAACACTTGGGGTGGGGGAGACGGTGCGGAAGAGGTGGACAGGGGTCTAGACGATTAATTGTTTAAAAAGCTTATTTGGGAAGAACGTGTCACGTGGTGAGCCTATCGCCGTCTCAGTGTCTAATTTAACGGTACTATATACCTATATAGGTATATATTTACATAGATAAATAATCATGTATATATACATGATGTATAAACATGCATAAGTCGAGTACAAACTTTGATGAAAGTCTAATATTCTAGACCTGTATTGGGAATGGCGTGAAAATATTTTTGTTTATAATAAACGTAACAGCAAAGTTATATTAATATATTCACGATAGCCGAGTGGTTGGGTGATCGGACTTCGAGGTAAGAGACCCGAGCTCGGTCCCCAGGTTGCAGGCTCGTGCCAATGGGATGTTTTTTAAAAACTTGTGTACGATTTATATCGTTGGCTTGGACACCAAGACGGTGACAAATTCGCCACCTGTCACGTTGTCCCACAAAATGTCTTTGGTGTAAAGTGGGTCGAAGCACGTAATTGTCTTGACCTCTGTCTTCCCCTATATTGGGAATGGCGTAAAGATTTTTTTATAATAAACGTAAGAGTAAAGTTATCCAAGGCTAAATCACCTGATATTCCGACTTGAGCTCCCTATCGAGGAAGGTCTTCGTCCTCAACTCTCCCGTGTCCCGGTCCAGACTGAACTCCGCAGTCTCGCCCACGTTCTGATTGTCCACCTTCAAGTAGTAAGAGACGCGGCCGTTCTCGCCGGTGTCTTCGTCTACCGCTTCAATTGTGGTTATTAAATAATCCGCCTGCGCTGCGTTCTGTCAATGAAAACATAAATATATCAAAGCATTATTTAATCTTTTATTATATCACCGCGCGTGCGTGGACTATTTTAAATGGCACCGGCGGAATAACAGCGCTGCATCAGTACTGCTACAGCATATTTGCTGAGTCGGATGCCGTTTCGTAGCTGCAATCCAGTAATGTATTCTATTTTAATCTGTAATTCTTCGCTATAATCTTTATATGTACTGTTTTGTGGCAATGAATAAATCTACTTTCTTTCTTTCTATTCTGCATTAATTTTCACTATACTTTTGAAGTTAAATTCCTTTACGCACGCTTAATTTGACGAGTTTTTGTAAAATCCATTTAAACGAGCCACTCCGGGAGCAAACTCGGCTCTCTCGACTCGAAATTCCGACCACCTAACCACTCGGCTATCGCGACTCGTAGATATATAATAATAGAATATATAATAATAGATATATATAAAATAGAATGAATTACTGGACTGCAGCAACGAAACGGCATCTGACTCGGCAGTATGAAGTAGCAGTACTGCTGCAGCGCTGTTATTTTGCAGGTGTCATTAAAACATTCCACGCACAAATTGTGGAAACGGGATGCCGCCTGTTGCGCTCTCTGTCACACTCGAGTGCCTTATGGGAAGCGTAAGGACTGTCTTATAGTATATAGCTTATAGTGTTTTAAGTAACTAATGCGTTGGGAATGGAAGGTTCTCGAATGGCAACCTCGTACAAGCAAACGCAGTGTAGGACTACCCCAACCAAGATGGAAGTAGATGGCACAGGAGTGTTCCATGTGGCTTGTTTTTGAAAGGCCTCTGTTCATGACATATAGTACATAGCTTATAGTGTTTTGAGTAACTAGTGCTTTGGAAATGGAAGGTTCTCGAATGGCAACCTCGTACAGTCAAACGCAGTGTAGAACCAAGATGGATGTAGATGACACAGGAGTGTTCTATGTGACAATGTTTATGAGAGGCCTGTGTTCACGTCATATAGTACATAGCTTATAGTGTTTTAAGTAACTAGTGCGTTGGAAATTGAAGGTTCTCGAATGGCAACCTCGTACAGTCAAACGCAGTGTAGAACCAAGATGGATGTAGATGACACAGGAGTGTTCTATGTGGCAATGTTTTTGAGAGGCCTATGTTCATGACTAGGCTTAGCGTGCAGTGGCTTAGCTTCAAGTGTTGGAAAAGGAAGGTTCTCGAATGGCCTCGTACAGGCATACGCAGTCCCATGCCACCGCACCGTCCTATAGCAATACTCGGGAGAGGCCGTTCAGCGACTCTAGACACTATATACTCTGTAATGGTGGTGAAAGCACCTTCCTATAGCAATCTTCGGGAGAGGCGGTTCAGCGGACTCTAGACACTATATATACTCTGTAATGGTGGTGAAAGCATCTTCCTATATCAATCTTCGGGAGAGGCGGTTCAGCGGACACTAGACACTCTATATACTCTGTAATGATGGTGAAAGCACCTTCCTATAGCAATCTTCGGGCGGGGCCGTTCAGCGGACTCTAGACACTCTATATACTGTGTAATGATGGTGAAAGCATCTTCCTATAGCAATCTTCGGAAGAGGTCGTTCAGTGGACTCTAGATACTATATACTTTGTAATGTTGGTGAAAGCACTTTCCTATAGCAATCTTCGGGAGACGCCTTTCAGCGGACTCTAAACACTCTATATACTCTGTAATGATGGTGAAAGCACCTTCCTATAGCAGTTCAGCGGACTCTAGACACTATATACTCTGTAATGATGGTGAAAACACCTTCCTAGACACTAACGGACTCAATACACTCCGTGATGATAGAACCGCTAAAGAACGCATCAGCCGAAAGCACCTTCCTAGACTCTCGGACTCAATATACTCTATAACGATGATAGAACCGCTGAAGAGTTCATCGGCCACCTCCGGCATCTCGAGGCGGCGCTGGGCGGGCGGCGGGCGCACGAAGGCGGGGCTGCGGCGGTTGACGGCGCGCACGGCGACGTCGACGCGCGCGCGCGCCGCGCTCGCTCCGTCCCACGCGCGCACGCGCAGCAGGTGGCCGCTGCCGCCGCGCACCGCGCGCGCCGCGTAGATGATGCCGCTGGTGGGGTCCACCGTGAAGGTGCCTGTGGGGGGTTGAAGAGCTTCACGTATCGATATAGTGACGATGGCCGAGCGGTTGGGTGATAGGGATTCGAGTCAAGAGAGCCGAGTTCGATCGCCAAGTCTTACCAATGGTTTAGATAATGAAAATAAATGAATTCACTTCACTTCACGCAATTCCCAATACAGGGGTATACAGAGGTCATGTCTAGACAATTATGTCCAAGTCAGCGATATAATTCGTACATATATTTTTTGGAAAACCATTTGGAAAACGATTGGTACGAGCCTGCCACCTGGGGATGAACTCGGATCTCTTGACTCTAAATTCCGACCACCCAACCATTCAGCTCCCTCTCTTCCCGTAGGTGTCCCCTCTTTTCCCGTGGGTGTCGAAGAGGCGACTAAGGGAAACAGCCTTCAATATCGTTATGGCAACCGTTAAATGACGGATCAGTCATCGCTAAAAAATATCAGACCAAACTAATCTGATCGAAGATGGGCAGCAGCGTCTGAGGTGCGAGTGGTCTGGTACTGTGGTCGCCAATCCGCTTGCCAAGCGTGGCGATTATAACAAATCCTCCCAATCAGTGAGGCCTATGTCCTGCAGTGGACTTTAACAGGTCGATATGTATGTATGTATGTAATCATTCGGCTATCGTCACTACATTTAATTTTTGCTCGCTTAATTTTAAGTTGCAATAGCGGTGCAATAGCCGTGACTCACTACTTGAAAACCTGAATGGCAATCTAGTGCTGAAGATTTGTTGGTAACTCTAAATATCTCAACCGGAGAGGTTGGTCGTATGTTATACTTCACATCTATGTTATTTACCTCTGTGATCAAAATAAAGGCAATGCCTTCTTTACACAGCTTCAAAAATATTTAATCAAACTTAAGGAAACTATCGATCAGCAAGGCCACGATAAATTTCTCATATTAGGCGACTTTAACATGAGACTCGGGTCTTCGTCCTAGCAGCGTAACAAATTTCAATGTATCTGAATTCTTAGATACTTTGTATGATTGTAATTTACAGCAATTTAAATTACCATAAGAAATCGTCAGATGGAATATTGGACCTCGTACTATGCAACGATATTGTAGACGTTGCATTATGCTCGGACCCTCTTTTTAGTGAAGATCCCTATCGCAAAACTTTTTTAATTACGCAAACATTGTTGGAAACATTTACTCTAAAACCTACTAAGCTTACTGTCTTCGCATATGCGCAAATGAATTATGATGAAATTCGTAATAAATTATCGGCTTTTAACTGGCATAATATATTTGAATCACGTAGTCTTGAAAATGCGGTGGATAAATTTTATAATATTAATGATCCGCTTAAATATGCTTTGTATCTTCGCACCAAGTTCGAGGCGATAACTATCCGCCTTGGTACAAATCTTCATTAGTTTAATGATTAAAGAAAAATATAAATTCATGAAAATAATATAAAATCTACAGTACTAAAAATGACGAATATACATTTTACTTACTTAGGGATAGGGTTAAAAACTTTGAACATAGCTGTTATATGAGATATATCAAGATGGTAGAGGTGTATCCATAACAAAATTTTCGAAACTGTTTTATCCGTACGTTAAGAGATAACGGGGTGGCATCTGTTATCCTGCAACTATGTAATTTGATAATAATGCAGAAATATGTGCACTATTATCAAATGGTAATAATTCTACCGCACCAAATTTTGATAATGTTAAATCACATCTTAATAATTCTACTGTACTAAATTTTGATAATGTTAAATCACATCTGCGTTAGTTCTTAAACGTCTTAAACACTTAGATTTAAACAAATCAGCTGATGCGGACATGCTTCCTGCAATATTTCTAACAAACTGTGCTGCTGAGTTGGGTATTCCTGTAATCATGTTATTTAAGCGTTGTTTAGGAGAAGGGTGGGGGCCTTCTATGAGGAAGTCGGCATTTATCATACCTATTTTTAAAAAAGGCTTTAAAAGTCAATTTGAAAATTATAGGCCGATTTCTAAGTTGTGCCTATTAGCTAAAGTTTTAGATCGTATTGTATATAATCAGCTGTTTGCAAGTTAAGCCATATTTAATTCCACAGCGGCATGGCATCGTTAGCGGTCGATCTTGTGTTACCAACTTACTCATACTTATCTACTTAATTATCTTCACGCCCAATCCCTGACGGGGTAGTCAAAGAGAACAGAGCGCCAAGTGTCACGATCCCTACATACCTAATTTTTGACTAGCAGCATGGATAAGGGTAATCAGGTCGATATTATCTATACCGTCTGCAGCAAGGCCTTCGACCGCATTGATCATAGTCTACTATTATCCAAACCTTTTGATCTGAGAATTGACGGCGATTTATACAGACGGTTAACATCCTATGTACGGAATAGGTTACAAGCAATGGTGTTAAACGGCATTTCATCGTCTTGGGTAAAAGTCCCCTCAGGAGTTCCTCAAGGATTCTTACTCGGCCCTTTATTATTTGTTATCTTCAATATGATATTAGTTCAAATTGATATTAGTTCTTGTTTGGAGCACTCAAATTTTTTCTTTTATTTGCAAAAACTATATATTTTTTTAAAACGATTAATGATGCAAACGCTGCATTGCTGTTACAGGACGATTTGTAGCGTCTAAATAATTATTGAAATATAAATAAACTAGACCTCAACGTTTCTAAATCTTTTTGTGCGACTTTCAACCGTAAGCGCCGTAATATTTACTCATTTAATTACAAAATATAAACCAAGATCTAGCAATGACTTCATTTATAAATGATCGGGGAATAATTTAACAGTGGTAGAGCCACTGTTAAATTATCCATCAGCTTTTGTTGTTGCATGAATGGGCCGGCTCGACCGGGGAATTACCACGACCACACAGAATACCGGCGTGAAGTAGAAGTCTAACAAAGTTCTACGTTTCGTCTGGTGCGTGCAGGTAACCGAAGGTATTAATTTAATTTGCCTCCTACAGATTCTGTAAATAGGTGCTTTTATACCCATCTGATGCCTCTACATGTACGCAGAAATAAAGCCGATCTACGAGTATTTAAACGAAATTGATTGTTCGGATTTACTGAATAAAATATCGCTCAACGTTCCTGTCCGGAAATTTCGAAAAAAAGATATTATTCCACATACAATTTCATGGCCACTAACTATCTAGATCTATGAAATCTATAAAAGTCACGATAGCCGAGTGGTTGAGTGGTCGGAATTTCGAATCAAGTGTTCGATTCCCAAGTGGCCGGCTCGTACCAATGGGTTTTTCAAAAACTTATGTATGAATTATATCGTTGGACATAAAGACAGCGACGGGCTCACCACCTGTCACGTTGCCCCGAAAATATTCTCGGTGGAAGGGACAAAGGGACTTAATTGTCTAGACTAGACCTCGGTCTACCCCTGTATTGGGAATTGCGTGAAGATATTTATATATTTGTCTATGAAATCCTTTAATAATCATTTTCAAAACAATGACAATATAGATCTATTTTGTAACAGCGCTACCAATTGTAAATGTATTCACACTAAAGATTTTATTAATAATGTTTGTGTGTGAGTCCAATCTTACCTAGAATATTTTCAGTGTATATGCGGAAGTTTGTCATTGGCATGTAGATAAATGAAACCGAAGCAATCAGCTAATATACATATAAAAATGCCACAAGCTGGTCTCAAGTTTAATTTGAATTTGTTCATCCATTTTGTCGTTAATAACAATATTATTAAGTAATGAAACATCAAAATATTCATAAATACAAACTTTCAAGTATAATTAGTAAGTAGGATAACAATATTTTCTGTTCTGCTGTCATTTCTGTTCTGTTCTGTTGCTAGAGCCATTTGTATGGAAGCTAATAGATCCATCCAATCGATTGAATGTATTAAATATTGTACTCATACTGACATGTACTACAAATATAAATATGAGTTTTCCATGTGGTAATGGCGAAAGAATATTACCACTCCCTTTCTTCCCGAGGATGTCGTAAGAGGCGACCATGGGAAACAAACCTGAATATCGTTATGGCAACCGTTAGATGGCGGGATAACTTCTCTAAAACACTAAACCAAAATTATCAGACCGAAGATGGGCAGCAGTGTCTGAGGTGCGAATGATCAGGTAAAGTCAGTGGCGATTATGGCAAATCCTCCCTATGGAAGAGGCCTATGTTCTGCAGTGGACTTTAACAGGCCGATATGCATGTATGTATGTATGAGTTTGCTGCATCACCCCTTCTCTTCCCCGTGGGTAGCGAACGAAGCGACTCAGTAAAAAGCCTTGTAAATAGCATGTCTACCGGCAGAAGTGTCAGCGGTGATAATCGTCTGGTACTGTGATCGCCAATCAAACAGCCAAACGTGGCGATTATGCCAAATCCTCCTTAGAGGAGTGTCTGCCCTAAAGTACAGTCTTAAAGAGCCTTACATATGTGTGTAGTACATGATATTTTGCTTACCAGGCTCCGTCTGCTCCTCGATAGAATATACCACTTTGGCATTTATCCCCTCGTCTCTATCCTCGGCCAGCACTTGCAGTATGGCGGCGGGTGGGTTCAGCTGCAGGTTTTCCGCGATGGTGCTCTTGTAGACCTTCTGGCTGAAGATCGGGGGGTTGTCGTTTTCGTCCAAGACTTTTATGTGGATCTGAGAAATAGCGCTATAGTTAAAAAGTAGTCATATTGCAGAAAACTAGTTTTTTAAAAAAAATAAATACATGAGTAGATAGGGACAACATCACATACATTGTTCCGATCCCAATATAAGATGCTGAAGCACTTGAGGTATCGGAATCGGAAACAACGAAGGCAGCACAAACACCCAGAACAGAGAAAATTTAGAAAAAGTGGTTTTTCTACATTGACCCGTCCGGGAATCGAACCCGGGACCTCAAGACGGCGACACCTTTAAAAACCGGTGTTTACGTCACTCATCCACGGAGGTAGTCAATCAGTAGCAGTCTAGGGCTAGCTATAGATGTAAAGACATTTAAATTACGATATAAATCAGTATTGACTAATGATTGGGTAAAATCGAGTGAAGAGTATCGAGTTCAATCACAAAGTATGCTCGTAAAAAAATTATATCTTTGACTTGGACATAAGTACGACGATAGGCTCGCCACCTGTCACGTGAGCCCGTCGCCGTCTTTATATAATATAAACGATATAATACGTACAAGTTTTTGAAACCCATTGGTACGAGCCTGCCACCTGGGGATCCAACTCGGGGTCTCTCGACTCGAAATTCCGACCACCCAACCACTCGACTATCGTGACTTAAATTAAAAGAAAATACTTAATACTCACGGGAACACTGGTGGTCTTTCTTATTAGAGGCGGTGCGTTGTCACTCGCTACGGCCCGGATATAGATATCCGATATGTTTTCCCGGTCAATCACCGCGCCCTCGGCCACGGTTATCAGCCCGGTCAAAGGGTCGATGGAGAATAAATGGGACAGCTCCCCGGATATACTGTACGTGACTTCGCCGTATTCACCTATAATTAATGGCTATTATGAAAAAAATATATACTTAAACCGACAGTGGTCACGCACCGGTTTTCACGCAATTCCCAATACAGGGGTAGACAGAGGTCTAATCTAGACAGTTAAGTCCTTTCGACCCACCTTCCACCGGAGATATGTTCGGGACAACGTGACAGGTGGTGAGCCCGTCGCCGTCTCTACCGGTTTTCACACTTCCATTATTAGTATTGTGTGTTGCGAGTAAAGTTGGCCAGTGTTTATGCAGTCGTTTAAAAAGAAACCGAAAACCTATACACGCTAGAAAGGAAGGACAGTATACCTTCGTCCTTGTCCGCGGCGACGACGGTAAGCACGCTGGTGGCGGGCGGCGAGTTCTCCGGCACGGACGCTTCGTACTTCTCCATGGAGAAGGTGGGCTCCTCGTCGTTGACGTTTTCCACTCGCACGGAGACCGCGGCAGACGTGGAACGCTGCGGCACCCCGGAATCGAAAGCCACCAGCGTGAAGTTGATGTGCTTGATCTTCTCGTAGTCGATGCGTTGGGCTATCTTAACCACGCCTGGGGATGCAAGTGGAGATAATGGTGAAATGTTCACTATGAGATTAGAGGTGTAGGTGTTTTTTTGTCACTCCGACCCTCATTTCCCTGGATTATATTTAGTATAGCGTGACGTGTTCCAAGATTCTCAGTAGAGTTGTACATAAATGGCTCAGACAAAGTTTGAAAGTGCTTTCCTTTTTTTCTCTTATTCAAGAAAGAGACTTACGATAGCCGAGCGGTTGGGTGGTCGGAATTTTGAGTCAAGAGACCCGAGTTCGATCTCCAAGTGGCAGGCTCGTACCAATGGGTTTTTCAAAATCTTATGTTCGAATTATATCGTTGGCTTGGACAAAGACGGCGTCCTGCTCACCACTTGTGACGTTGTCCCGAAAATATCCTCGGTGGAAGGTGGTTCGAAGGGACTTAATTGTCGACTAGACCTCTGTCTACACCTGTATTGGGAATTGAGTGAAGATATTTTTTTAGAACTCACTACCAAGGTCAGATACATACACATACATATATTCACGTCTCTTTCCCGTAGAGGTAGGCAGAGACCACTTCCTTCCACTTGCTACGATCATTACATGTTATGCTTCATCCACTTTCATTATTCCCTTTAACATTCTCTTCGATTTAGGATACTCTCGACCTGATCTGACCAAGGTCAGATAAACTGCTTTTCTGATAATAAGAACCCTAAAGATAGACACATACGTATACAAATTCAATACACACCAGTGACATTGTCGATCCGGAAGTATGGATTGGGAGGGTATATGAGGATGCTGGCGATGGGCGTCTCCCGGTCGGTGGCGGTGTAGGTGCCCAGCTCGGTGCCGACGGGCTGCTCCTCCAGGAGTGTCTCCAGGTAGGCGGGCTCCGTGAACACCGGCCCGTAACGGTTCACGTCCACTATGGTTATTATGAGCTCACCTGGCGAGGAGATTGAAGGGAAAACATGTCAATGAGGTATTGTTGATGATCAGTGATGATATTTTTAACAGTGGTAGAGCCACGCATCACCTTTTGTTGTTGCATGAATGGGCCGGTTCGACCGGGGAAGTACCACGGCCTCACGGAACACCGGCGTGAAGTAGAAGTCTAACAAACTTCTGCGTTTCGTCTGGTGAGTGCAGATAACCGGAGGCCCACCTACCCTCTCCCACAATTCTGGGGCACTCTAAGGCCGGCAACGCATCTCCGACTAAGATCAACCCGACTTAAATCTGTTATCGATGCAGCCAATTTGAAACTTCTTCTCTCTTCTGCTCACTTTTTTCCTAACTGTACCCCTTCTCTTCTTGAAATAATGTTTGTTTCTTTGCTTTGCCATGTTGAAAAACATGTCAGTGTGCTGCTGATGCTTTCTCTTTTCACGATGCTATATACTTATCCAATTAAAATCAGACCCCCGAAAGCAAAGTAAAGGATATTACTTCAGCGCAATTTTAGTAGTATAAACTTAGATCATCTTATTAAGGACGCCGAAGAGAAGAGAAGTTAAATTGGAGTTTAGTACTTAATGCGCCCACAGTTGACGAACAAGTTGCTTTATTTAACTCCCTCTTAATTCAGTTGTATGATAAACATGCACCTGTTCGTCCAGTGCGCCTTAAACATCCGCCATCCCCGTGGTTGACGGATGACATCAAAAAAAAATAATTGAGAAGAAGAATCGGTTAAAATCTAGATACAAATCAGATCCTAGTCACAATAACAGAGAAAAATATATATTATTACGTAATCGCTGCAACAATGTGTGTAGAAAAGCACAACGACGCTATATTCATGAATCAGTTCAAAATCCTGACTATGCTAGAGTCTGGAAGTTTCTTAAATCTCTAGGAGTTGGGAAATCATACTTTAGATCTTAACCAGCTTAACCAGCATTTCTCTTCCGCGTCTTGCATTGATGATCAGACAAAACAAGACACGCTGAATTTCCTTTCAAGTATTCCCGCACCAGATACTCCTGCTTTTAATCTAAGTCAATTTGACAGCTGTGGTATCAAGAGAGCTATCTTATCCATTCATTCGAATGCAGTGGGTATTGATTGTATAAGCCGTAAGATGATCATCCCCCTCCTTGACCTCCTTAGCCCTGTAATTACTGTCATCCTCAATAATTCCTTGAATACTGCTTCCTTTCCAACTGTTTGGAAAGACGCTAATATAATTCCTCTCCCAAAAAAGACGAATCCCACCTGCTTCTCCGATTATAGGCCAATTTCTTTACTTCCCTTTCTGTCTAAAGTTCTTGAACGTCTCGTTTATAACCAACTTAACTCCTATCTATCTAATCAAAACCTTTTCAATCCTTTGCAATCCGGTTTCCGACCTGGCCACAGAACAACCACAACATTTTTACAAGTTACAGATGATATTCGTTACGCCATGGAAAACCAAAAATTAACTGTACTTACTCTATTGGATTTCAGTAATGCGTTTAACACTGTTGATTTTGAAATCTTGTTAAGTACTTTGCGCTCTCTTAACACATCTCCAGCTGTAGTTGACTGGTTTCGTAGTTACCTAGTAGGACGACGGCAGCGTATACAGGTTCAGGATGTTTTTTCCACATGGACTGAAATTGGCGCAGGCGTTCCTCAAGGTGGCGTGTTGTCTCCACTTTTTGCAATATATTGTAAATTATACATACTCTTCTCTGGTAGACCTGCCATTGGCAATTGAGTCAACAAATACCGACTTGGATAGTATATTAAAGTGGAGTAAATCTTATGGTTTATCCATCAATCCCAAGAAAACCCAGACTATAATCGTTGGAAGCTCTAGAATAATTAGTAAAATTAATTAGTCTAATTTGCTGCAAATTTTTCTTAACGCTACTCATGTCCCCTATAGCAATACTGTTAAGAATTTGCGCATTTTATTTGATTCCTGTCTCGCATGGACTCCGCAAATTAATGAAGTCAGTCGAAAAATGTTTGCTACACTGGGTTCTTTACGCAGACTACGTAACTTTTTGCCATTATCTACTAAAGTTGTGCTTGCTCAATCTTACATTTTGCTTAGCTTAACAAACTTGAGCGAATTCAAAACCTCAGTATACGTTTCATATTTGGGCTTCGCAAATATGATCATATCTCCGAATTTCGCAAGCAGCTCAAGTGGCTGCCAATCCGCCTTCGCAGGAATACGCACATCCTTTCAGCTCTGTACTCCGTGCTGTTCAACCCATACACGCCTATTGAGGCGTGTATGGGTTATATTTGTTTTGTCTCTTTCTCATGATCGATTTCTTGGTTCCGCTATCAACCTTTCCCTCCGACCTCCTCTACACTACCGCTGTCCGCTTGTGGAATGCTTTGCCTCTACACATTCGTCGTGCTCCATCCCTTCCCTCTTTCAAAAAACTCCTGAAATCTTATTACCTTGATATCTGACTCAATTTCCCCTATTATTAAATGTTTTTTTTTTAATTCTATTTTCTCAGCTTTATCCTCATGCCTTCAACCAATCTCTTTCTTTCTTTATTCCTGGCAATCTATTCATTACGGCTACCATCATCTAGTCATTCCTTTTTAATAATAACGGTACACCACCCTCTTTTCTTTTCTTTTCTGTATTACTTCTATATCTGCCTTGGTATAGCAAGGTTGTCTGGAAGAAATTGCTTTTTCAGTAATAACACCGCCTTTTGTACCATTTTTTTGCTCCTTGTCATTGTGTTCTTTTTCTTAAATTGTGGTGTATAATAAGGAATATATATAAATAAATAAATAAATAAAAACGAATGCTACACATCTTAAATAAAACATTTTTTACTTCACGTCGTTTCAACTGACTGTTAACTGTTCACTGACCGGCTGACTGTCAAATTTATTTATGACTGTAGCCGAAGGTAGTAATGACGACGTCGACAACAACGTTCAAGACCGCAGTTCACCCGTGACCACGGATGCTGTAAAGCGTCCGAAACTTCGAGAAGTAAAACAAGTTTGTTAAAAACTAATTAAAAACGCGACATTATCCGAAAATCGTTTTATTTATAAATGATCTTTATTAACCTTAGCTCCTAGGTGTAGTATAGGAACTGCTCAATGGAGATGGTTACTCCACTATACATTTTAAAGAAAACGATTTTCGGATTTCGTCGCGTTTCTTAATTAGTTTTTACAAACTATTTTTAGTTTGTAAAAACTAATTAAAGTTGACGGTAGTCGAAGATAACTGTGACAGCGGGACGTTCAAAACCTCAGTCCCCCCGTGACCACGGATGCTGTAAAGCATCCGAAACGTCGGGGGAAAAAAAATAGTTTGTAAAAACTAATTAAGAAACGCGATAAAATCCGAAAATCGTTTTATTTAAAATGTGTAGTATTCGCGTAAATACAAGAAATCATTACTCCACTATATTTTAATTTAGTGGGTTTTGCTTGTCCAGCTGTCCATCGCCAACTACATTTCGGCCGCAAAGAGCAGACCTCCTCACCTCTATTGCTTCAGAAGTCTCAGAGGATAGACAACACTATGAATTATAATTCCACCACAGCTGTGCAGAGCTGTGGATAAGGTAACAATGGAAACACTTCACCCAGATAACCAATGCGCGTCTGAAATGAGCTGACCATGCCCAATTGAGGATAACACCACGGACCCTGCCATCATCACAAAGGTTAGACAGTTATTTAGCTCCACCGTCACCTGTCAAACAAGATCTTTCCCCAACGGGTGTTCGGTCGTTATCAGACCTAGAGGTCACCAAGACATAGCTTTTTTTTTATAGAAAAGGGAGGCAAACGAGCAGGTGGCACACGTGATGGTAAGTGATTACCGCCGTCCATGAACATCTGCAATACCGGAGGAGTAGCAAATGCGCCGCCGGCAATTGAGAAAGGTATAGGCTCTTTTCTTGAAGGCCCCTAAGTCGCATCGCTCCGGAAAAACCGCTGACGGCAGCTCGTTCCACAAAGTGCAAGTGCGTAGCAGAAAATTCCGCGAAAAACGCACTGTGGTGGAATGCCATGAATCAAGGGGGTGGTGATGGAATTTTTGACTATGCCGCAATGGCCGAAGAGTTTTACAGAGATCCAGCAGAGGAGCAGAGACCTGTGGTCCGCTGCGGCGCGGGCGCGGAGGCGTCGCGGACGGCCACCGGCAGCCGCAGCACTGCGGCCCGCGCGCGCTGCAGCTGCGCCGCCACCGACACCTCCCCGTTGCCGCCGACCTCGAACCACGACCCGAAGATACCGTCGTCCGTCACCTGCAAGCCACGACGGGGTTAATGGTGAAGGGCAGGAGAGTGGAGGCCGTGCGGCGATATACAAAAGTCTCACAAGAGTTTTGTAAGAATGAAACGTTCATGTAATCCACGCGCGAGCTCCGTGGAATCTTAAGAAATTACATTTAAGAGAAATTTAAAAACAGTCCTAATACAGTTCGCGTGAAAAAAGCCACTCGGTAGCTCCGAGTGGCGTTTTGAATTAAACTGTATTATGACATGTTACATCTACATTATGTTATATGGAATTAAATCAAAGTCATAGTTTCATATCATAGTTTCGAATCATAGCTAGTAGAGTTTGAATTAATCCTACCATCATTGACAGCTTTACATCGTCATTATGGGTGTTAAGGTATAGCCGTGCGGACGGTGAGTGAGATAACCTTGACTCACTCTCCTATCTCACTCCTTTTCCTTTCCCAATCTTTTTATAAACGCAGACAACGTACCCACGATCCCTAGGGAGGCACACGTGCGATCTATAACCCCCCCCCTCCCTCTCCTTCTCCTTTGTCTTACCTCCTTTCCGTTCGTATCGACCGCCCGTATGGGCATTTCGCCCGCCACCTCGAAGACCAGCTGATCGCTGTCCGTTATGTCGGGATCCACGGCGACCAGCCTGTGCAGGACCGTGCCCGCCTCAGCATCCGCCGACACCTCGGCTCTCTGCACGCTGGGCGTGAATATCGGCTTCTTGTCGTTCACGTTTATGACGTGTACCGTGACTTCAGTTGTGCCGGTGAGGCTCGGAATGCCTGAAAGAGCGTGTATATATATATATATATATATATATATATATATGTATATATATATATATATATATATATATATATATATATATATATATATATATGTATATATATATATATATATATAAAAAGTTAAGACTGGTGATCACGATAGCCGAGTTGTTGGGTGATCGGAATTTCGAGTTTCAAAAACTTATGTACCAATTATATCGTTGACTTGGAAATATAGACGGCGACGGGCTCACCAACTGTCACGTTGTCCTATAAAATTTGTTCGGTAAAAGGTGCGTCTAAGGGACTTAAATACCCTAATATTGGAAATATCGTGAAGATATTTATACTTATTTATTATGTAAAATTGGGAGTATACCCTACACGTTATACTTACCCATATCAGTAGCTATAATGTGTATCCGGTATGTGTTCCTTTTGTCATAGTCTAATTTCGAGG